>OX451215.1:129660766-129886624 GCA_949628195.1 Phasia obesa | reverse complement strand
TGACCCAGCGAAACGCCGGAACGCGTTTAACTTCTTTTTTACCGATATAACTTTCCCTTTGGTTTCATCCCATCCCGATTTTGACTGTCACATAGTCAAATTAGACAACTATTTTTTTAAACCTTTTGTTGATTTTTAGGCATAATATTTTTAATTATTATAAACAAATTGTGTTTAATTTATATGTCAGTTTTCAAAATTTTTTGATTAAATAAAAATGAATTATTATTTATGGTTTTCAATAGACTTATTAAAACTAAAAAGGAATACTTTTCTTTAAAAAAGAAAAGAAAAACGAAAAACAAAATTGTTTATGCAGAACACCTACTATATACATAATTCATAATGCGTATAAATAATTCATAATGCAACTAATTCTACTCCAAATTTTCACCCAGAACCTAAAGAACAAACACCATCTGGTAACTATAATTGTCTCGAAGCAAGCATCGAGAAATTAGTGCATTCGTTAAACAGTTTTATGAGCTCTATGAGCAGCATGATGCAAGAAATGGTACGCATGCAATCTATGATGTTGCAGGCGGTACTAAACAAACCATGAACTCTTTAAAATATGTTTCTGGAACGCAAACGGCTTACGCCAACATGAACTCGAATACTTCCTCAAGAACCAAAAAATTGATGTATGCTGATTTCTGAGACACGCTTAACAACAAATAGCTTTTTTAAAATCAATGGCTATATTTTATATAATACTAAGGACCCCCGTGGAAGAGCATGTGGAGGCTCGGCAATACCTATTAAGGCCCGAATCAAACATTATTTACTGCGTGATTTTTGTGAGGATTATCTTCAAGAAACAAATATCTGTCTTGAAGAATTTCGTCAAAGCTTAGTTATTTCTTCGATTTATTCACCTCCTAGATTTCAAATATCGAAAAGTCAGTATAGCGACTTCTACAAATCACTAGGTCCCTGTTTTATAGCATCAGGCGACTACAACGCTAAATATACGTTTTGGGGATCACGCCTAATAACTCCAAAAGGTCGTGTTTTGTTTGACACAATTTTAAAAATGCGTCTGAATGTGATATCGAGTGGATAACCCACCTATTGGCCTACTGATCGACAAGAGATACCTGATGTTAATGATTTTGGCGTGATAAGGGTATTCCGAGAGAAACGATTAAAGCTGAAGCATCACTTAAATTATCCTCAGATCATTCACCCACTATCGTCTATATATGAGACAAACAAAACATCATATCAGCAACGACTAGCACAAGCATTAATTGGTTGAAATATAGAAAGTATCTTAGTACTCATTGTTCGGAAAAAATCCCGCTAAGAACACCTGAAGACGTAGAGCGAAGTCTTATAGATTTTGACCTAAACCTCAAATCAGCTGCCCGACATTCAACAATAACCCGACAACTAGCTAGATACAATCAAATTTATTCTGCAGATATCGAACGGCTCTTGGCTGAAAAAAGAAAAATTCGTATAGAATGGCAATCACAGAGATCTCCTCAACTCAAAAGCAGACTTAAAGAATGCACGAACCGGCTAAGAGAGATGCTGAAATCTCGAAGAGTAGCATCCCTGAAAAACTAATTGGGAGACCTAGACGCAACTCCTCAATAAGATTATTCGTTGTGGGTGCTTGTAGAGACCTTAAAAGGCCAGTCTTACGTAAGCCTCCCTTGCGAACTACATCTGGAGGCTGGGCAAGGAGTGATACCGAAAATAAACAAAATGTATTGAAAAAAAAGAAGTTATACATATTATTAAGATTGAGGATAATTTGTGTTATTGTAAAAATTTTGTAGTTTGTGTTATTGTGTGAAATTTAAAAGATATTCGTTAGTGTTTAGTTGGTGTTTATATATGTATATGTGTATTTATGTACATATGTATTAATTAAAATTTTATTTGTGCCTTAAAAAAAATTAAAAGTTTAATCAAAATAAATAAATACATATCTATCTGATATATTCATAGAGCTATTAATAGAGCTTAAGTGAAGCGCGTTAAAAATAAATTAAAATAAAACATCTGTACAGTGGCAGACAATCGTTCAACCTCAGGGAGCTCTTTTAGGTGTTGTAAGGAATAAAATCCGCAAATTAGTAAAATAATGTAAAGGAAATATTAGATTAAGCCCTAAAAAGATGTACATATATAGATTTGATAAGAAAATCAGGGATATAAAAAAATTAATTTATTACAAGAATTATAAAATAAAGATTCAAAAGATAACGGCGTTACCTAATAAAAAAAAGTAAAAACTAAAAAGTATTTATCTTCTGTATACATTGTTCCATTAATTTTGTTATATTTTAATTTTTTTTTTTTTTTATTTTCATGTTTTTTATATATATGTATTTCCTTATTTTTAATTATTTTTTTGATTACGTGTAAATATTTTCATTACACAGTACAACACATGAATTCGAGACTCAATTCAGATAATTGTTTATGAAAGTAGCTTCAAAAAGAAGAACTTCTGCATCATACGTTTGGTCATGGTACATCAAATAATAATTTAAAAATTAATTTGAAGTTAAATTTATACCTTTACCAAATTGGGAATAAAAGCGTAACGCGTTCATCGATTTTCATGATTTATGTCTGATTTTGTTCATAGGTTATGCGACTTTAAGTGAAAGTAATAGGTCTTGACACTTTTTTTACCGTTTTGGATTTTTATGAATTACAAAAAAAAAAAAAAATTATTTTTTAGTAATAAAATGTTTTCTTTTTCATACATTTACTTATAACTGCGAAACTGTTGCTTATGTAAAAAAGTGTCAAGTCCTATTACTTTCACGTAAAGTCGCATAACCTATGAACAAAATTAGACATAAATCATGAAAATCGATTAACGCGTTACGCTTTTATTCACAATTAGGTAAAGGTATGAATTTAACTTCAAATTAATTTTTAAATTATGAACAAAAGAATGATGCAGAAGTTATTCTTTTTGGGGCTACTTTCATAAACAATTATCAGAATTGAGTCCTGAATCAATCACCTCAAAATTGTTGTACTGTGTTATGTTTTTTTTATACCTCATAAATAATTTTTATTTGTGAATATGGAGTTACAGGCAATGATGGAGTGGTAAGTGAAGAAGTGGTTCGGTATTTTGTGGGTCGTAGAAAAAATTTTAGAGGAAGTGCTAGGACAAGGTTGGGAGTGCTAACGAGACGACCAGATGTTTCGGGGTTCCTTGTGTGGTATAGTTACGTAGTTTCAATTAGTTTTGTTTTATGTCTTTCCTTTTTATTAGTTCGGATACGCGGCTGGCGGAAAGGGTTGGGACCCCCTGAAGAAAGAAAAAAAGAGCTAGACGGAAACCTCGCCAATCCAACCAGCTTTTTAGCGAAATAAAAATAAGATTGCTGGTAATGAGGCTAGCAGGTCAGGACCCTTCAATAAAAATGAATTTAATGATACACCGTTTGATACTGCTGCTGCGTCCCTCGAGATTTGCCAGGTTTGTTTTTATTAAAAAAGAGCACATAGCTTTGAACGTAAAAATGATATTGAGGTGAATCTTTTTTTGTTTCTGTGCATGTGTTGTTGATCAAGTAAAATGAAATGGCAAAAAATCTGCAATATTAAGAAAAAGGAAATTGCACAATAACCAAAATGAGGACCAAAAATCCCAAAATTGGGATTTTTTTACTCTTTTACCCATAAAGTCTACATATGGACTAGGGCTCATAAAATACTTTCAGAAAGAATTTGGAGCATATATAGCTTTTTTACAGCAGTCTTCTTTTTTCGATCCCCGCTTTAGCATTTTAGAATATATAGGCTAAAGTCAAAATTTCGATGCAAAATAAGTCAAATTGTGGGACCTTGACTTTCTACAAGGATGATCAATCTTACACGATTTTTTTTTAAACGTACACACATATGGTTATCTTATACAAAAATATAAAATTTTTATATATTCCTTAAGAAAATTTTTTTATAAAAAAACGTTAACGGTCTTTTTTGGGCTAAAGTACACAAAAATGCAATGCAAAAAAGCAAATCGTACACTTTTTTATTATTACCAAATGGTTTCGCTGATTTAAAATTTATTCTTTAATTTATAATCTTATACCGTGTTTCCACGTCAAAACGAAGCACTTTCTTTGCTCTCTGAATCATGATTGCGAATCATACCGTTTCCACGACGCATACGAGCTTCGTTTTGTTTGGATTTTAAAATTTAATGGACGATTTTTTTTACCACTTGATATATACTTTTGGTTTTGTTTTATTTATTAATTTTAAGTTGTTTTTTAATTATATGCTTATTTATTTATATTTAAACATTACTGTTTAATGGTGGTTTTCCTTAATTTATTAAAACACAGTTCACTTTTTGTTTTATCGTTTATATGTACATATTTTTATTTATTCTAATTTTCTTTGATGTCACAAATTTCTATATAATTATGTTTCGTTTACAATTTGATAGAATTATTTTATTTAAAGTTTAAATTTATTTTTTGAGTCTGTACAAATTCTAGGTTCACGTTTTAATTAATATTCACTATTTATTTTTGGTTTAATTTATAGTTTCACGGTCAACGATACAATCGGCCTTACTACGGTTGTCGGAGTCGAATTTCGACTATAGTCGATCAGCTTTCAGTTCTGTTTTTGGCGTTGATAAGTGCGGACGCGATTTTTTTAAGCTCGCATTAACAAAAAACAAAACATACATTGTGTGAATAATTTCAAACAAAAACAAAAAAACAAACCTGTTTTAATACAACAACAAAGTTGTCTATAATTTTATTTTCTTTCTTTTTATTTTTTACAACGGCATATTGAATTGCTACTTTAAAAATAAAACAAAAAAAAAATAATGGCTAATGAGCCTCTTTAATTTAAGCAATAAAAATGTGGACAATATTGTATTAAATAAAAACAAAAAAAACTGAAAATAATTTGTGTGTAAATTCTACGCCAGTTATACGTGCCCAATCTTGTTCGTCGCTTTTGCTAAGCGATGACAATAATATAACTACAAACAAGTCGCCTTCTGAACACAGTGTTACCAACAGTAATATGAATAGTGCAGAAAAACCTAAGACGCAAATGGGAATGTACAGATATATAACTGTATTAAAAAGAGGTCGAAGACCTAAATCTTCGCAGATTGCACCAATGTTCAAAGAACTTAAAGATAAGGAGGCTAACGGAATAAGTTCCCAAAATCGTTTTGCTATTTTAGATAGCGAAACAAGTGAACAAAAAAACGGCACCCAAGTCGTTTAAACCACCACCAACTTTTTTAAGGGAAAAAAATTCGAATGAATTAATAAATAAGTTAATTTCAGTTATCGGGGAAAATTCATTCTATGTAATTCCAATCAAGCGTGGAAACATTGATGAAACTAAAATTCATTTTATAGACGAAAGTAGTTATCGTAAAGCAGTAAACGAGTTTGAAAGCTGCAATAAGAACTTTTATACCTATCAGCTGAAGAGTAGCAAAGGCCTACAGGTAGTCATCAAAGATGTAGACTCATATGTTAATCCAGTGGAAATAAAAGCTGACCTCCAAAAAGCAGGATTTAAGGTTAAAAGGACAATCTTTCGAGAGCGTGTCCCTCAACCTTTATTTCGAGTTGAACAGGAACCTGGGGATATTATATTAAAGAAGAACGAAACGCATCCCATTTATAATCTAAAATATCTGTTACACCGCAGGATAAGTGTAGAGGAACCACATAAGCGGTCAGGACCCGTTCAGTGTTTAAATTGCCAAGAATATGGCTATACAAGGGCTTACTGCAAGTTGCCTCCGGTTTGCGTTGTGTGTGGAGAGCTTCATTGTTCCGCCCAATGCGACAAACCAAAGGATGACTCGAAGGTTAAAAAATGTAGCAATTGCGGTGGAAATCACACTGCTAACTACAGAGGCTGTCCAGTTTTTTCTGTGGTAAGGAAGTCAACTCAGAAATTAAATACTCCTGATAGACAGCCACAATACCAAGCAAAAGCTCATTACCCTCAGTTAGCTCAACCCACAACCAAACATGTTTCATACGCGGATATGTTAAAATCAAATCATGTTTCAGCACACAAAGCGACACCTACAACCAATTCTGTCCCAAATATGCACACGGAAGCTAAAGAACAAACACCATCTGGTAACTACAATCGTCTCGAAGCAAGTATCGAGACATTAGTGCATTCGTTAAACACTTTTATGAGCTCTATGAGCAGCATGATGCAAGAAATGGTTCGCATGCAATCTATGATGTTGCAGGCGGTACTTAAAAAACCATCAACTGTTTAAAAATATGTTTCTGGAACGCAAATGGCTTACGCCAACACAAAAATGAACTTGAGTACTTCTTGAAGAACCAACAAATTGATGTCATGATGGTTTCAAAGACTCATTTAAGAACAAATAGCGTTTTTAAAATCAATGGCTATATATTATATGACACTAAAGACCCCCGGGGCAGAGCATGTGGTGGTTCAGCAATTCTAATAAAGGCTCGAATTAAACATCATTTACTGTGTGATTTTTGTGAGGACTATCTTCAAGCAACAAACATCTGTATTGAAGAATATCATCAAAACTTTGTTATTTCTTCGATTTATTCACCTCCTAGATTTCAAATATCAGATAGTCAATATAGCGACTTCTACAAAGCACTAGGTCCCTGTTTCATAGCATCAGGCGACTACAATGCTAAACATACGTTTTGGGGATTACGCCTAATAACTCCAAAAGGTCGTGTTTTATTTGACACTATTTCAAAAATGCTTCTGAATGTGATATCAAGTGGACAACCCACCTATTGGCCTACTGATCGACAAAAAATACCTGATGTTATTGATTTTGGTGTGACTAAAGGTATTTCGAGAGAAATGATGAAGGTTGAAGCGTCACTCGAATTATCCTCAGATCATTCACCCACTATTGTCTATATATGGAATCAGCAAAATATTGTGTCGCCAACAACTTGCACAAGCATTAATTGGTTGAAATATAGAAAGTATCTCAGTACTCATTGTTCAGAAAACATACCGCTAAGAACACCAGAAGATGTGGACCAGAGTCTAATTTATTTTGATCAGAACCTTAAATCAGCTGCCCAACATGCGACAGAAACCAGACAACCAGCTAGATACAATCAAATTTATTTTGTAGATGTCGAGCGGCTCTTGGCTGAAAAAAGAAAAATTAGAAGAGAGTGGCAAGCACACAGATCTCCTCAACTCAAATCTAGACTTAAAGATTGCACGAAACGGCTAAGACAGCTGCTAGAATCTCGAAGAGTAGCATCTCTGAAAAATTACTTGGAAGACCTCGACGCAACTGCACAATCAGATTATTCATTATGGCGTGCATGTAGAAACCTTAAAAGACCGGTCGTACGTAAGCCTCCCTTGCGAGACTACCCTTGTGGAGACTGGGCAAGGAATGATACCGAAAAAGGCAATTTGTTTGTTGGACATTTGAAGAAGGTTTTCACCCCAAATGTATGTACTGATATAGCTGAGTTGTCATCAAGACAACTCAAGACAACTAAGATTTGAATTTAGCGATATTGAAAGGGCAATAGCAGATTTAAACACCAAAAAAGCCCCTAGCGTTGATAAAACAAGTAACAAGATGTTAGTTGAGTTTCCCCGTATAGGTCGCAGAATTATTCTGTTTGTTTTTAATGCCATCTTACGTGTTGAGTATTTTCCCACAGAGTGGAAGGTCTCTTTGATAACTATGATTCCTAAACCAGGAAAAGACCACACAAAAGTAGAATCATACAGACCTATAAGCCTTTTATCAAACGTGTCAAAGTTATTTGAGAGAATATTAATAACTAAGCTGAATCCAATTCTTAGCGCGAAAGGATGCATTCCGAACCATCAATTCGGCTTCAGAAAACAACATAGTACGATCCAACAAACACACAGATTAGTAAATGTAATTAAAACGACATTTGAAGAAAAAAATACTGTTCTGCGCTCTTTATCGACTTTTCTCAAGCATTCGATAAGGTTTGGCACGAAGGCCTAATATATAAGCTAAAGCTGAACTTGCCCGAAAACTTGTACAAGCTCTTAAAAGAATATTTAACATATCGCAAGTTTTTACTAAAAGAAGGTGACTTTTTAAGCTAGCCACAGCTCATTGAAGCCGGAGTTCCCCAAGGTAGTATTTTGGGACCAATTTTATATTTACTGTACACATCGGATATACCAATTAGCACCCTAGTCCACACATCAACTTTTGCAGATGACACAGCTTTTTTAAGTATTCCTGAAAGTGCCCAAGAAGCATCACAACTTTTACAAGATCACATACTCAATTTGGAAAAATGGCTAGAAAAATGGAGAATAAAAGTGAATGAACAAAAATGGACTCACATAACTTTCACACTGCGTAGGGACTCATGCCCTCCTATTCGCATAAATAACCAAATGATACCAGAGTTTTCAGACGTTAAATACCTGGGTATACATCCGAAAAGGGCAATTTATTTGCTGGACATTTGAAAAGGGTTTTACCCCAAACATATCGACTGATATAGTTGAGTTGCCAGTTGTCGAGGCTAGTGCTGCAGTACCGATAAGATTTGAGTTTGGTGACCATGAAAAGGCAATAATGGATTTAAACACAAAAAACCTCCTGGCGTTGATAGAACCAGTAACAAGACGTTATTTGAGTTGCCCCGTGTAGCTCGCAGAATCGGTCTTTTTATTTTTAATGTCCTTTTACGTCTTGAGTACTTTCCCCCAGAGTGGAAGGTGTCCTTGGTTACCATGATTCCTAAGCCAGGAAAAGACCACACAAAAATTGAATCATACAGACCTATAAGCCTTTTATCAAATATGTCAAATCTGTTTGAGAGGATGTTAATAACCAAGCTTAACCCTATTCTAAGCTACAAAGGATGTATTCCAAACCATCAATTCGGCTTCAGGAAAAAACAGTACGATCGAACAAACTCACAGGTTAAGAAGACTTTTGAAGAGAGAAATACTGATCTCCACTTTTTATCGACGTTTCTCAAGCATTCGATAAGGTATGGCATGAAGGCCTAATATATAAGCTAAAACTGAATTTGCCCGTAAATCTATATAAGCTGCTAGATAGTTATTTAACCGAACGAAAATTTATTGTGAAAGAAGGAGATTTTTTGAGCTCACCCCAGCCAATCGAAGCCGGTGTTCCCCAAGGTAGTATATTGGGGCCCTTTTTATACTTATTGTATACTTCAGACATGCCAACTAGTAACCAAGTTCACACATCGACATTTGCTGACGACACAGCTTTTTTGAGCATTCACGAAAGACCCGAAGTATCATCACGATATTTACAAGACCACATATCCAATTTAGAAAAATGGTTGAAGAAATGGAGAATAAAAGTTAATGAAAAAAATGTACTCTCATGACCTTTAGACTGCGTAGAAAATCTTGCCCCCCTATTCGGATAAAAAACCAAACGATACCTCAGCTTTCAGACGTCACAAATTAACACAAATGAAGTTATGGCATGGAAGTTATGGTATTATGGCATTCAATTATGGGGCACGGCCTCAGCTACCAACGTAGAAAAATTTCAAAGGCGGTAAAATAAGATTTTTCGTATAATTACATCTGCTCCTTGGTATATAAAAAACTCGAGCATCCATAAAGATCTAAACGTGCCATAAGTTAAAGCAGAAATAGCGAAACTTGCCATAAGGTATTTAAAGAAGCTTGAAACTCATCCGAATCCACTGCCCCGTAATATACTAAATGAACCTGGTTACATTCGACTAAGAAGGAGGAGCACTGCTTCTCTCATCCGTACATCAGAGGGATAACCCGAAAATTACAGTAACCGTGAAACATACATTTATTTTTTTATTTAATTATTGATAGTTCAATTATATTGAAGATACAATAAATAAAAATTGCGAAAAAAAATAACTTGAAAATCTTCATAACTTCATCATCATCTGTTCCCTCGGATTCTTGGACCAGCCAGCTGCCATTAAGCAAAAATATACAACATTTGCGCTGAAATTATAAAACAACGGAAAACATGTATTTACAATTGCTATTAAATTTCGTATTCCTATATGATGTAGAAAAAAAATATTTGTATACCTTTTTCAATTATCTGCGCAATCAGCGGCTGGCACAAGAAAGATGTTATTTAGATCTATCTTATAAAAATTTTTTATATTAAAATCGATATTAATTGAGCATAAATACACTTGATAAAAAATTATATATTTCATGCCCCCTTTTTCTTTGACAGCTTTGTATAAACAATGTTGTGTTGTTTTTAGGCAGAATACCTAATATTCAACATTTTGTTAATTTTTTAATGTTAATTTGCTTAAAATAAAACATTTTTACAGCATTTTTATATTTCTGCTTAAACTTAAATAAATCACATTTTTTGCTACAAATGACCACAAAATCGACATAATATTAGACAACAACTATTTTTCAACAAATATTTAGACACTATGTTATCCTAAATTCTCAGTTATATTTTAGTGTGTATCTCTTTTTCGTAGACTTTTTTAAAAAGTGTTAAGAAGTGTATTATTTTTTTATTTCTAGGAGTGAAGATGGAAAAACAAAATGTGTTCGTTAAACAGCCAAAAGACAAAATGAAAATAGTTTTTTTTATATTTTTATTACATGGCCTTGGAACACTTATGCCGTGGAATATGTTTATAACAGCTAAAAGTGTAAGTATGTTTAGAGAATCTTTAGAATATAATAAACTCAGAGTTATACCCTGTAATAAAAAACAGATTTAATTTTTTATTTGAATTTTTTTAAACTAATTAAGAATTATTCGGGCTGAAGTTCCCCATTTTAAAGAGATAAAGAAAAAAATAGACACTAGCAGAACGTAATGCATTGCAATCTGCTTGTGTCTAATTTTTCTTTATTTATAATAAAGAGCTTAAGCCTGAATAATTATTAGTTCATTTAAAAAACAGATTTTGTAAAATTTGGTTGAGGCAGTTATTTTTCATATCTATTGTAGTGTGTCTATCATGTCACACTGTTGATGGACAACACACACATTTTGTATATATAAAATAAAAAGAAAATATTGAACATAAGTAGATTTAAATTACATTTGCTCCACATATGTTTTACACAATTTTGAATTTGTTTGGTGTAACAAGAAGCCTTCAGAAATAAAAGAATTGACACACTTCATGAGCGGCATAAAAACAACACCACACAAACGAAAATAATAAATATAAATAGCATGAGTCAAAGCACTTAAAAAAAAGAGATCATATTTATTTTGGAATGCAGAAGTAAACAGAAAGAAAATTATAAATTATTAAATTGTATTGCAATTGCATTTGGGTAAGGTCTTGGCCAATCATGACGAAGCAATTGTCACAAATGAAGCATACATTGTATTAGAAAGAATAAAATATATAGTCTTAAGAATAATTATAGAAAGTAGAATTTAGTATAAATAGTTTAACAATTTTCAATAAAGACAGAACTATTTTGTAATCAAGACAAGAAGCGTTCTCATTATATTCTAGCTGAGCCATCTTCACCGATAGCTTAGAAGAATTAAAACGTGCTGCAACTAAGTGCAGCATTCTAAATAACCTTAGCAAAGATTGATATTCAGTAAGAAATATATGAGAAAAACATTATATGGCGATCCTGCCAATTTAGATCCTGCAAATTCTGATCCGGCCAACACAATCCTGTCGATACGAAGACTCTAACATTTTTTTTTTTTTATCCTTTATAACCATTTGAAAATCCTGTCATCCGATGTCCATGTGCAACAACGTTCCTACACAGGAAGAGATTGATAATATTTTCAAAAAATATACGTATCTGCTAGAGGAGTATGAACCAAAAGGAGTAATCGCGGACTGCCCAGAGTATAAACCCACTCCAAAAAACTGTGGGCCGAAACCCATTACAATTGAAGAATACTGGAGAAGGACGAGAAAGCAGGAAATAAAACCAACCCAGATCAAGAAAAAATCCAACAGAGCAGGCAAGAAAAAACAGTTAAAAAAGAAGAAAGCAGAAATACTACGCCTGATGGGCATCACTTCAGGTGAGGCAAAGAGGAAATTATATTTGCAACTAAAACAGCTTAAGTAGGCTATTGAAATGGGAAAAACACAATCGAAGGACGTAAATCCCGTTACAGTCAACGAAAACGTGAACATTGGGAGCGTAGCACAACAAGACATGCAGTTAACAAGCATAAAATTAGATACATTCGTATTGTTAGTAATTGTATTAATTATATTTTTAGTATATAAACTTAATAAGTATTTTAAAGATTATGTCAATAAAAAAGCAGTCGTCAAGTTTGAATTCAAGTAAAACATAATATTAAATAAATTTATATCAACTTATGGAATCTATATTGTCTAGATTAGAGAAGATAATAGTAAATTTTAAGAAATCAGGATCAAGAGGGTATCAAAGATCGACATTAATAATTAAGTTAGAAGAGACAGAACTATTGAAAAGAGAATTTTTAGATTTCTTAGGAAGAAGTGTAATCAAAACGGAAGAAATAGAAACGAACAGGAAAAATTTTGAGAAATATTATACAAAAGCAAAGAATCTCTTATTAGAAGCCCTTAAAATACAAGAAGACGATCAAACACAAAATCTGGTAAAAATGTCTGACTTTAATTTAGAGACGGCCATCAAGGTGATCCCAGAGTTTTCGGGAAACTATAAGGAATTAAACTCTTTCCTCACAACAGTAGAACTTGTGAATGATACCTTGAAAATAGAACAAAGACGGATTTTAGTAAAGTTTGTATACAACGTTAAGTTAGCAAACACTGTAAGAACCTCGTTGGGAATATCTATACCAGCAACATTCGAAGAACTGAAAAATAAGTTATCAGATAGGTATAAATCAACAAAAACTGTAGCTCAACTACAGTCTACGCTTAATAATTTCTGCCAAAAGAATATGAACATACACACATATCATGAGAAGATACTTCAATTAATATCGGAATTGAATGAACTACAAATTAAAGAAATACCAAACTGCAGCACGATACAATCGGACACAATTAGACTTGTGAACGAAAGTTACGCTCTAAACATTTTTAAAAACGGGTTAAAAGGAGAATTGAAACCCACCATTTTTGCTTCTAGACCCAGGGAACTAAATGAAGCAGTACAATTAGCGTTAGAATTAGAGAAAGAATTTAATAACAATAGCGACCAAGTGTTGTATTTTTCTCAATACAGATACTATTGCTCTAGGGGAAGACGACAAAATAACACGAATAATTACAGAGGAAATTTAAATAGAAATAACTACCGAGGAAACAATTCTAATCAACCTAGGAATAGCAATGGCTACAATTTTAATAATAGGCAAATAGACACTAATAGGCAGAATGGCGGCAACAACAGGCCGACAAATCAAAGTAATAATTATACAAATAACGGAAATAGGACTAGATACAACAATAACAGAAATCACAGGAACGTACGTTGCATACAGGAAAACTGCGAAGCCCCGGACGTGAACCAAGGAACTGTATAACATCACTATCCGGAGAAAAAATTATAAAATTAAATAACATTTTTCAATTATCAAACACTATCACTAATTTCATAAACTTAGACTTAGGCAAAAAATTGTCACTGACATTTCTAATTGACACCGGAGCGGACGTATCTTTATGCAAACTGAATAAATTGGATGAAAATTCACTAAACATTGATAGGGAACAATCGACTAGTTTTTCAGGAATCACAGCGGAACGGATAAGATCTATAGGGACTACGGAATTAGATTTTAACATAGGTGATGTCAAGGGAAATCATGTATTTCACGTCATAGACGAAAATTTTCCTATACCTACTGATGGAATCCTAGGAAGAGACTTTTTTGCAAAATTCTTATGTAAAATTGACTATGAAACATTTACAATAACACTTACCATGGAAAAAGAAGAAGTCATAGTACCTATGAAGTCAGGGATAAATAGAAATTTTTGTATTAGTGTAGATAAAAGAGCAGAAAGTATTCACCCTGTAAATTTAAATATAAAAGAAGACAGCATAATCTTGCAAAAGGAAATTCAACCAGGAATATTTATTAGCAATACAATAGTACCAGGAAATGGAAACTGCCACATTAAAATATTAAACACGACAGATAGCGACATAACTTTAGAAAACATAAACTTTGAAATAGAACCATTAAAAAATTACACGATAATAAAACAGTCACATAACGCTAAAAAGAGTAAACATGATGAGGACAGATTTAGGAGACTTCTTGATCTCCTGAAGATTGACACTGAAGACAGTAAAGTAAGAACAGAGCTAATAGAAATCTTCAGGGAATATCAGGACATTTTTCATTTAGAAGGAGAAAGGCTGACTACAAACAATTTCTATACACAAACATTAAAGGTTGCCGATAGTACCCCAGTATACATAAAAAATTATAGATTACCTCACACACAATACGATGAAATAAACAATCAAGTAAAACAATTGCTAGACGATGACATAATAGAAACATCAGATAGTGCGTATAATTCACCTTTATTAGTAGTTCCAAAAAAGAGTGAGAATGGAAAAGAAAAATGGAGACTGGTAGTGGATTTTCGACAGTTGAATAAGAAGATAGTTAACGACAAGTTTCCATTAACAAGACTAGAAGATGTTTTAGATCGTCTTGGAAGAGCTAAATATTTTTCCACCTTAGATATGACTAGCTCGTTCCATCAAATAAACTTGAACAAAGATTCAAGACATCTAACAGCTTTTTCGACTAACAATGGTCATTACCAATTTAAAAGATTACCATTCGGTTTAAAGATTTCATCCAATAGTTTTCAAAGAATGTTGACAATAGCACTGACTGGACTAGATTCCAAGGCATTCTTGTATGTAGATGATATCATTGTGTTTGGCTGTAGTTTAAGACACCACAACGAAAATTTGGTAAAAGTATTTGAACGTTTATCAAGGTACAATTTGAAACTAAATGCATCAAAATGTGTATTTTTGAAATCGGAAGTAATTTACTTAGGACACCAAATAACAAAAGACGGTATACGAACAGACCCTTCGAAACATAAAGCTATTGAAAAATACCCAATTCCAAAAGATAAGGACGAAGTTAAAAGATTTGTTGCATTTTGCAATTATTACAGACGTTTTATAAAAAATTTTGCGGAAATCACAAAATGTTTAAATGAACAAACCAAAAAAGGAAAAGAATTTGAGTGGACGGAAGAATGTCAACAGGCTTTTGGAACGCTAAAAACAAAATTAGTTAATGCACCGATATTAAGATATCCTGATTTTGAAAAACCATTTATATTGACTACGGATGCATCAAATTATGCATTGGGCGCTATACTATCACAAGGTGAAATAGGAAAAGACCTACCAATTTCATATGCAAGTAAGACTTTAGGGAAACATGACTTAAACAAACCAGTAATAGAAAAGGAACTTCTTGCAATACATTGGGGGATAGAATTTTTTAGACCTTATTTATTTGGTAGAAGATTTATTGTTGTGACTGACCATAGACCACTTGTTTCACTTTTTACTCATAAGAATCCTTCATCAAAGTTAACGCGCATAAGAATAGATTTATCAGATTATGACTTTGAAATTGTCTATAAAAAAGGGAAGATAAATACTAACGCTGACGCACTATCCAGAATAAAATTAGATTCCGACATGTTAAAGAATATGATTCCAGTAGAAGACGACAATAACAAACCATCAAAAGTTTTGGTATCGACACGTGGAATGAAAGTAAAGGAAATAAGCAATGAAGTAATGGAATATAATAATAGTGACATATCCCAAAGCCAACACATAAATAATCACATGTGGGAATGCACATCTTTAAGAGATATAAAAAATATTCGCGAATTAAAATTTAATATTATTAAAACCGGTATGAATAGGAAAAATGGACCAGAGGAAGGTACCATAGAAAATATAGATAATAGCTTTGTATTGAATGTTAATGAAGATCTAGCAAAATACGTTTTGTCCCTAGAGAAATTAATAATTTATATGCATAAGCAGAATGTAGAATGTAGAAAAACTCGCTTTATCATGCGAAGATAAAATTTTTGAGCTCATATCAATTGGATATTTAAATAAAATTTATAATGAGGTGCACCGAAAAATATTGAAGGCAAATAAATGTAAAAATTATGAATTAAATATTATATTGTACAAACCATTACAACACATTAAGAACAAAAAATTACAAATGAACATTATAAAAGAATTCCACGATTCACCAATTTCAGGACATTTTGGTATTAGAAAGACAGTACTAAAACTTAAACAACGTTACGTATGGAAAAACATGAGAAAAATGGTTAGAGATTACATTAATAAATGCGACAAATGTATAAGAAACAAACAAACTAAGTACGTTAAAGAAAAAATGATCATAACAGAAACTCCTAATAATAGTTTTGAGACAATAGAAATAGACACAGTTGGTCCTTTACGAATATCGAATGGATATAGATACATTCTAACGATGCAGTGTGAGTTAACGAAATATGTTATAGCGCATCCAATTGAAACAAAAGATGCCAAAAATATTGCCAAGACATTAGTTGAACAGTTTATTTTAAAACATGGATTTTTTAAGACATTAAAGTCTGATAGAGGTACTGAGTTTAACAATGAATTGTTAAAAGAAGTTTGCAATTTACTTGAAATAAATCAAAAATTTTCAGCACCCTACCACCATCAATCAATAGGTTCCATTGAACGCAATCATTGCGCATTAAATGAATATTTATTGAGTTTTGTTGATGATCACGAATGGGACAAATGGGTACCATATTACACATTTGCATACAATACAGTACCGCATGTTGACACAAATTACTCACCCTATGAGTTAATATATGGCAAGTTGGCTATGCTACCGACGGACAATATAGAAAATACAAACAAATGTTATGACATAGATAATTATGCCAATGAAATCAAGATAAGACTAAGAAAATTTTTAGAAAACGCCAAAAAATTATTAGAGATAGCTAAACAAAAATCAAAAGTAATTTATGATAGGAATATAAATAGTAGTAATTTAAAAGAAGGAGATCTAGTATTAATAAAGCTGGAATCAAGAAAGAAAAATCAAAGCCCATACAAGGGTCCATATCAAATAATCAAAAGACTAGGTGTAAATTCATTATTAAAAGTAGGATCTGAAGAGAAAATTTACCATAACAATCTTTTAAAATTATATAAGACTAACATCTTAAATTAAGTATATTTTAAATAAATAAATAATAGAATAAGATAATTTATTTATAAGATCGATAGCAAAACAAAATTTTATATTAATATTATTAATAATACCACTATCTACATCACAGAAAAACTTATTTATAAGATTCAATTTATTTCATTTAAAATCATAAATTTAATCTTAAGGGGGAAGGTGTAGTGTGTCTATCATGTCACACTGTTGATGGACAACACACACATTTTGTATATATAAAATAAAAAGAAAATATTGAACATAAGTAGATTTAAATTACATTTGCTCCACATATGTTTTACACAATTTTGAATTTGTTTGGTGTAACAAGAAGCCTTCAGAAATAAAAGAATTGACACACTTCATGAGCGGCATACAAACAAGACCACACAAACGAAAATAATAAATATAAACAGCATGAGTCAAAGCACTTAAAAAAAAGAGATCATATTTATTTTGGAATGCAGAAGTAAACAGAAAGAAAATTATAAATTATTAAATTGTATTGCAATTGCATTTGGGTAAGGTCTTGGCCAATCATGACGAAGCAATTGTCACAAATGAAGCATACATTGTATTAGAAAGAATAAAATATATAGTCTTAAGAATAATTATAAAAAGTAGAATTTAGTATAAATAGTTTAACAATTTTCAATAAAGACAGAACTATTTTGTAATCAAGACAAGAAGCGTTCTCATTATATTTTAGCTGAGCCATCTTCACCGATAGCTTAGGAGAATTAAAACGTGCTGCAACTAAGTGCAGCATTCTAAATAACCTTAGCAAAGATTGATATTCAGTAAGAAATATATGAGAAAAACATTATACTATTGTAAGTGTTGAAGAAATAAAACGTGTTGGTTTTATTATTCAAATTTGCTTATTTCAGATAGCTCTTTTATCCACAAAGGTTAGAACTAAAGTTAAAAGAAGTTAAACAGTAATAATTTTCTTTTGCAATCTAGCTCTGTAAATTTCAAGTCCAACATAATAATTACATTCCGCATAAGTAATACGAAATTGTTTTGACAATTCATTAACTCTCCGATAACCAGCAATTTTTTCAACGGTCAATAACCAACAAGGTTCCTGTGTACTTCGCATATTATTTTTAGCGGATTTGAGATTTTTTACATTTTTTGCGTTTATTTAGGTGATTTCAGAATGTGTGGAAATATTTTAACTCTATTAGAAATAATACTTCATGTAACAAAATTGATAAAATCTAGGAATTATATTTGAAAGGCAAAAGTAAAGATAACGTAAATATACATTATAAAAGCATATGAATGTATATGTTTTCATAAGGTATGTATTTTTTAAGATGGTGTAGTTATGCGTACATACAGGTTCTAGGGAAGCAAAGCACTTGTATGAAGTCTTCTGTTGGATATAAGATTCTGCACGGCACAATTGACAAGACCGATTACCGTGCGATGATGTTGGTGGCACTGCAGCTTCTTTTGTTGGTTGTTTAGTCTTCAAAATAATACATAAAAAATTGCTATGTAAAAATATTTAATTTTTTTCCAATACAACTTACCGCAACTCCGAATGGCCATACGTATTATTGGATGACTAGTAATGCGGATATTAGTGGCCCGTTTCTGTATATTACACATGACTAGCTGTTTTGTTATTTCTTTTTTAATTAACGTCGTTTATCTGATACAGTGTTAGGATTCAGTTAGTTTTAGAGCAGCGATATCAATCATATTGTAGAGCAGTGCTAATGGCCATCGGTTTGTTGCACGTATACAGGTGTAAGTTCAAAACATTTAGTCCCTGGCATCAACTCCACATTTTTTCGAATTATAATCAAGCATAGCTAAAGGTTTCTCTTTTACATTACTTATATCTATTCCGTTTCTGTAATACAAAGTTGATAGTACTAAAATAATTTTTATTTTTAGGAACACAATTATAATGATACATTTCACTGATAACATCATTAAAACTTCACGTTTAAAAAAGTCTAGTTCAGTGAAGCTTCACCAATAAAAAAAACTATACGGGGTGATAGAGAATTAAAAAATAATAAGAAAATGTAAAATAAAAAAATTGGCGGTCATCCTTATTTTCCGAGTTACGGGCCTTTGCACTTTTCATATGAACTACATTTTTTAACATATTTGGTCAATATGGGTATCATATCAAAGCTTTTGGAAATATCCATCAAATGGTGCTAAAATTAAAAAATGTAACCCTTTAAGAACTGAATCATTTTTTCGATTTTTTATATTAATACACTTTTAAATACATCAGTTTATGTACTTAAATAATTGTAATACAAATGTGATAATATGTAAAGAAAAAAACAACAAATAATTTAAATGAATAAAGGCAAATTAAAAAAATGTAATATATATACATACATATATAAACGCACCGGCTTCGCTTACTAAAGTTTTCTTGCCTTCGGCCGGGCGCAAGGATTTTCTGCTCTATGGTATGACCAACACTTGTAATCGTACGTAGAATATTTTTTGGAGCCTTTGAATTTTTTCTATACTGATAGTTGACACCAAATTGGTTTGAGGATCGACTTGTACAGTAGAAGTTTACAATCTAAGCTCAGGGTAGAGTTTCTGCCAATAAGTCAATTTAGTAATACTGCTTTTAATTTCATTTGTGTTAACTTGAAATCTATGTTTCTTTTCCAAGTAAGGTGCCATTCAAGGTATTTAACGTCTGAGAGCTGCGGTATCATTTGGTTATTTATGCGGATAGGGGAGCATGAGTCCCTACGCAGAGTAAAGTTATATGAGTACATTTATGTTGATTCACGTTTATTCTCCATTTCTTCAACTATTTTTCCCAATTGAGTATGAGGTCTTGTAAATGTTGTAAATGCGCTTTCACGAATACTTAAAAAAGCTGTGGCATCAGCAAATGTTGATGTGTGTAATGTGATGATGTGTCCTAATTGGTATAACTGACGTGTACATTACAGCTCCTTGGAGAACTCCAGCTTTAATGAGCTGAGGCGGGTTTAAAAAATTTCCATCGCACGCGAGTTTAGTTTGTATGTTGATAAGTGCGGACGCAATTTTTTAAGCTCGCAATTAATAAATAAAAACAACAAATAGTGTGAATAAATTCAAATATTCGAATAGTGAAAATGTTATTGCTAACGATTACAATGTTCCCAACTCATCTTGGAGCCATACAACACCACAAGGCCAATATGTTGAGTTATTTGCCGCGCTCAACCACCTTGCGCAATTAGTGAATGAGCCAACGCATATTACATGTGTTGAAGGGCACCAAAACAACACTCTCGACCTTTTTCTGACTTCACACCCTCAAAAGTATGAAGTGGGCATTAATGCACCTCTCGGTAATTCTGATCATTGTACCATCTCCGCCTCCTATTCTCTCTCTTAACTTCTTAACGCCTCAAGAACAGCCACGAGACGTTTTAAATATATATATGAAAAGGCTCGTTGGGCTGAGCTCAACGAATTCTTTAGGCATTTTAATTGGAAACTTTGTTTTCCAGACAGCAATGTCGATGCCATGGCGAAAATGAAATTGGCATGGAATTATTCATTCCATTAAAGCAAATACAGATTAAAACCAGAACGAAGTCCTGGTTTAATCAGAATTGCAAGAACGCAATCAGATCAAGAGAGGAAGCATTCAGTACCTGGCGTAGTAACACCAATGCAGATACTGATTTGCAGCCCAAAAGAGCGAGGTCCTCGAGTGCCAAGTACTAAGGCGTGAAAAAGCTTTATACGAGGAGCGTCTTGCTGCTCCTCGGGGCAGTAAGAGTTTTTGGTCATTTGTTAAAAGAGTAAAGGATAATGCTAGTTCCTCAATTCCGACTCTTTTAAAGGATGACCAATTCTTCACTGATCCAGTTGATAAGGCTAACTTTATGGCCGAAATATTTGCAATTAATTCTTACATGCCAGAAAGCAATCAACCACCGCCCTCTCTCGACAGAGTATCAGTAACTATGCCAAAAATATTCTTTCGAGCGCGTGCGGTTAAAAGGGTCCTAGCAAATCTCAGCATTAACAAGCTTCCTGGGGCGGATGGAAATCCAGCACTGGTCTTGAAGCAGTGCTTTTCAACGCTAGCGCGTCCATTAGCAACCCTTTTCAGCACTTTGTATCATGCTGGTAAATTTCCACTGTGTTGGAATGTTGCTAATGTAACGCCGCACAGTGGTCAATTTCGCGAGATAGCTGTCAAAACTCTATAACTTTTGACCGGATTGGTATTTTTTTACGCAATTTGTTTTGTTCAATAGGAGGGACTTTAAGCTTCAATTTGCGTGTTCAAACGTAAAAATCGACTGATAGGAACGTAAGTAATGTGGAGTTAAAAATTCATTTTAATTTTTTGTTGAGTTTCCATGTAAAAGTTGAATATTTTAACATTTTAAATAGGTATTTTTTTATAATTACTTATTTTCTTCAATCGTATTTTGCAACCTATACTTATTTATTATTCCTAAACTTAATTTTGGTCAGAAAATGCCAACATTTGGCCCCTGACATTTATTTAGTCTCAATATTCACAGGGGCCAAAGGTTGGTTTTTTTGGAAGAAAGCTAATTCTTGTGAGGATTAAACTGAAAAATAACACTGAAATTCCCAACAATATCAATACCATTTGGATATATTATATACAGAACACAACATCGAAAAAATTTTAAGTAAACTTTTACTTTTGATTTAAAGTGCACATATATTTTATTTAAATGTATTAATAAAAATTTATACTAAAATTAGAAACAAATTATAATCTTTAAACTAGTATTAATTAAACAATATTAGTAAAAATTTCTTCCAAATAGCTTTGATTTTCATTTTGCAGTAGTTGTTTAGCTTCTTCATCTATCTCTAATGAGGTTGATTTCCATTTTTGTAGAATACTGGACATATATGGGTCTGATGTGCACAACAAAATATTAATAAGATCTTCATTAGTACAATATCTGGAAATTTTTCTTGTATTGTGCTCGCGAAAGAATCGGTAGTCTTTGTTCCTTTTTTCTTGCGCTTCTTCTGAGAGATCTCCAATTGGAAGCATATTGTGCTGAATTATTTGTTCCCCATGGAACAAAATTTTGTGAACTGTGGTTGGCATATGTCTCCAAGAATATTTTTGGTTATAAAGGGTTGCTGTCTCATTAGCATACTGACCAAATTTTTTTGCATCTATCTTTTTGCTACATGCTATAACTTCTAATATGATTTGGAATCGTCGTATTAAATCATAATCTACTCCAGCTATAGAAGCTGCAGTTTCTGGATCGGAAAAAAATCTCCTTGCTGTGTTTCCATCATTGGAATTTCCTTCTCCTTGCTTTGGCTGGTCAATTATAAGGCCTATCTCACGGTATTTTTCTTGAATATCTTTTTTTTTTGCTTTCTTTTTTCCAAATTTTCTTTGTTGTTTCTCACTGTTTCGCCTAACGGGCCAAATTCCAAATCGTATCCCAATTTAAGAATATGCTCCATAAAACGAATTCTAGCATGAAGAGGTGACATTCCAAATTCATAAAACTATCGTCTTGTGTTGGTGGTTGGCTCAATTGACTTGATGTGTTTTGGCATATGCTGCAGCTTGACGAAGACTTTGTTTCGGTTAAAGCTTGTGCAACTTTTCCATCGATCATTATAAGTGACATTTTGCATATGCTGGTCATTAAATTCAAATATCACTGGATGAAGTTCTTTAATTTCATCTGTTATTTTGCCAACTTCTTCAGTTATGACATCTTTAGTTTCTTTTTTGTAAGCAAACTTTATTGGTCTACAAAATTTTGTTGACGAGGGAATTTCATTCTTCCATACATCTATCTCTGCAGCTCTACTAGTTGACGGCTCTGAACCAATATAAGTTTTTGTTAAACGTAATGGAACGAAAGAAATCATGAATAAATTGGCATCTGATGAATTTTCCGCATTACATTGTTTATATTGTTTTTGGCCAGAGGACCCATCACATCCCCATTTAGAAATTAAAGTCATGCTGCAATTTTTAAACTTCTTTAAATAGTCAGCATCAAATGTCTTTAATAATCGTTCTGCAGTGTGTTCAAGAAGATCCTGCAATTTTATTTCTGCTGAACTTGAAGTTACACTAATAGCAGTTGGTGAAGTAAGCAATCTTTGTTGGAAGAAACTATATCTCGATATGATGGAAAAATTCCACAATTTTTTTCATTGGTTCGCTTCCGCAATTCTGTATATTTGTTTTTAGTCATTTTCAAATCCAAACATAGTGCAAATGCTTCTTCTGGAGTAAATTTATTTTCTTCAGTTGGTGTCGGCATACTTTCTAAAATCCTTTTTGTGCGTCTGGGGCTTGCTTCCACTATTTTTTCAATGATAGCAATTTTACTCTTTTTAGTTTCGATGGTTGAATTTGATGCAGAAATGAATCCTTTATGATGCTACAAGAAACTTCTTCATTGATATGTTTAAGCTTGCGTCTTCGTGATCTTTCACTACAATTATCAATTGGCTTTGCTGGTCGACCACCTTTTCCAGTTTCCTTTTTAAAAATAAGTTTATTTCTTAGCCATTCTTAATTGCGTGAGTAAAACAATTTCTTGTTTCTGGAACATTTATTGTACCGTTTTCTTAAAGTATTTAAAAAGTTTTTTATTTTTAAGTTATGAATTTTAATTTCTTGTTTGTCGCATATTTTGAAGAATGGATTATTCATTATATGTAAATAAAAAAAAAGTAAAATAATGTCGTTTTCATCTTTCCGTTCAAAATATATATCAGATAGAACACTATAACTGAATTTAGCCATTGTTTAAACAATAATGAAGAAAAAAAAAAAAAAATGAATGCATGGATTAATATACTATTGCTCGAAGTTTCAACATGATCTTTTTTACCTCTTTGAAACATAATATAACAGGTACTTGGTTTTACCAGTTATTGCCATTGGTTTTAAATTTATTTGCAATTTTCAGGTATTTAAGTTGTGTAATATTAGATGGCAATAAAATCATTGTTTACCTTTTCCAAATGAATTGCTAGATACCACATAATTTGAGAGTTAACAGGTACTGGCAATAATATAACAGGTACTTGGTTTTACGAGTTATTTCCATTGGTTTTAAATTTATTTGCAATTTTCAGGTATTTAAGTTATGTAATATTAGATGGCAATAAAATTATTTTTACCTTTTCCAAATGAATTGCCAGATACCACATAATTTGAGAGTTCTATTGTCATTTTTGTCAAAATTTTGATACACCCTTCTATGTGGACTAGGTCCAAATATTGGCCAACTTCTCCTAATTTCAACAGAATTATTTTTTTGGTCAATAAGAGCTCTTGTACAAAATTTCATCAAAATATATGCATAATAGGCACTTTCACATACAAATAACTTCTCAAAAAATATGACGTGCATTTGTACCGAATATCTTACCTTGGGTCAGAAAAATTGCTGTAGCTCAAAAAGTGCAGTCCCGATGCATGGACATGTATATATAGGAATGTAGGGGAGAGTTAGGACTACAAAATAGTAAATTTGTGTTTTGACTCAGCTTGACTCACAGGAGTTGTGCTCTATGAAGTAGGAAATTTCCGAGAAATTTGACCTTTTTTAAAAAAAATATTTAAATTGTTCTGAAAACAGTAGAGCTTGAATTTTTTTTACCAGTAATAGGAAATAAGTTAAGTTACAACACAAAATTTATTTCGTCCAAAACTCTTGAAAAACAAAAAAGTTATGATCATTTAAACTTTAAAAATTAACTAAAAATATCATAAATTTACTAAATTCTGAAAAAGCCCATTTTGGACCACCCTGTTCTCAGTGAAATAGTTGAAATAAAGTTCTAATTTTTTGGCTCCCGAGGTTTACTACTGTCTACTTTCATATGAGTCTAATAACTTTAAAATCGGAGAACAAAAACCAAAAGGAGTTTTGGCCGCTATCTCAAAATATTGACCACAGTGCGCCGATGGGTTATATGGGATTTCGTCAAATGACTTAAAGATTAATTCAGGGGTACCGCAAGGCTCCGTTCTTTCTCCTACCCTATTTCTTCTTTTTATAAATGACCTTCTTAGTCAAACTTACAACACTATCTACTCTTTTGCAGATGATAGCAGCATTTGTCATTCATATTCATTCAATAATAGGCCGAACCAGTTTGAGATTGGAGTCAAGAGGCAAAACATGAATGATACGTGATCTTGCCACAATTTCTGAATAGGGTCGCGTGAATAGAGTAGAATTTAATGCTCGTAAGGCGCAATGTTGTATGCTTACGCACAGACGTGCGTTTGAAAATGATACCTCATCTGTAGCTATGGGTGATGTAGATATTAAGGAATCAGAAGCCCTTGACGTTCATTTCATGAAAATGGATGGACTAAACACATTTTTCAAGTCTCGAAAGAAGCTTTCAAGTGCCTAAGTTGCTTAAAACGGTGTAAGAGATACTTCACTCCATCTGATCTTCTTACTATTTATATCACCTATATCCGTCGAAAATGGAATACACCTGTCATGTTGTATTCCATCGCGTCCAGGAGAGGACGAAGAAGCTCATCGGTGAGAGTAGGGTATCCAACTCTATTGACTCACTGGAGCATCGACGCAATGTGGGTTGTGTTTCGCTGTTTTACCGTTACTACAATGAAATGATCTCTAATGAAATCAGGGAAATTGTACCCGACACCCAACCTTTTTTGCGTACAACACGCTTCTCATCAAGGGCCCATCCATTTGTGGTCGATTTGCCAGTGAATCGCACTACGCATTATAGGGAGAATTCCTTTTTCGCTCGAACTGATCTTATGTGGAATAAACGCCCTGCGGATGTCTTTTCTATCAACTTCAATATGAGAAAATTCAAGTCAAATGTCCACAAACACTACTCCATCTATCCTCCTTCTCATAACCAAATTTCCTAGTTCTGGCACAATGCATTGCATGAGTAGGGGTCATCCCCTGAGTACTAGTCCAATAATAAAAAAAAGCAAAACACAATCTTTTTTTAATACAACAACAAATTTGTCTGTAAATTTTTTTATTTTTCTTTTTTTACAACGGCATTATTGCTTTGCTACTTTGAAAATAGCACACAAACAATAGGGACTAATGAGACTCTGTGTCAATATTGAAATAAATAAAAACAAAAAAACTAAAAGTAATTTGTGAGTAGGTGGTACGCCAGTTATTCGTGCCCAATCTTGCTCATCGCTTTTGTTAAGTGATGACAATAAAATAACTACAAACAAGTCGCCATCTTAACACAGTATTACCAAAACTAATATGAATAGTGTAGAAAAACCCAAGACGACACAAGTGGGAATAGACAGATACATAACTGTCACACCGCAAAATAAGCGATCAGGACCCGTCCAGTGTCTAAAATGCTTCTTCCAAAATACTTCTTCCAAACAGCCATAATATCGAGCAACTGCTTATTATCCTCAGATAGCTCAACCAACAACCAACCATGTTTCATACGCGGATATGCTAAAAACCAATCATAAATCAGTATACAAAGCGACAACTAATTCTACACTTAATTTGCACCCTGAACCTAAAGAACAAACATCATCTAGTAACTATAATCGTCTCGAAGCAAGCATCGAGATATTAGCGCATTCGTTAAACAGTTTTATGAGCTTTATAAGCATCATGATGCCAGAAATGGTACCCATGCAATTTATGATTCTGCAGGCGGTACTTAACATACCATGAACTGTTTAAAAATATGTTTCTGGAACGCTATCGGCTTACGCCAACACAAAAATGAACTCGAATACTTCCTGAAGAACTAATAAATTGATGTGTGATGATTTCAGAAACTCATTTAACAACAAATACCTTTTTTAGCACATATCTGTTTTAGCTTTTTATGTGGTGGTTAAGCAATACTAATAAAGGCTCGAATAAAACATCTTCTACTGTATGATTTTTGTGTGGACTACCTTCAAGCAACAAATATGTGCATTGAAGAATTTCATCATAACTTTGCTATTTCTTAGATTTATTCACCTCCTAGATTTCAAATAGCAGGGAGTCAATCCAGCGACTTCCTTAAATCACTAGGTCCCTGTTTAATAGCATCAGGCGACTACAACGCTAAACATACGTTTTGGGGATCAAGACTTATTACCACAAAGGGTCGTCTTTTGTTTGACACTATTTAAAAAATGCGTCTGAATGTGATATCGAGTGGATAACCCACCTATTGGCCTACTGATCTACAAAAGATACCTGATGTTATGGATTTTGGCGTGATTAAGTGCATTTCAAGAGAAATGATTAAAGTTGAAGCATCTCTTGAATTATTGATCACTCGCCCACTATTATTTACATCTGGAACCAACAAAGATCGTATCACCTAAAAAAGCACATGGATAAATTGGTTAAAATACAGAAAATATTTTAGCACTCTGTAGTGTGACTGATCGGTTAGTATAACCATCACACATGTACTGTAACAAACAGTCTTAATTACCAACACATTTGGTATGGTAAATAAATATTAATGTTCAAGTGGAGAAACAAACAAAGAATACATTGTTGTTGTTGTTGTTGCATTGCATTAACAATAATAAATTCCCACACACAGTTTAAGTAAACAACAGTCAAGTGGCCTTCAAATTAATGCACCACTAAAATGCCCTTGACTTTGTTGTCCGCACACGCCGATCAGCACGCTTCATATTACACCCCAAAATATTTCAGTTTTAAATAAAAATTATTAAAATAAAAACTGTTAATAAATAGATCATATTTCGCATATGGTTCCCATAGATTTAAACACTTTAAATTTTAAAGTTTCACTCAGTCATGAATTTTGGAAATCACTCAAAATTCATGATTGCCTGGTATTTTATTATGTTAAGGTATAGACTAATTAGGATAAGAATAGAATTACGAGGTTGAGTGTGATTTGTAAAAACACTCAACCAAATAGTATATAAGCAGAAGACTTTTGTAAAAATGACAAGAATAATAAAAAGTCACTTGGTAGCTCTAACCGCGGAGCACCAAGAATAAAATAAATAAAAAGTCTAAATTATTTAAAATTATAAAGATAGACTTTCTACAACTCATTGCTCGGGTAATATACAGATGAAAACATCAAGACGTTTGATAAATTGACTGCCCAACAACCAGCAGTAACCCGACAACAAACTAGATATAATCCAATTTATTCTGTAGATGTCGAAAGCCTCTTAAGTGAAAAAATAAGAATTCGCAGAGAGTGGCAATCACACAGAAAAGCCTCCATTGCGAACCTCGTGTGCAGGTTGGGCAAGAAATGATACTGAAAAAAGCAATTTATTTTTGAACCATTTGAAAAATATATTTACAGCGAATATACCTACTAATATAGACGCGTTGCAACACGTAGACGTTGAAGCACCAATCCCCCTCATGTTTGACTTACGAAAATTGCATTAAGTTGTCGGAAATCAATGCATACTCTGTACTCCCCATTTTTATTTTTAAATACAACTCGTCTAGAAACACCTGAACAGGATTTTCGAATTACACCAGTTTGCAACCATTCAGCAACTTTTTTATTTACAGCTTCTTCTTCGCAAATTGGTAGACGACTCGGCGAATGATGAAAAGGCTTAAATTGATTGCTCGGATTAATTTTCATTTCAACTGGACAAATTTCAAAATTTAGAGAGATTTGTTATCAACATCCAGTTCAACTGCATGCACATCATAGAAGTTTAATTTATTGCTGTGCAAACTATCATCACTAATGTCATTTTCATATTTAAAAACATATTCTTCTTTATTGAATAAAATACAAATTTTTTAGTTGAATTATCTAATAGAAATTCAAAGTCACTAATTCTTAAGCCATCGTCAATGTAACGAATCACTGAAATTTCTTCGATATTACCAAGAGCTGCTATTATACGCATTTGTAGCACATACTCATGAAAAGATTCGTTATCACTTTTTTTATTCGAAACCATTTTATGTAATTCGTTGCTACTTAGAGTTTTATCAAATTCACTTATCAAACTATCTTTTAATAAATTGTAGTCACCAACATTGACAGTTTCTGAAAATAATTTTGCTGTATCGATCATTTTATTTCGTGCTTGGACATATTTTTGTTGTTCACTCAAAATATTGATTTTGGCGTGATTAAGGGTATTCCGAGAGAAACGATTAAAACTGAAGCGTCACTTGAATTATCCTCAGATCATTCACCCACTATCGTCTATATATGGGACAAACAAAACATCATATCACCAATGACTATCACAAGCATTAATTGGTTGAAACATAGAAAGTATCTTAGTACTCATTGTTCGGAAAACATCCCGCTAAGAACACCTGAAGACGTAGAGCGCAGTCTTATTGATTTTGGCCAAAACCTCAAATCAGCTGCCCAACATTCAACAATAACCCGACAATTAGCTAGATACAATCAAATTTATTCTGCAGATATCGAACGGCTCTTGGCTGAAAAAAGAAAAATTCGTAGAGAATGGCAATCACAGAGATCTCCTCAACTCAAAAGCAGACTTAAGGAATGCACGAACCGTCTAAGAGACATGCTGGAATCTCGAAGAGTAGCATCCCTGAAAACCTATTTGGGAGACCTAGACGCAACTCCTCAATCAGTTTATTCGTTATGGCGTGCTTGTAGAAACCTTAAAAGGCCAGTCTTACGTAAGCTTCCCTTGCGAACTTTAGCTGGAGGCTGGGCAAGGAGTGATACCGAAAAAGGAAATTTATTTGCTGGTTATTTGAAAAAGGTTTTTACCCCAAATATATCGACCGATATAGTTGAGTTGCCAGTTGTCGAGGCTAGCGCTGCAGTCCCGATAAGATTTGAATTTGGTGATCTTGAAAAGGCAATAACGGATTTAAACACCAAAAAATCCCCTGGCGTTGATAAAACCAGTAACAAGATGTTATTTGAATTGCCCCGTATAGCTCGCAGAATCGTTCTTTTTATTTTTAATGCCATTTTACGTCTTGAGTACTTCCCCACAGAGTGGAAGGTATCCTTGGTTACCATGATTCCTAAACCAGTAAAAGACCACACAAAAATTGAATCATATAGATCTATAAGCCTTTTGTCAAATATGTCAAAGCTGTTTGAGAGGATGTTAATAACTATGCTTAACCCTATTCTAAGCTATAAAGGATGTATTCCAAACCATCAATTTGGCTTCACGAAAAAACATAGTACGATCGAACAAACTCACAGATTAGTTAATGTTGTTAAGAAGACATTTGAAGAGAGAAAATACTGCTCTGCGCTTTTTATCGACGTTTCTCAAGCATTCGAGCTAATTTATTATTTAATTTGATTATTACATTCTTTTCTGCTGTCGATACAGAATTTCCTAATTTTTCTATCCCTAATTTATTTAAACTATCTTATATAAATAGTATTTTTTCTTTAAATGAGTTGACTGACATTTTTCCTTGGTAAAGTGTGTTTAATTTGTTTTGTAATTCTGGTATTGTTTTGGTACTTTTATATCTTTTTTCTAGTAAATCTTTTAGGTTTTTGAAATTTTCTGGTTTGTTGTAACTTTCTATTGCTGTTCTAACATTAGATGTTAGTTTAGCATGATAAACATATTGAAGAAAATCTGTTTTGCCTGTATCTAAAAGTGTTTTGTTAATTAATTCTGCTGTTATCAGAAAACTCTATAATTCTATAAAGTTCTAATATTTGCATATATGCTATTGAATTCTAATTTTAAGAGTATAACTATGGAATTGACAGAAATATAATATAAAAATTAATATTTCTCATACCCTAAATTAAATTGTAAATGTTATTAAATTAAAAATTAATAACAATTACAACTACCTTGTAGATAGATACGAAGAGTGCTGATGACGGACGTAGCTGTCTAGAAAATGCATTCCACTCTGCTGGTGTCTAATTTTTCTTTATCTCTTCATAATTAAGAACTTAAGCCTATATAATTACTTTATTCATCTAAAAATATTTAAAATTAAAATTCGTATAAGATATAACAAATATTTATAAATACTGAAAAAGTATTTCAATAATTATTTTTTTTAGAAAAAATGATTTTAGAACTGTTAGTGCGTTTAACAAATCACTGGACATTCTTTTCCTTGTTTTTGTTGCGGAAGTCTCTCTTTAAAAGTTGATTCCATCAAGTTAACAATATAACTACTAGTTGACGGTTCCACAGATTCGATTGGCTTGAATAAGCTGTTTAATAATTGTGCTGAATAAAGTTTCATGACATTTTTTGCACATTGGCAATTTCAACACTTTCTAAATACTTAAATATTGCAATCGTTTTATCATCCCTTCGTTCATTTATTATTCTTTTCAACCATCGCTTTTGAAAGAGTCGAATTAATAGCCAAAAGCTGCTCGTAGAGGGTCTGAATAATAACATCTGCTATTAACAAATATGTTCCCCTGCGGCTTAAGACCTCTACTGCAATTTTAATGGGATTTAAAACGGCCACTGAATTTTCAAAAATCTAAGCAAATTCTAAAACCCATAGAAATAGAAATTTATCAGACTTTTTTAATCGCGTTCTTCGATTTAAGAAATGATTAAATCGTTTCAACCATTCTTATCTTGTTTTTACATCATCATGAATTAATTGCAACTGCCATTTTCTTGTTTTTACATTTCTCGAAGCTGGCTGTTTTTAGAGGACTTTTCAAATAGTTTTACAATTTGTCTTGTACGATCTATAACATATTTTTAAGTTTCTAAAAATATTAAAATTTTAAAAATGCTTGTTCTATATAGCACAATAACGATCAAATATTTGTGTGATAGCAAAAGAAATGCTTATTTAAAAATAAGAACCACTGAATTTTCTTTAAAGTACTCATGATTTTAAATATCCCGTTTCCCGGGAAATTGTTTATAGCTTTTCCCTGGAATTCCCGGGCGGGAATTCCCGTTTCCAAAACCCTATATGACACACACATAAAAACAACAGAAGCATTTAAAAAATACACAAATTACAAGTGAAGATGATGGTCTTCAGTTGTATTTTTCTTTAATACTATAACCTAATTTTTAATTTAAATTACTCTTTCTTAAAAAGAATAAAACGAACATAAGCTTGACTATAAATTTCATATGTAAAAAAACATATTTGAATTAATGACTAATCTAAATTACCCTAAAATTTAATATTTAAGATTTAACATTTGTACTTAAAAATTAGTTTTGTTATTTTTAATAGACATCTGCATCTCAACATCTCAAATTTTCAAACAGTCTTCGTACTCGCATTTGTAAAAGCGAAACGAGCAATCGAACTCAAAAGATTTTTGTTGTTGTTAGAGAATGGAAACATGAGAGTAATTAAACATGAGAGATCGAATAGATTATTATTCGTTTAAAAAAGCGAAACATAGGAAACAGTTGCATGAGTTAAAAGCATTAAACTAAAAAACATATTTTATTTCGTTTTAAATAGAAAGTTTTTATTCTTTAAACATCATTCTTAAAAATATTCAAACGAAAATATTAATCCATTAATAACATTAAAAAGAGTTAACATGAAAAAAATAAATTAAAATGAAAACGTGAAAAATTGTTACTGCGCTTTACTATTTTTCGCCATGTTAGAATGCAAAAACATTAATTTACCAATTGTAGAGTCATTAGAAACAATACGGGTCTCCTTTCGTAAATCAAGTTCCTGGCTGAAGAAAAAATCTTTTCGGAAGAAGCGCTGCTAGCCGGTGTTGCAAATATTTTGCAACTTACCTTATACAGCAATGCGAACTCATTTTTGTGAAAGTCCCACGATTGCAGTACATTAAAGTTGTAATTTAAGATAACCTTTAAAGTACTATATCTTGCAATATTGTCAGACACTCTATCGCTCGATTCTATTATATTTGACTGCCCCACGACATCTTGCAGAGCTTCTAAATTTACGGATGGTTATACAATATGTGGTGGACTTTGGATGCCTTGACCACATAAATCGTCATCATATATCTTTATTTGGCGCTTGCATTCATCTATTACTTCTACTTTTTCGTTCTCGTTAAGAAGATAAGTTTGTTAGCAGGAGGATTTAGATAGAGACCAACTTTGTTATAAATAGTTAAATTTTCTTAACCAGCATTTTGGATGTTAGTAATTAAATCCTCTTTGAATTCTTTTATAAGTCCAACATCATTGTCTCTGGGAGCACTTTTTTTTTAAAGGTGTATATGAGCATAGGCAATATCCATGGTCGAATACTGTTCGTCTTCAAGCTACTTGGAGGCTTTCTCGAAATGTTGAAGTATCCGTGGTACTTAGCCAAAAGCTAAGCACACGTTTGCACAGCACGAAGTACCGGTAGAGCGACCTGCCGATTATTTAATTTATAGTAATTAAAATCAGAAGATTTATAACGTTAAATTAACCCATTAACGCCCACTGTACTATAAATAGTACATAACTTCAAGTTTTAATAAAAATTATGTAATTAAGTTTTTCACTCTGGCAACGATTTTTATCTGTCATTAATAAAACATACAACAATCATGTAGTAAAAATATTTATAGCTATGTGATCAAAATGAGGGGAATCCCAGGTTTGTGTTGGCAATTTTTTCATATTGGCAGGCGAGTACTATTTTAGTTTATATTAAAATGTTTGTCTGTAGAAAGTAGTAAAAAGTATTAGATTTATTCAATGACACTACATTTAATAATAAAAAGGACATAAAACGGTTTAATTCGTATAAAGCTTTTTCTTACTATTGCGTATAAAGAGTAGCTGTACTAACTTTAGTACACTGGTCGCTTTAGGTATAATAAAGTAGTAAAGTAAATACATATTTATTTGTCTTATATGCTTCTGGGCCAAAATCTTTACTCGTGTTTGTTTCTTATATTTTCAATTAGTAACCTTCTATTAACATTCTTACCGGTAAATTAGTACAAAAGGTATTTATAAAATGGCGAAACGATATACTTTTACACACCAAAAAAACTATTTTGGAGTACAAGAAGCAAAAGATGACATCATTGGCGACAGCAGTGATGATGATGCTACATACGGCGTGTTTATGTTGCCACCAAATCCAGGCGTTATAACCGATGAGGAGGAAGGTGGAGACGATGATATGAAAACAAATTACATCGAGATGTTTCTAGTAATGTAGAAGTTGTTACTCACAGACAAACCACTACCGTCAAAGAACAATGGAGTAGCGATGATGATGAACCTCTGAACACATTAACGTCATCTACTTCGCGTAAAGATCCAAAAACAAAAAGATTTAAAAATACTGAGTTATCAAATTGGAGAAAATGTACGCCAGTTTACTCAGTGTATCAGACAAATCATGTTCAAAATTGTATTGAAGAAAGACGTGGTTTTGTTTCGGATATTTTGAAAAACATGACCCCTGTGAAAGTTTTTGAGCACCTTTTTGATGATGAAGTGCTAGAGATTATAACAACGCAGAGCACAATATATGCTGGACAAAACAATAGGCACGATACAAATCGGTAAAGGAAGGCAATCGTCCTCTAGAATTGACGGAGAAGAAAGGAAAAATGATGGTCATAACCCCCAAAAAATACCTAGCCAACTTAGATGTGCTTTATGCTCAAATCGAGTTAAAACGTCGTGTACCCAGTGCCTGAAAACACTTTGTTTGGAAAGAGGATGTTTTGCTAAATATCACTCCTAAACGCCCATTGTACTAAACTTAGTACACCTCTCTAAACCTGACTTTGAATTATGTTTTGTTATTTTTTCTTTTGTAGTAGCTTAAGACAAGTAATTTATTAAAAATTTAATTGGTAAAAATATTCATAGTTTCCATTTGGGCGTTAATGGGTTAAAGTCTCTCAATTTATTTGGCACAACACGACCCTGACGCCGCACAGAGGGCTATTTTTTTGCCAATTTATGCGGACATTAGGCAAAAAATTAATTTTGAGAAATGTAAAAATGTAAGTACACAGCTTGACAGATAACAAAATTCTGCATCGTATAGTGAATTTTCAAGGCATTTGCTTGTGATTTGTCGTTTTGGGACACTGTTAAAATCAGAAAAGTGGAGTAAATCGCGTACGTTTCTATTGACTTTAAACGATTTTGAGAGGTTTGCAATATATTTTTTGGTGGCTGTGAAGAGGCTTTATTAGTAGCTACTTATGTTAATTTTTAGAATTTTTTTTTTTAATTTTTAATGATAAAAAATTTCGTTCAAAATTAAAAAAGGTTTTTTTTGCAAAATTTTTTGTCGAAAAAATAGTGAGAAGGTTTTTAAGAGTGATCTCCATCGCGATCCTAAAAATGTTATATATCACTATAAAATTTACGATCTCTACTTTTATACTGTAAAAAAAAACGTTGCGCGTTTTTGCCCCAATTTTTTGCGATTTTTTGAAAATTTCACTTTTTATGTTTTTCTTATCTTGCATAGGAGTAAGAAACCTTTTTATATTCATAAAATGTTTTGGTTTTTAATAGCTGAAGGTAAATGTTTTTTATTTAAATCATTACATCTAACACTGTTATTACCTGTACAAAAAAAAAAAAAAAATATCAAAAGAGATATAGAGATAGATGCCCTTTCTTTTGGACTGTCTACTTTGCATGCCAGAATTCGCCTATTTGAGAACATATTACACCTGTCATATAAACTGACAGTGAAAAAATGGCAAATAAAATATGATGCGCGAGGAAAAAAAAATATCCAAGAAAAATTTAGAAGTGAATTCGGGCTAATAGTGGATGTACCGAAAGCTGGATTTGGAAACACCAACGATGGTAAGACTAGCAGAAGATTTTTTGCCAATCCTGAATTAGGTGCAGAAATAACCGGAATTGAGTTTGATGTCATATACCGAATCAAGGTTATTATTGAAGTAATATCACATGGTCACAAAATCCAAATGAACGAGTTTGCCGATTATTGCTTAGATACTGCAAAATTTTACGTTTCTCTATATGAGTGGCATCCTATAACACCTACAATGCACAAGATTTTAATACATGGTAAACTGTTATGAATGAGGCATTGTTGCCTATTGGGGTAGAATTTGCTAGAAAGCAAAAAGGGCAGAATTTTGCTAGAAAGTTTTTAAGGGTTCAGTGTAACATGGATATTATTCTTAGACTTTTGCTAACTTCTGACCCACTAATTACTTGTATTAACCCACTCCCAAAAAAATGTTATTACCTTTTACGGAAGAAGCAATTTCTTTCATGCTTCCTCCTATACTGAAGAGGATTCATATTCGGAAAAGGTCTTTTAAGAATCAGACGAAGAAGAACCATGGCACTTAGCATCATCTTAGTTCTTTTAAGAGGAACTTTTTTCTTCTTAATCCGATTTACCCTATTTTATATCTTTAACAGCCTATGACCATAACAGATTTTTCTGCAAAGTTTCATTAACCAATGGGCACTCAGTACATTTTTAGAGCCAATATAATCTAAAAAAAAGTAATGTCCGGATAGATTGGCAAAATACTCCTATGTGCGCCGCGGCGCGCCGTTGAGCTTATCCCAGCAACCAGGGGAAACTTGTCGTAACATTGGCACCCAAACAGGGACACTAGAAGTGTCATATAAAGATAAAGCAACAGCTCCTCCACCCAGAACCACAAGATGTTGAAGTCATCATGGGCGTATGCCTTACGAAAAGAGTAACTGGTGAAATACCTGGAATCTTTTGAGCAGGATTACTCAGGCAACGTGGAAGAGTTAAGAAAGCGTTTTGCAAAGTTTCTGGCAGCAGAACATTTTGAAAAACGAAAGCCAGAACCATAGACTTACAAACCAAACACGAGCACATTCCTAGCGCTTCGCAACTACCTGTACCAATCGAGAGTGAACGCAACACACCGGGATCGCCCGTCAAAGATGAGGCACTCCAGGTACCCCACGTCCTCAGTCTGACTTCCAGGCAGTCGTCTGTACAGCCAACACCCTCAGTCAGCACTGCAGCAATGGTAAGTGCCAAGGGTATCATGGACAACACAGCGTTACCCCTTAACGAGGAACGAATCATGGTAGTGGTAGCTGGTCAGAAAATGGGGACTAAAGTATAGCGGTGGTAAGGATCCACTAGAGTTTATAGAAAAATCAAAAGAGCTCGCTGATATGTACAACGTGGACGTGAATCAGGTGCCCCGTGTGATGCCAGAAGTTTTGATTGATAAAGCATTGATATGGTTTCGCAATAATAATCAGCATTGGAACCACTGGGACCAGTTTAAAAAAGACTGTTATGAATTTTTTCTTGCTCTCAATTATTTTGAGAAGTTAGAAGGTGAAATTCGTAAAAGAAAGCAGCGGCAGCGAGAACCATTTAAAGGCTATGTGCTTTCCCTTCAACAAGTTTTATCAAAATGAGACGATTTGGGAAACCTACCCAAGTTAATGTCGATATGAGCGTGCTTCTGGAGATGGTTCAATAAAGTGTATATCCCAAGCTATACGCTTAAACGTTACCTTAGGGAAGAAGACATTAAAATGTGAGTTCCTTATCTTAGATGACGCCACCGAAGACATCATATTGGGCTTGGCTTTCATACGAAAATTCGACACTGTCATCTGTTGTGCAGGCCTGAATGCGAGGAGCAAATATACAAAGCAAAGAGAATGTGAACCAGGGGTAACCAGATAACCCAGATTGAAAAGATATCACCACCAACAGAACAACACGTCAGACGGGTGAATAACGAACAGCAAAAATTCGAGGAAACTCGTCGTAAACTTCGCCGTAACTTAGAAAGAGCAAGCGAAGGGACGACGAACAATTTTCCTTGAGGATGACGACTTACCCAACTTCAGTCAGAGAAACTCAGGCTCGGCACGTTCCGGTAGGGGCCGGAAGCGATCACAGGTCCCATCTCACCCCAAGGCTGGTAACTATCGAAGCCGAACACCTCAGCCTCCATCCAGAGAGCACCTACGCCGCATGCAATGACGATATTCCAGATCTCTCGGCTTTCTTCGAAACTACAGGAGAACATGATCCAGATATATTTGCCGAATTATTAAACGACCCAATGTTAGATGAGCTCTGTCGCACCTTCTTCTGGTTTGACCGTGGACATACGACCCCCCTCACCACCGTCACCACGTTCACCACTGGGAAAATTAATATTTCCACCCTCCGACACCGCCGCGGAGACAAGGTTGTGATACGGTAGAAATAAAAGACTGTCAGTATCGCCATCTAGGATTGCAATGCTATGAGAGAACCATGGCGGTGCGGTTATTCGTACCAGTTACTCACCCGACACCTGAATTGGAATATACTGCTTCGCCGGAACTCAATAAAAGTTACAAAATTTAAAGGACTCGGCACCAATTGGAAAAGGGGCACCACGCGAAAGCCCGAAGCGTAGTAGTCCCATCCTGGGAATCCCATTAACACCAGGGAGAGGATGGGTTATCCCGATGAAAACTCCCAGTCCGGGCGGTTTTGCTCCAAAACCCAAGGTGGAACCATCCGACAGTAGTTCTATTCAAGGAACACGTACCGAAACGGCCTCATCATCAACACCGTCTCCTTTCAGGGAAAATTCCTCAGCGCTACCGACATCTCAAACTACCCCGAGGCGACCACTCGCAGACGTGGTATCAAATAACTGTCGGGACAGTCAAAACACCACTCCCATATCGCCACACAGGCAAGAAGAAATAGCCAACAGGCAGATGACTCAGCACCGCTACCAGAACTCCTAAGCCCCCGGCTTAAGAGTTCAGGCTTCCCTAGATTTGCAAGAACTGGTAAAGATAGCTTTGGCTAATCGAAGTCGGCGACAAAGGGTGCGATTCTTAAAGGTGGTAAATGGACAGCTGTATCAGGTGACCATAACCAGAGGAGGTACGCCGCACATTCTAATCCTGCTCACGCAAACATCACCGGGAAAGGATGCAGGGTAACGCTAAAAGCCTCACGGCTTGTTTTTAGCAACACTATACCAACATTTGAAGTCACTTTATTTTTTTATGGATTTATTATTATTATTTACTTAATGAATTTGTAATGATTTTTATTATGTATTCCAATTATGTTTCTCTGTTTAAATTTATTGATATTTTGTTTATGAATATGGAATTACTTTATTTTAGATTTTGTTTTATTTTGTTACTTAGTAATAGGAGTATTTAAATATTTAAGCATTTTAATTTAACGGCAGATCGCCTGGCGGCGCCATGTAGACATGAAATATAGTAGCCTAACTATAACTGTATTACTAAACACAGCCAACAGCTGTTGTATACAACAGCCGTAGATGGTATACTAGTGTGTGTGTGCGTGTGTGTGGTCGCGAATGGGTATATAAAAAGGAATTTTATGAGTACATAACACAGTGCAAGAGGGAAAAAAGCACCAGGTACTCACTATGCAGATTCGATAGCGGTACCAGAGCTGAGTAAAACCCCAGTTTAGTTTGGCTGGATTAGTAGCGGCTTTTTTTTTGCCCCTCAAAGTTTTTGAAAGTGGGTGTGACCACCAAAACAAGGTGTCATCAGTTTTCGGCAAACCACTCCTTCATGATAGCCATAAACTGTCTTCGGCAAAGCTGTAGCTGATACTCTGCCGAAGAAATTGATTTTACAAAGGTTTTCAAAAAAAAAACATGTTTTTCGAGAGTTTTTCTAAAAAAACTTTTTTGAAAAAACATATTTTTTACTTTTTCGAGTAAAGTTTAAAAAAATTACAAATGTTAAAACTTCAATTTTAAATTTTAGGGTAATTTAGATTAGTCATTAATTTAAATAGGTTTTTTTATACATATGAAATTTATAGTCAAGCTTAAGTTCGTTTTATTGTCTCTAAGAAAGAATAATTTAAATTAAAAATTAGGTGATAGTATTAAAGAAAAATTGGGAAAATTAAATTTTTAGACACTAGGAAAACAAAATAAAGAAGTATTTGTGAGAGATAAGGAAATTTTCTTTTAAGAGTAATAAATTCTTGCAACTAATTGCTTAAACGTGAAGTATTATATCACATGTGTTGACATATTGATAATTGTGATATTGTGATTATGGTGTATATGAAAGGAATATAGACATCGAACATAGCCTAACAGAGCAGACAGTCATATTGATAAATGTAGAAACATGCTGACACGTTACATATAAATAAGAAAATATAAATACTTTACAGATTAGGAAAAATAAACAATCTAGGAGAAGGTCATTGAATTTAGCGTTTTTAATTTTCGTTCTAAAGAATAATTTAGTTATTTTTTCTTTATTCTATAATTTTGTGTATTAAGGAAATCGTATTAAGATAAGGAGATTTTTCCGTGCACAGCAGAAGTGTAGAGTGTCAGACATACTGATAAGTGCAAAAATATGCTGACAAGTGGAGTAACACATAGACTAGAAAATATAAATATTTTACACATTAGGAAAAAGAAACAATCTAAATGGTCATTGAATTTTGATTTTTGTAGAAAAATTAAAAAAAATATTGTTTTTAAAAAAATCATTGCTTTTTTAATAAAAATTTAAACATAAAAATAACTTAACATAATAAATAACTATGTTAATTACGACTTTAAAAATTCAAGTTGTTAATTTGTTTATGTCTTTATTCTTAAAATTAAAGTCATATTCGTGAAAATTGCATCATTATTGGAACACCCTTTAAATTTTAGTAATTGCTGTTATAGCGACCATGGCAACACACTTTATATAAAAAATATCAGGAGCCAACCCATTGCGGTTCTAAAAATAAGGTAATATACGTAAAAAACATGTCACTGATAGACACCCTTAATTTTTTAGTAACTCATATGAATTACGGCCGAATTAACACATCTACTATAAACATTTCAAGAGTCTACCTATTACGGTTCAAAAAATAAGGCGTTATACATGCAAATCACGTCACTGTCGGAAAACCCTTTAATGTTTACTGTTTTTTATAGAGGTCATAGTAATACACCATCTGTGAAAATTTCAAGATTCTACCTATTATCTTTCAGAACTTAAGCTATATACATGGAAATCACGTCACTATTGGAACACCCTTTAATTTTTATGTTGATTTTTTATACTTGTTTATATAGCGAACTAAGGTGTTATTACTGTTTGTAAATTTTAAGTGTACGACTCCTACAGTTCAAGAAATAAACACATATACGTGAATAACACGTCTCTATAACTCTTCGTACTTGTTGCTATAGCGGCAATAGTTATACATCTTCTGTGAAAATTTCAAGAGTCTACCTACAACGGTTTCAGAGATAAAAGGCGCCGACAGACGGACGGACAGACATTATAGCGAAAACAAAAGGGTTACGTTTTTAGCTTTTGGGTACGGAACCATAAAAATGGTTAAAATATTACATCATTGTCTCTAAAAATTGCTGTTTTATCAGTATTAATGTATAGATACATAATGTATTTAAAAGTTTTGGAGCTTGATGACATATTCGTCCTCTTTCCTGATAGCAGTTGCCTAGCAATAAAAAACACTCTCTCTGATGTTGCACTACCGGCTGAAGAGGCCAATATTTTGCAACTTAACTCATATAAAAAAGGAAATTGCTTTTGCTGTAAATTTAGGTGTAAAAAAGAAAATATGCAATTTTCTGCATCTTAGTAAGTTTGGAAAACACAGTTGTTTGTAAATTATGGTTTTTATTACTTACTGCGAGGTTAAACCAAATTTTTTTAAGTATGAACAAGCATAATAATTGTGGTTTCAAAAAATCTATTTAAAAATAGCATTTTCGGGAATGACAAAAAAAAAAAACAGTAAAACAGTACTCATAAATAGTATTGGGAAAATGTTTCATTTAAAATGACTAACAGGTAATTTCAAATTGGAAAAAGCCGTAAAATTTTAATAATTCAGGTCATTTTGGATGTGAAAAACTGATGTAATTAGTAAAAATTCCCACACATTTGGAAATTTTCCTTGATAAAAAATAGGTAAAAGAATATTCATAAGTAGCATTGCAATAAGATAATGGGTACAAACATTGAAAATGTTTTATACAAAGTGGCTAAGAGGTAATTTCAAATGTGATGTGAAAAGGGTAATAAATGCGGTTGTAAAAAAATCTGTTAAAATACACAAATTTGTTAAAAATTAAAATGTTTTAATTAAACACTCTTCATTCCACGGTCGCATTCAAGAATTTTTTTTTATTTAGTTAATTTGATTAAATTCAACTATTGATTAATTAAGTTTAGTGCGCTTCATTTAAAAACTAAAAATCGGTGACTGTTTAAAAATTTCAACTTTTATTTTCTTCTTCAGTTGAACAATTGTATATCGACACAATAAGTATTTTTAATAAAAAAAAATACTATCACCTAATTTGTAATTTAATAAATAAAAAAATACTATCGACTAATAAAATTAAAATTTTCAGAATTAAAAATCGCAGGGCACCGCGTAATCATGTTTACCCAACAAAGTTTGGTTTGATACTAGATTAGTATTAACTAAAAAACGAATGTTGGAATAAAACAAATAAACAAAAGTAGCTTTCATTTCTAACCGAAGGTTGGCTGAAGCAACGACAAATATAAGGTGTTAAATATTAAAGTAAAAATATTCAACAAGAAGGAAGCTTAAGGTAGTGGTAGACTTCGTTCTCACCAACTGACGATTGATAATTGAATGCAAGTTTTCTCGTATTCCTTTATCTGGGTTTGGTTGGTTAAATAGATGATGCTTACAACTAAACACTACCCTAAGTACTGATGACGGACGTAGCTATCTAGAAAATGTGCATTTCGCTCTGCTGGTGTCTAAAAATTTAATTTTCCCAATTTTTCTTTAATACTATTACCTAATTTGTAATTTAAATTATTCTTTCTTAGAGAGAATAAAACGAACTTAAGCTTGACTATAAATTTCATATGTATGTAATATAAATATTTCGACTAACAAAATTTAAATTTTAAAATTAAAAAATCGCAGGGCACCGCATAATCATGTTTACCCAAGAAAGTTTGGTTTGATACTAGATTAGTATTAACTAAAAACCGAATGTTGGAATAAAACAAATAAACAAAAGTAGCTTTCATTGCTAACCGAAGGTTGGCTGGAGCTTAAGGTAGTGGTAGACTTCGTTCTCACCAACTGACGATTGATAATTGAATACAAGTTTTCTCGTATTCCTTTATCTGGGTTTGGTTGGTTAAATAGATGATGCTTACAACTAAACACTACCCTAAGTAGATAGATACGAAGAGTGCTGATGACGGACGTAGCTAACTAGAAAATGTGCATTCCACTCTGCTGGTGTCTAAAAATTTTATTTTCCCAATTTTTCTTTACTACTATCACCGAATTTTTAATTTAAATTATTCTTTCTTAAAGAGAATAAAACGAACTTAAGCTTGACTATAAATTTTATATGTAAAAAAAAAACATATTTGAATTAATGACTAATCTAAATTACCCTAAAATTTAATATTTAAGTACTTAAAAGTTAGTTTTGTTATTTTTAATAGACATCTGCACGAGTATGATTAAAACGCTGCTCCTTCCTACTCGCATTTGTAGAAGCGAAACGAGCAATCGAACTCAAAAAATGTTTGTTGTTGTTAGAGAATGGAAACATGAGAGTATGGAGACATGAGAGTAATTAAACATGAGAGATCGAATTGATTATTATTCGTTTAAAAAAGCGAAACAAAGGAAACGGTTGCATGAGTTAAAAGCATTAAATTAAAAATCATGTTTTATTTCGTTTTAAATAGAAAGTTTTTATTCTTAGAAATATTCAAACAAAAATATTAATCCATTAATAACATTAAAAAAAGTTAACATGAAAAAAATAAATTAAAATGAAAACATGAAAAATTGTTACTGCGCTTTACTATTTTTCGCCATGTTAGAATGTAAATTTATTAATTGTCATTAGAAACAATACGGGTCCTCCTTTCGTAAATCAAGTTCCTAGCTTGGAAGAAGCGCTGCTAGCCGGTGTTGCAAATATTTTGCAACTTAGCGTATACAGCAAAGGGAACTCATTTTTGTGAAAGTCCCACCATTGTAGTACATTAAAGTTGTAATTTAAAATAACATTTAAAGTAATATATCCTCCAATCTTCTCAGACACTCTGTCGCTCGTTTCTATTATATTTGACTGCCCCACGAAATCTTCCAGAGCTTCTAAATTTAAGGATGGTTATACAATATGTGGTGGACTTTGGATGCCTTGACCACATAAATCGTCATCATATATCTTCATTTGGCGCTTGCATTCATCTATTACTTCTAATTTTTCGTTCTCGTTAAGGAAGATAAGTTTGTTAGCAGGAGGATTTAGATAAAGACCAACTTCGTGATAAATGGTTAAATTTTGTTCAACAGGATTTTGGATGTTAGTAATCAAAGCCTCTTTGAATTCTTTTATAAGTTCAACATCATTATCTCTGGGAGCACTTTTTTTTAAGGTGTATATGACCATACGCAATCTCCATGGTCGAATACTGTTCGTCTTCAAGACAATTGGAGGCTTTCTCGAAATGTTGAAGTACTTCAATTATGCCGCTTACAACCTGCAAGTCAATGCCTGCAGAACGATGTAAGCAACCATTGTCTTCAATAACTTTTAAGATGGCGGACCAATTCTGTTTCACCGACTCTAACAAATAAAATATGGTGTTCCATCTTGTGGGTAGGAAACTCTTTAGAGTGGTTTGCAAGTTATTATTTTCGCCTGACTTTTTGAAGTACTTAACAAGCTTTGTAAACAATTAGCAAAGTGCAGATATTTCTGATACACCGTGGATGGATTGTTCACATTGCGCCCATACTTTGAACCAAAATCTATTAGAAACTAAGCTACATTTCTGAAGCCTGAATCAGTTGAAATCTTGAAAGGCCGGCAGTTCTTCAAACTCCACATAGTAAGACCTTTGGACCTCTGGTTTCAGTTATTAAAAAGCATTTATGTTTCACAAGATTGGCTGTTGATCTCTCGTTGTATTTGTATACATTTAAAAATTTTCTACACGCCACAATTTTTGGTATTTCCTATGCAGTTTCATCTGAAACTTTTCCAAAAACTTCCCAAACTTTGCTGCGACCTCGCTTGTTCATAATTTGGAATCCGCCGTTAATAATATTCTCCTTTATGTCAGAATAATTTAACTAGCTCAAACTGTTAATTGACACATCAGCGCAACCGGAATCGTTGGTTGTATCCTAAGACGTTTGAAAATTAATAAATAAAAAAGCTTTTCATTTAATTCGATCTTTAAATCAACATTTCCCAGTTTACACATTTTACATATTTCACTTATATATGTATTTACAAATTACACTTACATTTTGGCAATCCATTTTTTTATTCTTTTGGCACAATACAACTGCACGACGAACATCAACCACAATCAATGTAAGGGCTTCTTTCGTATCGTATCGTAAATCAAAACATTCTCTACCATTCCAATAATTCCATACAAAATTGGAATGATGAGAGTAGATCGCGCTCTCAACCACAAATTCCATTCAAATATTGAGAGTGTATGTTTATTTTCGATTGCTGGCCTCTCAGCGAATAGAGTAAATATGTTTCGTTCGTTAGATGTATTCTCAACTCGAGTTCTGTTTTCGCTTCATTCTCAATAGACAGAAAATCAAAACATTCATGCAGCTCTCTTTTTTTATTAACTTTGTCATATTGACCTGTACAAAGCATCCACACATAAAAACAACAGAAGCATTTAAAAAAATACAAATTACACATATGCTGTGCTAGAAAAAATATCCTTATCTCAATACGATTTCCTAAATTATAAAATAAAGCAAAACAAATAAATTACTCTTTAGAACGAAAAGTAAAAGTTATAAATTCAATGAGCTTCTCCTAGATTGTTTATTTTTCGTGATGTGTAAAGTATTTATATTTTCCCATCTATATGTAGCCACACGTGTCAGCATGTTTTTTTAAGGTAAAATTCATTTTATTCAAATTAATTTTATATAACAGTAGTTCACTTTGCCTCAGCGCCATATGTGGGTTTTTAGAGGAAAATTGGCAACATAACTATATACATTTTAAATTCACAAAATTATAAATATTATTAATATAAAAAGTGTTGCTATATTACTAATTAGTAAAAATACAATTTCAATTTGCAAGAAGCATTTCAATGTTTTGTGATCTTTAAAAAATTTGTTATTCTTGCAATCTTTTTTAACAAAAATTCTTTAAAGAATATTTGTTAAAAAAGATTGCAAGAATAACAAATTTTTTACGATGACTGAAAAACAACAGAAAGATATAGATGATCTTAAGCAGAAACGTGCATTGTCATAGATGTGTTTACCAATGTAAAACGTTTTTGGGAAATTGAAAATAATTTTAATTGAAAATTCTAATATGTCGGTGCAAGATGAGCTCTGTGAGCAACATTTTAAACAAAATACAATTCGCCTCGAATCAGGGGAGTACACAGTAAGTCTACCAAAAGGGCCAAACATAAACGATCTTGGAGATTCATATGGACTTGCCCGTAGGCGTTTTTTAAATCTAGAGAAAAAATTGTGTAAAAACCCGGATATTAAAAAGCAGTACATAGCTTTCATAAATGAGTACGTCACTTTAAAACAGATGTCGCTAGTAACAAATATATCAAAAACATCAGAATTAATTTTCTTCCCCATCATTACGTTCAAAACAAAGCACAACAACAAAATAAAGGGTTGTTTTTGATAGGTCCGTCAAAACTTCTTTTGGTGTACCACTAAATAACACGCTTTACATTGAGCCAACTATACAACCAAAACTATTTAAGATTTTATTACCATTTCGTTTTTTTATATTTTATTAAATTGCATTGAGTGGAGACATGTGCAAAATGTATCGTTGTGTGCGCATGTTGCACCCTGATCACTTTCTTCAGTGTATATTGTGGAGAAATAGTACTAATGAAGATATTCAAACTTACAAATGGGAAACAGTTACTTATGGCACAAAGCCCACTGCCTTTCTCGCAATTCGTAGCGGCATTAAAGAGCGATAAAATTTGTAAATGGATTAAAAGAAAAACTTGTGAAAAAAGGAATTGAAATATTGAGTAGATAGTAAGAATTTAGGAGTGTAATAATCTAATGTGTGTGGAAAGAATGCAGGTCATTTGGTGAGAAAAGCATAATCTCTATTTCTAATAATGCACTGTATAGATAGAAACTAAGAAGTGGACGGACAGAAACGCAATTGTTTTTCGAGTGGGAAGATTGGTTGTGTTTGAAAGCGTGTGATAATGTTCTAAATAACGAAATTTTTAAAAAATTCTTAAATTTAGAACACAGCAGACAGGCATATTGATAAATGTAAATGATTGATTAATATTAATATTGATTAATGATGTAAAAAATATAAAATTTAATGGAAAATTATTTATGTTTGTACATCTATGAACACGATAAAGTACTTCAAGCTATAGTAGAATATGATGCATCCATACTGTCTGAATTTCTAAGGATTAATAAATTAGTATTAAACTCTAAAAAAACTAAGTTCGTACGTTTTAAGCCTTATTTATCTTGGAATGATAGCATCATGAGCGTTCATATAGATGGCCAACTAATTACTGAATCTGAACACGTCAAGTATCTTGGAGTAAACTTAAATCACAATCTTTTATGGGTGTTTGATCACTATATCTACAATCACCACTGTATTTAACTTTTCACATACACATTGCATTTACATTCTTTTATGTGTTTTTATTTGCCTATAGAGTAGTATTACTTGGTTTCTCTGAGTAACATAATGTTACATGATCTTTGTTAGTTTACTTGGAATTTTACCGTTTATGATATTTTTAACAAACCATTTACTTTATTTTAATTGTAATTTACTTTTAGTCTTTAATAAGAAACTTAATAAATACAACAGAGTTTTATTCTACTGCTAATCATTAGTGATTGTCTTTTAATTACTAACAAGTTGCTCTTATTCGAACCGTAAGAGCTGGATTTTTGAAGGTGACATACTTTTAGAAGTCCGGGTCAGTCAAACTAGACTGTCCTTAAACATTGGCGACCATGACAGGACACTGGCTTTTCTTTCTGGTAAACTTTATAAAATCAACTTTAATCCTGCGCGTACAAAATCATTCCACACTTTACATTTGATTACGCCATCATCAATCATCAGTTCAACCGCATACAACTTGCTGGATCAATTTTTATGTTTAGCAACATCGTTATTAGAGTCTAATCAACAAAGGTGCATAATTGTTAATACATCTGGTTTTATTACTTCATGTTTTTTGTTCTGTAAACTCCTGCAGTTTATTAACAGTCAATTCGATTTAACATTGATATTTTCATCAAGAACAGTGAATAAAATTAACATTAGTTTATGTTAACATAAAATTCTTAATGTTGGCAACTCCTTCAGTTAATTTAACAGAAGGTACCAATTACTAAAACCAATATTTTTTCACATTACTATTCACATACAGTTAACATCAAAAAATACACACAACAATTGTACATAATTCTGGCTGCATAACATAACATAATATATGTTTTAATAGTTTTAATAATCTTAAAATATTTGAGTTAACATCAACAAATTACCATAACGATTGTATATATATGTAATTGTGGCTGTAAACAGCATAACATCTGTGTTTGCGAATTTGGTTACAATTATAATTTTGCAATTAAAGAATTTTTGTTAAAAAAGATTGCAAGAATAACAAATTTTTTACGATGACTGAAGAACAACCGAAAGATATAAATGATCTTAAGCAGCAACGTGCATTGTCAAAAGGTAGTATAACAAGAATGAAGAATACAATTAACTCTTAACTTGTCTCACACAGAATTGGGATGTAGATTGGACATAATCGAATCGTATTACAAGCAAGCTATATAATATCAAACACAAATAGAAAAATTAAAACCTACCGATGAGAGTCGAGCCGAAATTGATGAAATGTTTATTTCTGCAAAGACTAAAATACTAATGCTCATGGGCGACAGGCGATCTAGTGTGCTGGAAGATTCTATGTCAGTTCCACATATCCCACAAACCAGACTGCCAAATATAAAATTACCAAAATTCGATGGCAAATAACTTGAATATAAAAATTTTATAAATACATTCAATAATTTAGTTAACAAAGCTAGGCAAATACCAGTTATGGAAAAATTTTATTATTTATTGTCGTGTCTAAGTGGTGAGGCTTTAGCTTCTATTCAAGCATTTCAAATTACTGAAGACAATTATTTATTTATTTAATTTAGTCTATGAATAAAAAAAAGTATTCTTACAGACTAATTACAAGTAATATTTAGATTACATAATTAAAAATTCAATTCTAATAGTTACGAATTAAGGAAATCGATAATTTTACATTTAACAAAATTTAAGTCTAAACAAAAATCAATAACAAAATTTGTTTTTGTACAGATTCAATCTGATCACTATAAATCTCATAATATGGATCCCATATGATTGATCCGTATTCCAAAATAGGCCTAACCAGCGATACATAAAGTTGTTTAGTTACATATGGATCTGAAAACTCCTTAGCCCACCGCTTTATAAAAGAGGACACCTCTAGCTTTGTTTACAGTAAAAGTTATGTGCAATATGAAATCAAGTTTAGCATCGAGTAAAATACCAAGATCCAGAAAACATTCAACAAGATCCAAAAGATGACCTCCAATGTAATAGTTAACCGATACACAGGTATTTCTAAAGAGCCGCATGCATTTACATTTTTTAAGATTTAGCTCCATCATATTATGCTCACACCAACGGAAGAAGTTATCAAGGTCATCCTGAAGATAAACGTGATCAGCATAGTTGTTGAAGGAAAAAAAATATTTTTACGTCATCGGCGTACATTAAAATTTCACAAGATTTAATAACATTAGGGAGATCATTAATAAACAGCGTAAATAACAGTGGACCGAGGTGGATACCTTGAGGTACACCAGATGAAACAGATATATATTTAGATGTACTATTGTTAAAAAGAACTTTCTGCTTTCTTCCCATTATATAAGACTTTATCCAATTTAGGCTTGTGCGTGTAACTCCCAACATATCCAGTTTGACCAAAAGAAGATTATGATTCACTTTATCGAATGCCTTGCTAAAATCAGTGTAAACAGCATCAGTTTGCTTCTTTTGTTCAAATCCTGAATTTACTAAAGTTGTAAAATGAAGAACGTTTGTCGTAGTTGAGCAGCCTTTTCTAAAACCGTGCTGGCACGGTGACAATACGGATGAAGTTTGATGATATATGAAATCAGCAATTAATTTCTCGAATAATTTTGGAATAGCATTTAATTTCGCAATCCCTCTATAATTTTTAATGTCAGATTTATTGCCGGATTTATACAAAGGAATAATATATGATTCCTTCCAAAATGCGGGAAAATAGCCAAATTTTAATGAAGTATTAAATAAAATTGAAATAAAAACGAAAGAATCAGCACATCGATTTAAAATACCACTCGGCATACCATCAGGACCATGAGTAAAATAGATTTACTGTTGAGCGAATGAAAAGATATAGATTGGTTCGCTGCGATCACATATGGATAGTCACTTTTATCATCATATACAGCGTTAGAATAAGTACTTGAAAAAAAAAATCAGCAAACATATTACTTATGACATCAGAATTATATGACTCCTCATTATTAAATTTCATTACTGACGGATAACCAATGGATTTTCTTTTGGAATTGACGAAGGAATAAAAGGACTTAGGATCAAGTAATTTTTATATAAGGAATGATTGAGAAGGTTGTATTCTGAACGACTTACAGAATACCTTGCATAGTCCGCAGCAGATCCAGTTTCTTTATATTTCTTATAGCATTTGTTTTTAAAGTTTTTAAGATAAGATAATTGTTTATTTCTCCAAGGCGGACAAACATGAGAGTAAGCATACTGTTTAGGAACACACATATCAAAAAATGAATAAATTTTCTTATAAAAAGTATTAATCATTAGATCAATATCAGCAACATTATTAACAAGAATATCCAACAGTTCACTCCAACAAGTATTACTGATCAAATTATTTAAAGAGGCAAAGTCTGTTTTTTTGAAACAAAACAACTTCTCGACTTTAGATGGTTTTAACTTCGTTACGGATTGAAATGGAAGAGTAATCAAAAGGGTAGGATGATATCGATCCCCAGGTAATGTAATCGGTTCGGAGCGTGCAATGGAGCAATCATCGACATCATTAAGAAAAACCAAATCAAGAAGTTTTCCGAAATCATTATATACATTATTCATTTGATGTAGGGATAAGCCGAAAATCGGGTTTGCAAGTGACCGATGAAAGGTTGAAATCACCAGAAAAAATAACAGAATCATTTGTATCGGCACGAGAGATAACTGTTTCAATAGCACAAACATGTTTTAAGTATATATAAGTATCGGAATCTGGAGGAATATAAGAACAGGTCAAATATAACTTTATGCTTCAGCTTAGGTATGTCAGTAACAATTACGACAATTAACACTCCTCCACCCCTTCGAGAATTGCGATTAAATCTATATATTTCATAGTTATTGCAAAGAATTTCAGAATTAAATATGTTGTCATTAAGCCATGTTTCGGTCAAAATAATTATATCAAAGTTAAAGTTAAAGACCAGAAGAGTGGACAGTTTAGTATTAATGCCACGAACATTTTGGTAGAAAATATCCAAATGATCCTTAGAGTCATTTAGTTTTTTTGATTAGATACAGTTCTAGGTGGTAAACTAGCCATATTTCCAGTTCTGAGGTTCTCCTTGAGTAAATATTCTCGAACATAAATATTTGGAGGCCAAAAACTAGGATTAGCGATTTGATCATAAGTGTGTAGGGGTACACCAATTTTAAACGATGTTATACTCCTAGGTTGAGAATAAGAAAATTTATTTATGGAGAACTTGATTTCAGTACCCAATTTCGAATTTAAATAGTACTCAACATCTTCAATTGTTGTGTCACTTGCCAAACGTGAGACAAATACATATCTTTTCGAGGGTATGACTACTAATGGTTTGGGAGCAGTCAAGTCATCAGTAATTACAACCGTTGAAGTGCTAGAAAAGCCAGTTTGCGGACCAGTTGAATGAGTTTCAGGATGAACTATTTCAAAATTAGTTGATTTCGTAGGAATAGAAGAAAAGGAAACGAAATTTTTTGTAGTTTCTTCGGGAATAACTAGATTGGTGTCACTAGATTTTAAAACAGATGAACAACAGACTGATTTGTCTTCAGAATTGGCGGGTAATGTTTCAAACTGGTTCTGTGGAGTTACGGGTGCGTTGCTAGATTTATTTTTATTTCTGGCCGATTTCCGTTGTTTTGGCGATAATTCTGGTGTCTGTATACTTTTCAGTTGCTTAAAATCCTCAAAAAAATTACCATATGCATCTATTTCATTAGATAAAGCCTTAAAATTAACTTTTGAGATTAAAAAAGGTGTTCTTAGTTGATTGATAAAAACGGTAAAATTCAACATCAATTTTTTGACAGTCACTACAGCACCATTTTAAGCCTCTAGTGTTATTAACAGCTTCAGCAACAAGTGTTTTTAGACCGCTACATTTAAAATGACAAAGACTATGACATAGCCAGCAACTTAACATTCTCTCCTCATCATCAGTTATTGAACAGTTTTTATTTATACATTTATATTTTAATTCACTCATAGTGTTAAATAATAAATCGCGATTTATTTTTCGTGTACAGTCTTTAAATTTCAAAATTAACGGACAAATTTATTTGTTTATTTGACATAAAGGTGACGCATGAGCGATTAAGGGTTGTAGTTTAAAAGTATTAAGTTATACGATCAGCTGAGTGTATAAATATGTATATTGTATGTATGTATGATTGTATGTATATTTTTATATATGATTTTGAACAGTATTTTTATTTATTATTATTATCAAACAAATGTAGACAAAGCACTGCTTTTATTTACGCATAATACACGTAATTAAATGAATGAATTTAAGTTGTTTTTTGAATGTTACAAACTTAAAAAACACAAAATTTATAATTTTAAAATGACAGGAATAAAAAAGCACGTCCGTTCGAAAATACGAGGGTTGTTATTGGGTCTTGAGAGTTTAAAGTAAATTTCAAATGCGAGGCCGCGGCAGATGTAGATGGTAAAATATCTGTCTGTTGGTGCAGCAAAGAATGGTGACTTTTTTTACAAAACCTGCATGAGTATCGTGATGAGCAGTGTGATAAATTATGGTCGTGAGAAAAGCAGTTAAAACAAATGTTTAATTTCTTAACTCGATCAATGCGTTGATCCGCTGGAAGTACAATAAATTGTTGACATTTTGATATATAGTGCCCAGATTTTGAGCAATGTGTGCATACAATATTGGCTTGCTTAGCCAGAAAAGTTGGATGCTTGTTTTGCGGGTAATTGCTAGTAACATTTTGCTGAGAAGATGAAGAATGTTTAATGCTACGTTTGCATTGTGCATCTAATTGTTGGCATCGTTTATCTAACATTGAACAGCAACTGGCCCAGGATGGCAGTTCAGAGAAATCAATTGACTCTTCCCATTTTTGCTTTGTTTCAGCATCCACCTTACTCATAACTAAATGTATTATGACTGCATCGCATATTTGTTGAGATGAACCGAGAGAATTTAAGGATCCATAGAGAGCGGACAGAGTGTCAACAATATATCTTAGTTGTTTAGGTGCTGGTTAATTGTTTTAGGCACTTCAAATAAAGCGTTGATATTTTCCAGAAAAATCAATGTATCATTGTCATATCTATCTTTAAGTCTTGTTAAAGCCTTATCACAATTGTCTTCAGTAACTTGAAATGCTTGAATAGAAGCTAAAGCCTCACCACTTAGACACGACAATAAATAATTAAATTTTTCCATAACTGGTATTTGCCTATCTTTGTTAACTAAATTATTGAATGTATTTATAAAATTTTTATATTCAAGATATTTGCCATCGAATTTTGGTAATTTTATATTTGGCAGTCTGGTTTGTGGGATATGTGGAACTGACATAGAATCTTCCAGCACTCTAGATCGCCTGTCGCCCATGAGCATTAGTATTTTAGTCTTTGCAGAAATAAACATTTCATCAATTTCGTCTCGACTCCCATCGGTAGGTTTTAATTTTTCTATTTGTGTTTGATATTATATAGCTTGCTTGTAATACGATTCGATTATGTCCAATCTACATCCCAATTCTGTGTGAGACAAGTTAGAGCAAATTGTATTCTTCATTCTTGTTATACTACGTTTTGACAATGCACGTTGCTGCTTAAGATCATTTATATCTTTCGGTTGTTCTTCTGTCATCGTAAAAAATTTGTTATTCTTGCAATCTTTTTTAACAAAAATTCTTTAATTGCAAAATTATAATTGTAACCAAATTCGCAAACACAGATGTTATGCTGTTTACAGCCACAATTAAATATATATACAATCGTTATGGTAATTTGTTGATGTTATCTCAAATATTTTAAGATTATTCAAACTATTAAAACATATGTTATGTTATTTGCAGCCACAATTATGTACAATTGTTGTGTGTATTTTTTGATGTTAACTGTATGTGAATAGTAATGTGAAAAAATATTGGTTTTAGTAATTGGTACCTTCTGTTAAATTAACTGAAGGAGTTGCCAACATTAAGAATTTTATGTTAACATAAACTAATGTTAATTTTATTCACTGTTCTTGATGAAAATATCAATGTTAAATCGAATTGACTGTTAATAAACTGCATGAGTTTACAGAACAAAAAACATGAAGTAATAAAACCAGATGTATTAACAATTATGCACCTTTGTTGATTAGACTCTAATAACGATGTTGCTAAACATAAAAATTGATCCAGCAAGATGTATGCGGTTGTACTGATGATTGATGATGGCGTAATCAAATGTAAAGTGTGGAATGATTTTGTACGCGCAGGATTAAAGTTGATTTTATAAAGTTTACCAGAAAGAAAAGCCAGTGTCCTGTCATGGTCGCCAATGTTTAAGGACAGTCTAAAAGTATGTCACCTTCAAAAATCCAGCTCTTACGGTTCGAATAAGAGCAACTTGTTAGTAATTGAAAGACAAACACTAATGATTAGCAGTAGAATAAAACTCTTTTGTATTTATTAAGTTTCTTATTAAAGACTAAAAGTAAATTACAATTAAAATAAAGTGAATGGTTTGTTAAAAATATCATAAACGGTTAAATTTCAAGTAAACTAACAAAGATCATGTAAAATTATGTTACTCAGAGAAACCAAGTAATACTACTCTATAGGCAAATAAAAACACATAAAAGAATGTAAATGCAATGTGTATATGAAAAGTTAAATACAGTGGTGATTGTAGATATAGTGATCAAACACCCATAAAAGATTGTGATTTAAGTTTACTCCAAGATACTTGACGTGTTCAGATTCAGTAATTAGTTGGCCATCTATATGAACGCTCATGATGCTATCATTCCAAGATAAATAAGGCTTAAAACGTACGAACTTAGTTTTTTTAGAGTTTAATACTAATTTATTAATCCTTAGAAATTCAGACAGTATGGATGCATCATATTCTACTATAGCTTGAAGTACTTTATCGTGTTCATAGATGTACAAACATAAATAATTTTCCATTAAATTTTATATTTTTTACATCATTAATCAATATTAATATTAATCAATCATTTACATTTATCAATATGCCTGTCTGCTGTGTTCTAAATTTAAGAATTTTTTAAAAATTTCGTTATTTAGAACATTATCACACGCTTTCAAACACAACCAATCTTCCCACTCGAAAAACAATTGCGTTTCTGTCCGTCCACTTCTTAGTTTCTATCTATACAGTGCATTATTAGAAATAGAGATTATGCTTTTCTCACCAAATGACCTGCATTCTTTCCACACACATTAGATTATTACACTCCTAAATTCTTACTATCTACTCAATATTTCAATTCCTTTTTTCACAAGTTTTTCTTTTAATCCATTTACAAATTTTATCGCTCTTTAATGCCGCTTATACTACAGTTTTAAAAAATCATCTCTATGACAGAAAATATTTCTCCTTATTACAAAAATACATTGGGAACAAAAAATTAATCCTTATTACTCATTACTGAATGCAAAGTTTGAGGCAGGCTTTCATGCCAATCTAATTTGGCTTTCCACATATTTTGCATAAAAACTTTTGCCTTTGTAATTACAGATCCAATTAATTAAGGTCATAAAAACGAGCGATTAATGATAAAACGGAACGTTTTGAAATAGTTTTATTGTTGCCAATATGAGAAAAAGTAAATATGAAGGCATCAGCATTTGGATCCCATAAAAGGCTTAAAGTTTTTGTAATATCCGTACCGTCCTGAAATTTTAAAAACTCTTCTCGGTTAGAAAGCGGTATTTCGTTTAAAACAGATAAGTTGTTGGAACACCATTTCTGATATGAAAATTTTAATTTTCCGCAAATTTGTTACCTGGTGTCTAATTTCAGTAACATCTTTTACTGAGTTTCGACCAGTAATTAGATCATCAACATAAAAATCGCTTCTCACAATATTAGCGCCTATTGGAAATTATTTTTCTTCATCCATAGCATGTTGATGCCTTGTACGAATTGCGAGAAAGGCAGTGGGCTTTGTGCCATAAGTAACTGTTTCCAATTTGTAAGTTTGAATATCTTCATTAGTACTATTTCTCCACAATATACACTGAAGAAAGTGATCAGGGTGCAACATGCGCACACAACGATACATTTTGCACATGTCTCCACTCAATGCAATTTAATAAAATATAAAAAAACGAAATGGTAATAAAATCTTAAATAGTTTTGGTTGTATAGTTGGCTCAATGTAAAGCGTGTTATTTAGTGGTACACCAAAAGAAGTTTTGACGGACCTATCAAAAACAACCCTTTATTTTGTTGTTGTGCCTTGTTTTGAACGTAATGATGGGGAAGAAAATTAATTCTGATGTTTTTGATATATTTGTTACTAGCGACATCTGTTTTAAAGTGACGTACTCATTTATGAAAGCTGTGTACTGCTTTTTAATATCCGGGTTTTTACACAATTTTTTCTCGAGATTATTAAAAAACGCCTACGGGCAAGTCCATATGAATCTGCAAGATCGTTTATGTTTGTCCCTTTTGGTAGACTTACTGTGTACTCCCTTGATTCGAGGCTAATTGTATTTTGTTTAAAATGTTGCTTACAGAGCTCATCTTGCACCGACAAATTAGAATTGTTTTCGAAATTATTTTCAATTTCCCAAAAACGTTTTACGTTGGTAAACACATCTTTACGCACTGTAGCTAACGAAAAAGAAGTAGTCAAGGATAGACCTCTGGAGGAGGTAATTTTACGGTAGTAGGAATTCTATACTGACTTGTATCAAATTTTGTATTTGATTGATAGCCTGTTATAGTGGGTATAACGACAGCTTCGAACGAAACAGAAAAATCATTATGTCGCTAATGTAAAACGCAACCATCGCCAATACCAGAAATAAAAGTGAACGAAAAGTAGTTGCTGTTTTGTACGAAAACTCCAGATTTGCTTTTTGCATAGATTATTGCTGTAGCTAAAAATATATTATTATCGCTGGTTTTTTGGACATTAGGTGCAGCATTTGATACTAGCGAAGAAACGAGAGTAGATGGTGTTATCTGTTTTTTTATGCTTCGTTTGGCTCGTGAAAGTTTGGACTGCTTAATAAGAGGAGGCGCTCAGACAAGGAATTATTATAGTCCATGTGCAATAGTAGTGGTGTTTCATCGAACAATGGCGACATGATCCTGATTTGCATTGCATTAGTCTATACCCTTTCGTAAACAATTTAAACACAAATTTAAGTTTTTGGCTTCCTTAATTCGTTTTGAGATCGAAAGATTATCAAATCGTGTACATATGATTATAAAATGATCTTTCTTGTTACAAAAGTTACAGAAAACCATAATCTCCATTAATATTATGCCCTGTATGGATACAGACTAAAAAGTGGACGGAAAGAAATGAAATTGTGTTTTGTTCTAAATTACGAAATTTTTAAAAAATTCTGAAATTTAAGGGAAACCAAACTAAAGAAGTATTTGTGCAAGATAAAGAAATTTTCTTTTAAGAGTAATAAATTCTTGCAACAAATTGCTTAAATGTGAAGTATTGTGTTGACATATTTATAATTCTGATATTGTGATTAAGGTTTAGTGTAATGTATCTCATGTATATGAGAGGAATAGAGAAATCGAACATAGCCGAATACAGCGCAGACAGGCATATAGATAAATGTAAAAACATGCTGATACGTGTCAGCATGTATAAAAAATATAAAAACTTTACACATTAGGAAAAATAAACAATTTATGAGAAGGCCATTGAATTTATAATTTTTAATTTTCGTTCTAAAGAATATATAGTTTTTTTTTTGCTTTATATAATATTGTGTATTAAGGACATCGTATTGATATAAGGAGATTTTCCGTGCAGAATTGTAGAGAGACAGACATATTGATAAGTGCAAAAATATGGTGACAAGTGGGGTTACAGTTAGAAAAGAAAATATAAATATTTTATTCAGGTCATTTTGGATGTGAAAAACTAATGTAATTAGTAAAAATTCCCACACATTTAGGAATTTCCCTAGATAAAAAACAGTTAAAAGAATATTCATAAGTAGCATTGCAATAAAATAATGGGTAAAAACTTTCAATTGAACATTGAAAATGTTTTATACAAAGTGGCTAAGAGGTAATTTCAAATGTGATGTGAAAAGGGTAATAAATGCGTTTGTAAAAAAATCTGTTAAAATACACAAATTTGTTAAAAGAGGCACAAGAATACTTATAAATAGTACTGCAATAAAATAATATAGACGTTTTAAATTGAACATTGAATAAAAATATTTTAATTAAACACTCTTACGTCCACGGTCGCATTCAAGAAAAAATTGTTTTGATTTAGTTAGTTTGATTAAATTCAACTATTAATTAATTAACTTTAGTGCGCTTCATTTAAATACTGTAAAAATTGATGACTGTTTAAAAATTTCAACTTCTTATTTCCTTCTTCAGTTGTATTTTTTTAAATACTTGGAGTGTTTGGTCTTTTTTTGTACTGTCACGGAAGGCTTTGTTACGAACAAGTACAGTCTTGACAGTATTTAAAAATAATCACATATACGAACTTCTCTATTTACTTCGTGCTACGAACAATATACGACAGTGTGAAACATTTTTTGTTTTAAAATTCAGCTAATTAGGCGTACAGTTTTCAACGTAATTAAAACAATTTAATTACAATTTTACCCAACGTTTCGTCGATTGTTTGTCGACTTTCTCAAGGGTTGTGTCTAGAATTTTTATTTCAGTAAATTTTGAAGTACAAAAACATTGTTTTTATTACAATTTGAAAGAGAAAAATTATTGCAGTATTACTTACTTACTTAATAATTGTTAAATAAATGTTGTTAAATTACAATTGACATATAAAGACTTTGACAAATATTTACACAAATAAACGACTTTTAACAATAAACACATCTTAACTAATAGCAACTCTATAACTTGCATTAATGTTATCAGTGTCCTCTTTCAAATTCATGGTATTTATTATGTTCTTTTGTATATCTCTTTTTCCCCACTTTCTCTTTATCTAGTATTTTAACTTTGTCAAAGTGTTTTGTATGTGTAGAGCCAATGCAGTTGTCTCCTTTCTTTTTAATATGTCCATTTTATGTTGAGCTATTCTTGTTGATAGAATTCTCTATGTTGTTCCTATGTATATTAAATTGCACATAGTTTCCTGATTTCCCTTGCATGGTATTTCGTAAACAACATTACTTTGTTCTTGTTTTTGAATAGGCGCCTTAATTTTTGTAAATATTGTATTTGTTGTAAAGTTAGGTTTATAAGCAAAACATATGTTGTTGGTTTTTATTAAATTTCTCATATTTCTGTTGTCTGTTAAGCCAGGAATGTATTTTACACTGTAAAAAATTCGATTATTCTCGTTTTCTATACTGTCATCTTTTTTTTTTAGTTTTAATTCGTTGTTTGACTGTTTCTATTAACGTTTTTATAAGATTTTTAGGGAAACTGTTGTTATATAGTGTTTTATAAATTTTTTGTATGTTATTATTATAGAACTTGTCATCGCTGATTTTTAAAACCTTCTCTATAAAATTTTTTGCTGCATTTAAAATCTGGTTAATAGGTTGCGTCGTATTGTAATTCATTAACCTGCCAGACTATATCTCCTTACAGTTTTTTATGTTGTTCTAATACAAGGAATATGTGTGCAAACCATTTAAACCTGAGGGTGTGTTTGATGTTTAAATACATTTGCACAGGCCTCTATCACATATCGCTTCTGCTGAATGAAAACCGAAAATCAAACCTCGATAACCATCTAGATTGTTTCTTTTTCCTAATGTGTAAAATATTTACATTTGCTTGTCTATCTTTAACTCAGCATATTTTTGCACTTACACATCCGCTGTGCTCGGAAAAATCTCCTTATCCCAATACGATTTCCTAAATACATAAAATAATTAAATTAAGCAAAAAAACTAAATTATTCACCCCTATCGTGGATACGTTTTCCCTCGAAATGTTTTCCCTTTTCCCTCATTTCTTATCGTGAATAAATTTGTCCCCCATCATTCACTAGTGAATAATATCCCAGAAAAAATGTGGAATTAAAAAAATTCCCCTTATCGTCATCGTTTAATTTTAAACAGTTATTTCCCTTTTTCGTGTTATTTTGTTCAATTTGTTTTTTCAAGGGAACTGGATAGAAAATGTAAGTTAATTTTTCTTTTTTAATATAGATATTGAAATTAGTAAATTTTTTCAGGTCAAGATCGGTGAATAAAACTCAAAGCGACGTACACCTTAACAAAATGCAAAATAATAGAGAAATTGCATGTGGTTTTGTTAAGATACCCAAAGATGTTGTCGCCAGCTTTTGGAGTTTTCTCACAGAAGAGCTTAATAGTGCTGGTCCTCCTATGAAAAGCGTCTCCGAGTGGAAGAAGGTAATATGGATTACCAGAATGTTATCGTATCAATAAAAAGAAAGATACGCCAGAATCAACAGAGACAGATTTACCTCCGAACATTGAAAATGAAGTAGCCTCCTGAAGTAGCCTCTTGTTCAAACATTGTTACACCAACCGCAAAGGACGCAATTCTAAATGAAAATTCCAGCGGTAATAAGTAATTCCCTTTGAAACGAAAAAAAGTGGAGCCAGAGGAAAAACTTTCTACAGCAGATCTTATTGCTAGAGAACTAAAGACACAGAAGGACTTCTCCTCTAAAATTGCAGAAATTGGCCAATCAATCCAAATTCATAACAAAGAAATGGAAATTATGATGAAAAGGGTATATCGAGCGCTTGAAAAAAACAACGACTTAAAATCCAAAAGTTTAATAGAGTTGGAGCGACTCCATGCAGTAATGGAGGAACTACGCACGAAGGAAGTTGAGAACAAAATATATAAAACCAATGAAATGCTAGAAATAGAAGCTTTAAAGATTAAAATTCTGCAGAAAAATAATACTGCAGAAAATAAATAAAAAAAGTTTTTAGGATTAAGTTTTGAATTCATATTTTTTTAACGATCTCTTAAAATACAAAAGTAATATGCACTCTGGCTACTTCTGACTGAAACTTGGAGTAAAGGAACAGGCATTTAAGTACATCAACGAGTTTTATTTTTAATGGAGTGTATTTTAGTAAAGAATTTTTATAAAGAATTCGCTATATATATTAGAACGTATTCGCTATATATATTAGAACGTATGAGCAATAGCCTGTTATCGTTCGCGTTCGATTGAACTTCCACTTTCGGAGATTAGTTCAGTCTCTTCTACATTTGTTGTAGCTTCGTTAATATAATCGCACTTGTAAGCGATGCAGATATTATGCAATGCTACACAAATGTTAATGATTTTCACAGCTTTTTGGGGTTATAATGAAGCTCTCTAGCACCTAGCAAGCACCTCTTTTTAATACACCATTGGTTCTTTCTATTATGTTACGGCATTTTGAGTGAGCATCATTAAATTTCTGTTCACTACAATTAGATGGAGTTCTATACGGCGTCAACAGCCATGGCTCCAAGGAATATCTGCCGTCACCTAAAGGATGTATACATAGATATGTACATATGTATGTGTTTCAACTTTTGATTTTTTGTATATATATACCAACAAAAATACAATGTGCCACTCACTAGAGTGACATTTAAGCTGTAGTTTCCTTTACGGTTATAATATAAATGATTATTTTTACTACGAGCAACAATATTGATGTGCGTTCCATCAATACATCCGACTACACGCGGTATACGGTAGAATTCTTGAGTAGAAACTCTATTTTCTCCTTCTTTTTTGGATAAGTTATCCACTGTCCACAGAGATTTTCTTCTAACACGTGCAAAACTATTGAGAGTACCTCTGAAAAAGTAGAGTGCGCCATTCCTACTTCATAGTCTCTTCCAACCCCTTTTTGGTATCCGCCCTCAGCAAAAAATCGTAAACATGCACAAAGTTTTACGATTGGCGGAATACCAAACGATTTTTTTGCTGTCGGCAAAGAATTAGTAAGAATTTCTAGTATGTACATAAAGGCTTCTTTATTTACTCTATAATGTTGAATAAATCTGAAACAAAAATTAATTTAAAATAAGCAAATTTTTTAATAGCATAAAATCACTTACAATGTATTTGGCAGCTCTAAAGGATTAGATTCATCTCGCAACCTTCGTCGAGCGATTCGTTGTTTTTGCACCTGTTCCTGTTGTAAGAACAACATAATTCCAACTCTAAACATTTTGTTTTGCACTTTTTGATTTTTTAAATTTTTAGGATTTGTTTGTTCGAATTTTCATTCGTTTATTCTGTAATTTTTAAACTTTTTTTCTTCTTTTAAAATTTTCACTCACTGAACATTGATAACATGAACAAACATTTCATGGGGAATTCACGATACCAATTTTCCCATGAGGAGAAATGAAAATTTGAAGGGAACAAATATTTCACTTTTTATTCACGATAGGGGTGATTCTTTAGAACGAAAATTAAAAATTCAATGACCTTCTCCTAGATTGTTTATTTTACCTAATGTGTAAATTTTTTTAAAAATTTCGTAATTAAGAACATTGCCACTAAAGACGTAGTATATCTGAAAGTATTGCAAAAACAGATATATCATATACATAACAGATACTACTGATACCAAATAGCGAATAAGTGTAACTGATACGGTATACTTTTGCTTGTGCGCACTCAATCTCTTGATACAAACATAAACAGTTCCTTATTGTTTTGCTTTGAGTAACAGTTTTATCTGTTTCTTATTCTCAAATATCTGTTGTACCATGAGTATTTTAAAATAACTTGTGCTGTTACAGATATTTTTGAAGGTTATGTGTTTTATATGATGAAGGTAAAACGAACATATGGTATTTCAACTTCGTGGGTTATTACCAAAATTGGATGTAATTTTTATTGATTAAAAAAAAACTGATATTGCAAAGAACCAATTTATTTAAATTTTGTAAAATCTTAGATCTTTAAATGATTATCTGTGATTTTAAATTTTAATGTTTTAATTGTATATAACTTTTAATTATGCCTTTTTTAGAACTTCCAAATAGAAACTTTAAATTGTATCAGTTAAATCTAGAATATTTAGGTAACGGTCATAAAATGGAAGTAAGACTATATTCTATTGGAATTTTAAGCGTCAAGAACATAAATAGTAAAATTACATCTGCATAAGAAAATAAAAAGCAATGCTGGCTTTGTTTTTTTTTTTTTTGTTATGTGCAATGTTAATGCGTTTATAACTTAAAAATGCCAAATGCATTATTCTAGGTAAAAATTTTAAAACCAAATGTGAGTTATTTTTGGTTATATACCTGTTTTGTGTTTGTCAAGAATGTTTATTATTTTATGACTTTAAGAGTGGCGATTTTTTTAATGAAAAGTACACCAACTTTTTCTACCTCTTATAATAACAAATAACACCTATACGGTACTTATACAACAGCCGCGTTAATTTACCCGAATTAATGACATGGTTTAACTCATTATATGCCATTACCACAATTCTTAGGAATTGTTAAAACTCCTTTTTTGTTACTTATGTCTTTTGATGTAAACCTACTGTTTTTTATATAACGAATGATTTTAATATTCTGAAATGGTGGCACGATAAAAAAAAATGATTATCCATTGCTTTATAAATTAAGCTGTCGAATATTTGCTATATCAGCATCAAGTGCGCCTTCAGATAGAATATTTTCCGTTGCCAGGGTGCTACTAACAGATAAAAGATCAAAGCTAGGTTATGATGAAAAATCGTTTAACAAAATTTTATTTGCACATACACTCAAAATATTATGTAAGTTAAATTAACTGAAAATGTAATTTAAAATAAATGGAAATTCAGTTAAAAACTCATTATTCATTTAAATCAAATGAAAGGTTTTCTTATTTTTAAATTTTAAAAAATTAACTGTTTCCTTTATTTTTACAATTTTTTATTTTACATAAAATAAATAAACATTTTTTTAAGCTATAATCTCTAACTTTTATTTAACAAAGATGTAATATGATATAATTATGTATGTATATTTTATAAGTTAAATATTTTTAACCAGTCTTCATCATTCATCATCAACCAATGAACTGATAACTGAAATTATAAAAAAATATGCAGAATAAATAGTTAAACAACTAACGAATTGTAAACTTCTTACCTTTCTCTTGAAATACCGAACCGAATTGTAAGGATTTTTAAGAGTTTTTTTAAGTATACCTAAATGGAATAATTAAGAAAGTATAAATTTAAAATACAATGCAGTTTCAAAATATGCTAGCTATAACGGGAAGCATAAATAACCATCTTTACCATGATGATCAAGAATGATAGAAACAAACTTATGCCATAAATACTGAAGTTTTGCCATTAGAAGCAATTTATTTTAATTATGTAAAAACCAACGTCAGACAGACCACAAATGATCATAAATATGCAATACATATTTTTTCGTTAGCTAATGAATTAACCCTAATATAAATTAATATTTAATTGTAGATTTAGGGCCAAATTAAAAAAAATGTTTTTTTTAACAACAATAAATTTTACATTTATAACTATTTGGCCTTAATAGCACGCCAATAAAATATAATTAAAAATATAAATTTAAGAATTATCTGCATTTAACTTCAATGAAGCATTTTCTTTATAATATACATACATATGTAAATATGTGTGTTCATACATTTAACTTAAGACACTATTGCTCTTTTAAATAAACTATTTTGTCGCATAATACACACATACGCACCAACGCATATTTATTCACAGCGTACAACAAATACTAGTGGTACAACTATCAATATCTGTTTATATCTGTTTTCGCGTATCATAGGCAAACAGATATGATACTCACGTTCTCTCTTTACTCATTCGCACCCAAACAGTGAAAAACAATATGAATATCAACTTATATCAGAAACACAAAAACACGCATCTGTATGCACTCAAAAGAGTAGGCATACAAAACAGATGCAAACAGATATATATGTGCACGTCTTTAATTACCACACGCTTTAAAAGACACAACTAATCTCCCCACTCGAAAACACAATTGCGTTTCTGTCCGTTCACTGCTTAGTCTCTATCTATACAGTATAGAAATAAAAAGTATGCTTTTCCCACCAAATGACCTGCATTCTTTACACACACTTTAGATTATTACACTCGTAAATTCTTACTATCTACTCAATATGTCAATCCCTTTTTCACAATTTCTTCTTTTAATCTATTTACAAATTTTATCTCTTTAATGCCGCTTATACTACGATTAAAAAAAAATATTTCTTATGATAGAGGAAATGTTCCTCCTTATCACAAAAATACATTGGGAGAAAAAATACGCCTAATGGAAAAAATACATTGGGAACAAAAAATTACTCCTTGTGGAAAAATACATTGAGTCAGTATCCCTATATCTATACTAATTTTAACGCAAACTTCAATCATGACTTTACATTCTGATAAAGTATTCAGCTTCAATAACAGAATGCGCATAAACTTTTCCACTGGACCACGAATATTTGCAAAATTCACTAAGCCTGACCTTAACAGCTGCATTAGCTTTTGAAAAGTTTTTGCATAATTGTCTCAAGTTACATCGCACGTGTTGTTCATTATCAGTGTAATGTTTTTGTATAAACGCCTTTTGCCCTCTTAGTTTACCCTAAGCAACTACATTGTAAGCTTGAGAACTCGATCCTACGCTGAACAAAAACGATTTTCCGAGGAAACCATGTGAGTGTACGTCACATCAGCGTTTGTTGATAGTACATCACTATATAGCTTTGTAAGTTTTTCTTTAGCTGACTGTATATTTTTACAGCTCAAACCAGCAAGAACATTTGATGAACGCGACCTACGGTCAATATATTCAAACCGTGTTGTGAGCTTTTTTATATTCTTTTAAAGCCTGGTTACTGATTACAGTTTTCGTCTCAGTTTAGTTTGTGCGTTGATAAGTGCGGTCACGATGTTGACAATGTTGAAATAAATAAAAACAAAAAAACTAGTGACAATTTGTGCATAAATGCTACGTGCATAAAGTGAAAAAAAACGGCACCCAGGTCGTTCAACCCATCTCCAATTTATTTAAGGGAGAAAAACTCCAGCGACTTAATAAAGAAGTTATTTTCAATTATTGGTGAGAACACATTTTATGTAATTCCCATCAAGCGTGGCAACATTGATGAAACAAAAATACAATTTATTGATGAAAACAGTTATCGTAAAGTAGTAAACGAGTTTGAAAGCTGCAAAAAGAACTTTTATACATATCAGCTGAAGAGTAGTAAAGGTCTACAGGTAGTTATAAAAGTTGTAGACTCATATGTTGATCCAGTAGAAATTGGAGATGGCCTCCAAAAAGCGGGATTTAAGGTAAAAAGTGTAGACAACCTCAGAAATCGAGAACGTGTCCCTCAACCTCTATTTCTCGTTGAACTGGAACCTGGAGATATGCGATTGAAAAAGAACGAAACGCACCCTATCTATAATTTAAGATATCTGTTGCACCGCAAAATAAGCGTAAAGGAACCGCATAAGCGATCAGGACCCGTACAGTGTCTAAATTGCCAAGAATATGGTCATACTAGGGCTTACTGCAAATTGCCTCCAGTTTGCGTTGTGTGTGGAGAGCTACATTGTTCCGCCCAATGCGACAAAGCAAGGGATGACTCGAAAGTTAAAAAATGTAGCAATTGCGGTGGACACCACACTGCTAACTACAGAGGCTGTCCAGTTTTTTCCATGGTAAGGAAAACCACTCAAAAATCAAATACTCCTGCTAAGCACTCACAATATCGAGCAAATGCTCATTATCCTCAGTTAGCCCAACCAACAACACAACATGTTTCATACGCAGATATGGTAAAAACAAAGCATATTTCAGTACATAAAGCGACACCAACAACTAATTCTACTCCAAATTTGCAACCAGAACCTAAAGAACAAATACTATCTGGTATCTATAATCGTCTCGAAGCAAGCATCGAGACATTAGTGCATTCGTTAACCAGTTTTATGAGTTCTATGAGTAGCATGATGCAAGAATTGGTACGCATGCAATCTATGATGTTGCAGGCGGTACTAAACAAACCATGAACTGTTTAAAAATATGTTTCTGGAACGCAAACGGCTTACGCCAACATAAAAATGAACTTGAATACTTCCTCAAGAACCAATAAATTGATGTCATGCTGATTTCCGAGACACACTTAACAACAAATAGCCTTTTTAAAATCAATGGCTATATTTTATATGACACTAAGGATCCCCGTGGAAGAGCATGTGGAGGCTCGGCAATACTTATTAAGGCCCGAATCAAACATTTTTTACTGCGTGATTTTTGTGAGAATTACTTTCAAGCAACAAATATCTGTCTTGAAGAATTTCATCAAAGCTTAGTTATTTCTTCGATTTATTCACCTCTTAGATTTCAAATTTCGGAAAGTCAGTATAGCGACTTCTACAAATCACTAGGTCCCTGTTTCATAGCATCAGGCGACTACAACGCTAAACATACGTTTTGGGGATCACGGCTAATAACTCCAAAAGGTCGTATTTTGTTTGACACAGATTCAAAAATGCGCCTGAATGTTATATCGAGGGGACAACCCACCTATTGGCCTACTGATCGACAAAAAATACCTGATGTTATTGATTTTGGCGTGTTTAAGGGTATTCCGAGAGAAATGATTAAAGCTGAAGCGTCGCTTGAATTATCCTCAGATCATTCACCCACTATCGTCTATATATGGGACAAACAAAACATCATATCACCAACGACTAGCACAAGCATTAATTGGTCGAAATATAGAAAGTATCTTAGTACTCATTGTTCGGAAAACATCCCGCTAAGAACACCTAAAGACGTAGAGCGGAGTCTTATTGATTTTGACCAAAACCTCAAATCAGCTGCCCAACATGCAACAATAACCCGACAATTAGCTAGATACAATCTAATTTATTCTGCAGATATCAAAGGACTCTTGGCTGAAAAAAGAAAAATTCGTAGAGAATGGCAATTACAGAGATCTCCTCAACTCAAAAGCGGACTTAAGGAATGCACGAACCGGCTAAGAGACATGATGGAATCTAGAAGAGTAGCATCCCTGAAAAACTATTTGGGAGACCTAGACGCAACTCCTCATTCAGATTATTCATTATGGCGTGCTTGTAGAACTCTTAAAAGGACAGTCTTACGTAAGCCTCCCCTGCGAACTACATCTGGAGGCTGGGCAAGGAGTGCTTCCGAAAAGGGCAATTTATTTGTTGGACATTTGAAAAGGGTTTTTACCCCGAATATATCGAATGATATAGTTGAGTTGCCAATTGTCGAGGCTAGTGCTGGAATACCGATAAGATTTGAATTTGGTGATATTGAAAAGGCAATAACGGATTTAAAAAAGCCCCTGGCGTTGATAAAACTAGTAACAAGATGTTATTTGAATTGCCCCGTATAGCTCGCAGAATCGTTCTTTTTATTTTTAATGCCATTTTACGTCTTGAGTACTTCCTCACAGAGTGGAAGGTATCCTTGGTTACCATGATTCCTAAACCAGGAAAAGACCACACAAAAATTGAATCATATAGATCTATAAGCCTTTTGTCAAATATGTCAAAGCTGTTTGAAAGGATGTTAATAACTAAGCTTAACCCTATTCTAAGCTACAAAGGATGTATTCCAAACCATCAATTCGGTTTCAGGAAAAAACATAGTACGATCGAACAAACTCACAGATTAGTCAATGTTGTTAAGAAGACATTTGCAGAGAGAAAATACTGCTCTGCGCTTTTTATCGACGTTTCTCAAGCATTCGATAAGGTATGGCATGAAGGCCTAATATATAAGCTAAAACTGAATTTGTCCGTAAACCTATATGAGCTGCTAGATAGTTATTTAACCGAACGAAAATTTATTGTGAAAGAAGGAGATTTTTTGAGCTCACCCCAGCCAATCGAAGCCGGAGTTCCCCAAGGTAGTATATTGGGGCCCTTTTTATACTTATTGTATACTTCAGACATCCCAACTAATAACCGAGTTCACACATCGACATTTGCTGACGACACAGCTTTTTTGAGCATTCACGAAAGACCCGAAGTAGCATCACGATATTTACAAGACCACATATCCAATTTAGAAAAATGGTTGAAGAAATGGAGAATAAAAGTGAATGAACAAAAATGTACTCACATAACTTTCACACTGCGTAGAGAATCCTGCCCCCCCCCCTATTCGGATAAATAACCAAACGATACCCCAGCTTTCAGACGTTAAATATCTCGGCATACATCTTGACCAGCGCCTTACATGGAAAAACTGGCTTATTGGCAGAAATTCTACTCTAGCTTTAGATTGCAAACTTTTATTATACAAGTCAATTCTAAAACCAATATGGTGTTATGGCATTCAATTATGGGGCACTGCCTCAGCTAGCAACGTAGAAAAAATTCAAAGGCGCTACAACAAGATTCTTCGTATAATTACATCTGCTCCTTGGTATATAAAAAACTCGAACATCCATAAAGATCTAAACGTGCCAACAGTTAAAGCGGAAATAGCGAAACTTACCATAAGTTATTTAAAGAAGCTTGAAACTCATCCTAATCCACTGGCCCGTAACATACTAAATGAACCTGGTTACATTCGACTAAGAAGGAGGGACACTGCTTCTCTCATCCGTACATCAGAGGGATAACCCGCAAATTACAGTAACCATGAAACATACATTTTTTTTGTCCAGCACTGGTTGGACTAAAATGTATATTTTTATTTTTGACTTAAGATATGAGTAATTATTGATAGTTCAATTATAAGATACAATAAATAAAAAATTGCGAAAAAAAAACTGATTGAATTGCATCTAGGTCTGTTTTTCTAGCAACGTCTAGTAAATCGCTAAACCTAACCCACGAGAAACGTCTTGCGAGGCTGTTTGATTGTTATCCGCCATTTTTAGACAAGTTAAATGTTTTTTACAATTATTATTTACAGTGTAAACAGGCGATGTAACTTCTAGTGTACGTTTGTTATTCATCGGTTTTTTGAATTGCACAATTAGGCATATCTCCACTTATTCCATAAAAACACCTTATATATATTTAAAACAGCTGTTTGGTTGCGGAGCTCCAATTTTAAGCAAAAACAAAAACATCAAACAAAATGTAAAAAATAATATGTATATACTATAAAGATTTCTTATTGTAAAACACAAAACAATTGTAATTATCTTCATCACCATCAGTCTAAACAAAATTGTTGGTTGTGTTCTATAGATTTTTTAGTTATCAGAAGCATTGTTGTATATAAGGCACAAAGTTGCTAAATACAGCAGACAAAAACAAAAGCCACCGCGAGTGTAGATTGTAGAGAAAGTTAAACAAAGACACAACACAACAAATCTTGCTATAGTAATCCTCCAGATTGCTACATTACATAATGAATTATTTGTGTAAAAAGCATTTTAACTTTGCAAAATATATTTAAACTTTAATTATGTAATAATAATATTTTATAAAAAAATTACGGAGCTAATAATTTAAACTTTTTGACACATCAAAAGAAGAGTGTAGGAGTTCATACAGCCGGAAGATATGCTTGGGCCGCAAAGAGAACTACAATATTACTGTATGAATTTGTCACCTGTTGTTGCTCTATTTTGTAGCCATGTTTGAACCACTATTTTTAATAGGAACGCAGGAGCAGTTCCAACTTGCATTTTCAATGCCGAGTCGTACTGGACCATTTGTTCACTAGTTGCAATTATAATCCGTTTTTGACATTGCTCTGTCTGTTTATAATCCCGATTTTATTATTATAAACTTATTTTATTATTATAAACTTATTTTATTATTATATTTTATTTTAGAAACACTTTTTCTTAGTTTCTTTGAAGAAACAAAACACTGCTCTGCGCTTTTTGTCGACGTTTCTGAAGCATTCGATAACGTACGGCATGAAGGCCTAATATATAAGTTAGAATTAAATTTGCCCCTAAACTTAGAAAAGCTGTTAGGTAGATATTTTACCGATCGAATATTCATAGTGAAAGAAGTAAATTTCTTCCTAACTTCCAATTGAAGGCGGAGATTCCCAAAGCAGTATATTGGGGCCCATTTTATACTTATTGTATACTTCAGACATGCCTTTCAAATGTCCAATACCTCAGACGTTAAATATCTCGGTATACATCGTGATTGGCGCCGTACTTGGAGAATCAAAGTTAACACAAATGAAGTTAACAACAGTCCAACTAAACTGCCTAATTAGCAGCAACTCTACCCTCAGAATGCAAATTTTTATTGTATAGATGTGTTACAGATTGACGTGAGTACCTACTAAGTTCGTCTAACTTCACTGTGCTCTTAATACCGGATGAACGCGTCTACGAACGCCCCCATGTAAAAAGTTACGTGAGTGGCAAATGACATCATGTATTTGGACATGACCTCCCCCTTGCTTAGGAGCGGAGCCTATTTTAAACTCCTACCGATCTATAGGTCACGAAAGAACGAAACGCACCCCATTATCGCAAAATCACCGTAGTGGAACCGCATAAACGATTAGGACCAGCCTACTGTTTAAACTACCAAGAATTTGGTTAAACTAAAGATTTTCGTAAGCTACATCCAGTTTACGTTGTGTGTGGCGAACTAAATGATACAGTCCAATGCGATAAATCAAGAAACGACAGAAAAGTTAAAAATGTAGCAATTGCGGTGGAAATCGCACTAACTACAGAGGTTGACCTGTCTAGCAGCCACAATATGCAATGCAATTTTTTTTTAAATATAAGCTTGCATTTGAAATTTAAATTTTTATAACAAATCCTCATTCAATTCTATGTTCCTTAATTCGCTAGTTTTTGAAAATTTTCAGTTAAGTTGTTATATAGTCCTGTTCTGAAAATCACGTGATTTTAAATCACGAACATTTTTAAAATCACGTGTTTTTTTACCCTGTTCTGTAAATCACATATTTTTTTATTTTTTTAAGTGATTTTAAAATTCTAAAAACACAATAAAATTACTGATTTTTATTGTTTTCTTGATTAAACTTTACATAATACGTAAAATAAGAGCAATCTGAAGGGTCTAGGGTAACATTGTGGACTCCAGAAGGTTTAATATGAAAGATCTGTACGAAATAGGCGTTATTCATGGAGCCATTGCAATTTTTATACTTGGCAAGGGTAGATGAACTTTCTAAACACTTAATCAGATGACAGTTAAAGCGAAGTGGAAAATAACAAAAACAAAATTTTTTAAATATAAAATATTACTGCAAAACAACAGTTTTTAAAATTGCTATGCCAATTTTCCGCACACGTTCTTGTTCACCGTTGTTGCTAAGTAGTAATAACATAATAAATGTGAATAAATCGTCGTCGCCTTCTAAATACAGTACGACCAAAACAATAATTGATAGTGCCCAAAAACCCAAGACTCAAGTGGGAATGGATATATACGTGACTGTAATGAAGAGTTCGAAGCCCTAAATCTTCGCAGTTAGCACCAATGTCCGGGACGGAATAAGTTCCCAAAATCGTTTTGCTATCTTAGATAACGACACTAGTGAACCTAAAACGGCACACAAGTCGGTCAAACCACCTCCAATATATTGAAGGAAGAAAAATTCGAACGAGTTAATATTTTTATGTAATTCCCATCAACCGTGGTAAAATTGATGAGAAAAAAATACAAAAAGCAGTTACCGTAAAACTGTAAATGAGTTTCAAAACTGCAAAAAAAAATTAGCTGAAGAGTAGGAAAGTCCTACTAGATTTTTACGTTGATCCAGCTGAAATAAGAGGTGGACTTCAAAAAGCGGGTTTTAAAATAAAAAGTGTAGATAATCTCCGAAATCGAGAGATTATCTACGAGGAGCCGCATAAGCAATCAGGACCCGTCCAGTGTCTAAATTGCCAAGAATATGGTCATGCTAGGGCTTACTGCAAGTTGCCTCCGGTTTGCGTTGTGTGTGGCGATCTTCATTTTTCCGCACAATGCGGAACAATGACTCGAAGGTTAAAATTTGTAGGAATTGCGGGGGAAATCATACTGCTAACTACAGAGGCTGTCCAGTTTTTCATATGGTAAGGAAGTCGACTCTCGACTTTTGTGGCTTCTAAGTAGCCACAATATCGAGCAACTGCTTATTATCCTCAGTTAGCCCAACCACGCGGATATGCTAAAAACCATATGCAGAGCATGTGGTGGTTCAGCAACACTAATAAAGGCTCGTATTAAACACTATCTACTGTGTGATTTTTGTGAGACTTAGTGTGATTTCGTGAAGACTCATCAAAACTTAGTTATTTCTTCGATCTATTTACCTTCTAGAATTCAAATATCGGAAAGTCACTACAGCGAATTCTACAAATGACTAGTCCATGTTATTGATTTTAGTGTGATTAAGGGTATACTAAAGAGAAATTATTAAAGTTGAAATGTCATTTGAATTATCCTCAGATCATTCACCCACTAGCGTCTATATACAAACAAAATATCGTATCATCAACGGCTAGGACAAGAATTAATTGGTTGAATTATAGAAAGCATATCAGTACTCATTGTTCGGAAAACATCCCGCTAAGGACACTGGAAGACGTAGAGCGGGGACTTATTGATATTGATCAAAACCGCAAAACAGCTGCCCAAAATTCAACAATAACCCGACAACTAGCTAGATACAATACAAATTTATTCTGTAGATGTCGAACGGCTGTTGGCTGAAAAAAGGAAAATTTGTAGAGAATGGCAATCAAAGAAATCGCATCAACTCAAAAGCATACTTAAAGAATGCACGAACCGGCTAAGAGAGAAACTCGAAGTGTAGCATCCCTGGCCTAGACGCAACTTCTCAATCAGATAAGGCGTGCTTGTAGAAAACCTAAAAGGCCAGTCTTAAATAAGCCTCCCTTACGAACTTCATCTGGTGGGTGAGCATGGAGTGATACCGAAAAAGGCAATTTATTTGCTAGATAATTAAGTTGTAGTACCGCTAAGATTTGAATTTAGTGATACTGAAAAGGCAATTACGGGTTCAAACACCAAGAAAGCCCCTGGCTTTGATAAAACCAGTAACAAGATGGATTTAGTGTTGCCCGTATAGCTCGCGAAATCATTATTTTTAATTTTAATGCCATTTAACGTCTTGAGTACTTTCCCACAGATTGGAAGGTGCCCTTATTAGTATGATTCCAGGAAAAACTACACAATAATTGAATCATACAGACCTATAAGCCTTTTATCTATATGTCAAAGTTGTTTGAGAGGAGGTTAATAAATAAGCTGAACCCTATTTTAAGCTATAAAGGATATATTCCAAACCATCAGTTTGGCTTCAGGAAAAAACTGTACGATCGAACAAACTTCGCTTATGCCAACACTGCAATTGCACGTTGTTATTAGTTTCAGTACAGTGTTGCAAGCGCCTCTTATAATATATATATAGTGCTATGTGGTAATACCGGCAAAGGAGGGCGATGTGATATGCGTTATTATAAAGAGAAATTAATACATATCAGAAAAATTGATGTTGCCATGGCTGAGTATTGAACATACTTGGGCATACTGCAGTATATTTTTAATGCATTATGTATAGCAGTATCCAGTAAACTTTTACTGTTTTCTTTTAAACATTTACTGGTTACTGGAAAAAATTGCAGTAACCAGTAAAATTTTACTTGTAAATGAAAATGAAAAAAAAATAATTTTAGCTATGTTACGAATATCAAAAAATTAATACATAAATTTTGTTTTCGAAAAACGAATATTATCACACATGAAATTTGTAACATCACTAATCAGTATTCAGTTTTATTCATGGAATTTTTATCAATGGAATGCGGCCTAAAATGGTATTTTTTACAATATCAATTCGTAGCATACTTGGGCATACTGCAGTATATTTTTAATGCATTATGTATAGCAGTAACCAGTAAAAAAGTATACTGGTTACTGAAAAAAAATTTAATTTCAGTAACCAGTATATTTTTACTGGTAGCAAAAATCTGTCGTTAGTCTTTCTTGCGTGTTTTATAGTTGCGATAAACATTTTTCTATTAAAGTTAAATTATTTTTTTCAGTATTATATAGTTCGAAATACATATTAAAACGTAACTCCCCAAAAACTTTCATAAAAGTTATGAAATTCGCCAAGTCATAGGTGTTTCAATTCAAGATTTTTATTTTGTTCTGTTAATGAAAACATTTACTTGACAAACTGTATTTGAGGTTCGTCTTGATGTGAATTTTTTTGTACAAATTAACAAGTCAAACTGTATTTCGACAAGATCTCAATTTTAAACTGCAGCTATGATCATTGTTGGAATTACCCATTTTTGGAATTATCAGTTGTATAACTTTTAATACACAGATTATTTTACATATTTTATATTTTTAGTATTTCGTTGACTTTAAACTGGTATCAAATGAAGGAAATGTGTCGTCCGCTTATGCAATCAACTTTATGCAGTATATTGGATTCGCCTCACAAATACCTAATTTAATTTTTAACTGGCTAAATATCTTTGTTCACTTGGGGTAAGAAAACTTATTAAAGCTTAAGTCCTCTGAAATTAAATAATGCTGAAATGCTTTTATTTATTTTAATATTTTATATTGTTTCGTTACTTCAAGCACTGGTTTGTAGTTGTATCAGTTATGTTAGTAAGATGATAAATGACATTAACTCAGGATCAACAAAAACATCCTAAAATTAATTAGAAAAATATTTGGCAACTCAACTGAAGTTATTGTTAAATTAAATCTTTATATTGAAAAATTTTATTTTAATATTTAAGTGCTGAAATCTCATCATACGTAAGCTTTATACAACACATTGCGTCTGTTTAAAAACACTTTCGATATTACCGGGAATATTGAATTCGAATAAAATTTAAATTAAGTGATATAAGCTTTAAAATTTAAGTGAACGAGGTTTTAAAAAAATGAATTAGAGAGAAAGAGAAATATAGTGAAAGATTAAGGTCATACAATTATGGAATAAAAGCTACCAATTTTGTCCATTATGCTAAAAATTTACTTTGTTCAAAGCGGAAACTGATACTACAAAAGTTTGCTTAACCTCAGTAAAATTACTCGATCAAAAGTAGTCTATTTCGCTGGATGTTTGTCAGCTCGCCAGAATTCCTAGAATTTTTAACGTAGCCAGCTTTGTTCCTATTTTTGCTTTGCTTTATCACTATATTTCGTACAGTTTGAACCCTAACTTGAACATTTTGGCATAGAAGGTTTGCCAAATTTTTTGGCAAACTCTTCTATATGTATCAGATTTATGCAAAAGTAGTGTAATAACTCAAAATTTTTATTGTTACACTTTTTTCGTTTAATTAATAACTGTACATACATATATCTTTTTGTTTTGTAAGCTGTACGCAGTTCTGCCTTACTTTCAGCGTGGAAATTTTGCAGTTAATAATTTTAACAAAAGAAGATTTGAACGAAAGGAAACACCAATTTTCGGAGCTGATCCTCTCCATCACATTAGGTACGTGACAGTTTGTTGGACCACTCAAAGACACATCTGATTTTCTGAAATTTCATTCCTATATATTAAGTGGTTCAGCAGCTACTGAATAATTTCCAAATTAAACAACTGCACAGTGGGGCGCCATCAAAATATCTTTTGAGTATGCTCGCTTTAGTTTTGAGTCTGAGAACCATCCAAGGTGGCGCTATGTTGCTTTAATGTTGGGTACCTGGCATTATCAAGTTTTTTTTTTAATTTTTTGTTCGATTTTTAATTGTATATGGTCTTAAAGCTCTAGCTAATAAGACCTATAAAATATCTATAAATTATTTATTAATATGAACAAGCAAGAGAGGAAACAAAACAAATAAAATCAATTTTAACTTATTTTCGATACACTCCTTGTATTCCACACCAATTCCAATTATCCGGTTGGAAAGACCAAATGTACATGTAGTAGTGAGGCTTACTTCGATATAGCATCCTCAACAAAGTGAAATTCCAACTTTTAAGTGATGAACAAAATAAATAAAATCAAACAAGATAATGGAATGTGCTTAAATTTTTCAATTTTTAAACGACGAGTTCAATTTACTTTTACTTTTTTCATAAATTATACAAATTCAAGTTCAATTATACGGATAAAGCAAACAATATTATATCAAATTATTTTTAACGTAGAACAACAACAAGAATTAGTTATTTAAAAATGGCCAACGATATGGCCAAAGACATAAATTTTCATTTGGTATTATGGCGCACATTATTATAGGGCTATCGTGAATTTGACTCAATTCGATTATTCACTAAAAATAAATATTGTATTACTAATTTATAAAGGAAAAAAATGGAATTAATTATTAGTTAATATGACCACTTTGCTGTTGTTCTAACGGGTGGCCCCATCCAATTTAGATCCTGCGTGGCTTCTTCCCATTTTTTCTGCTTGAACTTTTGTGCATATTTCTGTTGCCATATGAGGGTCGTGTTTTTATATATTTATAGTCTTCGATATGGCGCTATCGAAATAATTATTATTAAGAAAATCGAGATAAAAATTTAAATGGCACGACTTTTCCACGAACAATAATTTTCAACCTTTTTCCGAATAATAAAACTGAAAGAGTATAAAAATTAATAGCAAGAAATAAAACCAAAAGAAGGTAATGACAACAGCAGCGCCTTGTAGACGTCAGATCCTTTCAACCATAATTTGGTTTCACTCAATATAAACCAGAGATGGATACAAATTTACGTTCAGACCATACCAAACAGTTTGACACAGCTTTAAGTACACATCAAATCTACTACTGTGTGATTTTTTTTTTGGACCAGCACTCAGGGGATGACCCCTACTTCTGCAACGCATTGTGTCAGAACTAGGAATGAGGGAGTAGTGTTTGTGGACATTCGTGACAGGTGACAAGTCACAGGAAAGACCTCTGGAGGGAGTTTATTCCACATACGAACTGTTCTACTAAAAGCATCAAGAACTTCCCATTCTTTAATATCTATATCACCCATAATAACATATGAAGCATTATCTCCGAACGTACGCCTATGCGTAAGCAGACAACATTGAGTCTTACGAGCATTAAATTCTACTCTATTCGCACGACCGCATTAAGAGATTGTAACAAGATCATGATTGAGCGTATTGTTCACATTTTGGCTCTTGGCTCCAATTTCCTTACGGGCATTAAAATCGACTTTAATCACACGACCCCATTCGGATATTGTTATGAGACCAACTGGTTCGGTCTATTACTAAATGCATACAAATGGCAAATGGTGCTGTCATCTGCAAAAGAATAGATAGGGTTGAAAGTTTGACAAAGAAGGTCATTTAGAAAAATAAGAAATAGGGTAAAATAAAGAACAGAGCCTTGTGGTACCCCTGAAATAATCTTGAAGTCATTTGATTAAATCCCATCTATAACAACTTGTATAGTGCGATTCCTTAGAAAACTCGATATAAATCGCCGTTATCACCGACACCAAAAGCAATGAGTTTTGACAGGAGTGCATCACGCCACACTCTATCAAACGCCTTGGAAATATCTAGAGCCACCACCTTACTTTCACCAAAATGATGTATAAGTGACACCATTTTTTCGAAAGGAAAGCTAGCAATTCACCTGTAGAGCGTCCCCTACGGAAACCATATTGTCGATCGCTGAGTCAGCTGTTGGATACCTCATACTTTCCATCACTTTAGAAAGTGAAAAACAAATTGCTGTTAGGCGGTTATTATCAGGGTTGTTAGCCTCTCCTTTTTTGGGGATCGGCGTTACATTAGCAACCTTCCAACATTTTGAAAATTCACCAGCATAATAGAAAGTGCTGAAAAGGACTGCTAAACGACGTGCTAGCGTCGAAGAGTATTGTTTCAAGACCCGTGTTGGAATCCCATCTGTACCAGGAGACTTGCGCTCGAAAGAATATCTTCGGAATAGTAACGGCTACTCCATCGAGTTCGGGTGGTGCTTTCAGCAAATAAGTATTGCTTGCAAATATACTAGCCAACCGGGTCAGTGAATATTTGGTCATATTTTAAAAGAGTCGGCATTGAAGAACTAGCATTATCCTTTGCTCTTTTCACAAATGACCAAAAGGTCTTGCTACCCCGAGAAGCAGCAAGAACTTTAGCACGAAGACGATCCTCGTATAGATTTCTTTCGCGTCGTAGTACTTAGCAAATCAGTATCTACGTTTTTGTTTCTACGCCAGATACTGAATGCTCCTCCCTTGATCTGACTGCATGTTTGCACGTCTGATTAAAACAAGAATGAAGTCTTGTTTTAATTAAAATTATTTTACAGGGAGTAACAGTCTTCATTCCAAGCAAAATGATGTTAACAACTATATCCGCTATGGCATCAATATTATTATTTAGGAAACATAGTTTCCAATTGCATTGCCTAAAAAACTAGTTTTGTGGCTGTTTTCGAAACTTCGTAAAGCTCTGAATTGAAAAGGGGTGTGAAGTTAGCTAGAGGTCGAGAGTATTACTTTGGTGCCCTTCAACACAAGGAATGTGTGTTGGCTCATTCACTAATTGCGCAAGGTGGTTGTGCGCGGCAAATAACTCAACATACCGACCTTCTGTAGTTGTATGGCTCGAATGGCGAAGCCAAGAACAGTTGTGAACATTGAAATCACCAGCAATAACAATTTCACTTTTCGTGCAACTACTGAGAGTCTTCGATATAGAATCGGAAAGGAAATCGAAGCCAACTAAAGTTTTATCCCTTACCGCGTTTGGACTTCTATACAGAAACCCGAGTTGTTTTGTTATAGTTTTAATTTATAATTTTAATTTTGGCACTTCAATTAATTTGTTTTTCGTTATTTTTCTTTAATTTTTATTTAATTAAAAAAACACAACATATGATGGTCAGATAATAAAAACGCGTGTGAACGTTACGAAGGACAGAAAACTACTCTACATGCAAGCAACTAACATGTTCCTCAAATTCTTTGACCAAAAAAGTAATTTCTTCAATTTTTTAGTACTGACTGCAATATCATGGATTTCATTTTTAACATTTATTGCATCATATTTCCCATGGAGTTTATTAAATAATTTTAAGAATGCACTAATGTATCAATTGTAGAGTTGTGCATAATAGTTCATTTCGCTGAATCGTTCAGATCGTACAGCGAGTTTTAATGAACTAGGTCGTTTGTTATGGTCATGGTTCTTTATTTTAAACAGCAGCTCAATGTAATTCTTATCAAACACATCAGTTCATTCTGGCAACACTTCACAATTGTAAACAAATGTTTACAAGAAGTAAGTACGTATGTACATAAATAATACATATTTATCTTGTTATTTATTTACACCTGATTTATCACTTTTCTGAATTATAGTTTAAAAGTTGTTTTTTTTTTTATTTTAGTACAAATTTGAATGTGAAATAAAGGGTATACGTATTGTTCTGAGTAATTTTAACAACCAATTTATATTAAGGTGTCCGTTATTTATTGGATGAAAAATAAACTTCGTAATTCAGGCTTGCCCATCGGCCCGCGAATTTTTCATACCAACACTGCAGCTGGTATGCTGCTGGCGAGCATGTAAAAGTGTTTGGGAGACCCTTAGGAACCTTCATGAATTTTCCCAAATCTGTGAGAACACTTTCACTGGTCCTGGTTCTTGTTAATAATTGTCATACTTTAACGAACTCAACTGAAATCAAAGTAACAACGGAAGAGGTTAACACAATCAGTACTTTGTTGACGGATATCAAATCAGAAGAGAAAACACGAGAAAAGCTTTTTTCTCCATTTTACTCTATTAAATTAAATTAGTTTATTGTATTTTGTTTTATTTTTGCTTCCACACTCAGGGAGAGGAAATATCAGCAACAAATTTTTTGAATTTTTTTTATATGGATTTTGACAGTAATATCTCTTTTATTCTCTCTTAAAATACATGATTAATGTCAAACTCCATATAAAAATATTTAAAAAATTTCTCTTTAATAGTTGTGTTCCAGGTGCATAACAAAACAGTGCGGACTATTAAGAGTAAAAACAAAATAACTCTCTGAATGTGACAAAGTTGACGAAAGTTGCTGGAATGCAAAAAACCACTATTGAAATAAAATCCTTTCCTTATTTAAAAATTGTTTGATTTTTAAATGTAAACAAAAACAGCTAATTATTTAATTCTAGTCCGAACTTACCCAAAGAAAAAGTTCGTACAACTTTGTTCAGGAAATGAAAAGTTTTACAAAAATTGATATCTGGAACGCTTTCGTACTAATTTGTGCGAGTTCGGACTGTTTTGTTATGCACCTTGAACAGACCTAATATTAGCTCCGACTTGTGGAGTCACCTGGTTAAATATGCCTTGCTTCCACTCAACACAAAAATTTAATTTTGAGAGAGAGAAGCAAAGAGGAACCAATTTAAAGCTTTTAACGTACGTCAAAAGTTAAAAGTTGCCAAACTTTAGAGTCAAAAAATAATTAGTAATTTTAGAGTAGTAAATGACACGACAGTGAGGGGTGTGAAATGAATACAAGATTTTAACGGTGTGTTAACATCAAACCATCTTCACTGTGTTGAAGACCACATGAAGCAATTTCCGGATTGCACAAAAACATCTTTAAAGGAAAATTTGTTTAAGTTGTGCTTACTATTTTATTAAACATATGTATATATGTACGTCGTGAAGGAAAAAAATGATTTTGAATAATAAAATGAATATCCTTTTTTTTTTGTTACACATCCCCCCCACCATTCAAGGCGACGTTGCATGGGTTATATTCCAACGAAAAACGTTTGTTTGGGATTTTATCCCATATTTTGTAATCATATTCATGTTCATGAAGAACCCTATTTTAACGTAACTTTCTTTATCTATTTCCTTGTTCTTAACTGCACTTTGCTTTTATAAAAAAATTGTAGTTTTGTTTCTTGTATACATACTAAACTTGAAGTTCAAATTAATACCAAAAAACCTTTGAAAAGAACAGTTAAAACAGAACACGCTGTTTGCTGTAATCAGAACAACTGAATTATAATAAGATTAAAATGTAAAAAAAAATTTATTAAATAATAAATAAAATTCAAATCGTTTCATTACTGAAATTCTCGTACATTTTTTTGGTGCCGAAACCCGGGACACTATCGACTCTAGATAGTAATGTATTAACATATTAAAGGAATATTCAGACTCCTCCTTCTGGGATATAATATCACCTTTATGGGACACTATCGACTCTAGATAGTAAAATATTCAATTTTAAAAAGATATTTATACTCCTCCTGGGATGTAATATCATCGTTACACACTATCGACTCTATATGCTAAAATATTAAAGGAATATTCTTACTCCTCCTACGTGGATATAATAATATCTCCTTTATGTGCCATATTTGGCAGACGATTTTTATTATGTGTTCTTTGGGAATTACTTGCTACTTAAATCGAAAGTCTTAGATTTGATGAATGAGACATCAACTTCTCTACAGCATATGTCAAGCACCTTTGTATCCACATGCAAAATGCCCCATTTACTTCTAGTGCAAGACTACCAAAAATTGAACTACCATCTTTTAATGGTGAATATATTGACTGGATTCCCTATCGGGATATGTTTATTACGTTGGTTCAGAACAATCAGTCTCTTTTATCTCAAGGGTTCCTGGGGGTCTCCGCTAGAGATTATTAATCAGTATCCAGCTTCTGAAAACAATTACGCAGCTGCCTGGAACGCTCTAGAAGAAAGGTAACACAATACCCGAAAAATAGTAGAACAAATTTTAAAGCGATTGTTCAATATACCAACCTCCAATGGTTCATTTAAAACTATTAAAGAACTGCTCGACACAACACGCTCATCCATATCACTGTTAAAAGCGTTTGATATTGATGTAGATAAATGGGATGCTATTCTAATTTTCCTTACAAGTCAGAAACTGGATAAACAAACCAGGAAGGAATGGGAGCAATCCATAAACACGTCTACAATGGCAAGTATGATACATTTTTTAGAAATGTCTTTTCGCACTTTAGAATCAGTAGAAGATGCACAGAACACAACAAAATCCGAAAAACCACATGTTAATAAAATTCATCTGCAACAGAGATTTAATAAAAAGCTTTTTAATGTTAATAACACAACAGTAACTTCTGCCATTGCTGCAAGCGTCGACATCCACTCTACAAATGTTTTCAATTATCTTCACTGTCGCCAACAGAAAAACTATCTGTAATACAACAGAATAACATTTGTGCAAATTGTTTAAATAATACCCACAGCGTAAATCACTGCTAAAATTATGTTTCAACAACTCTGGCGTGAAGGACTTGATCGGTCGGATACCCTACCCAAACCATTGAACGATGAGTGATCAAATTATCGTGTAGCATTAAAAACAATAGAACAAATTAACATACCATGGTGGTTCAGATGTTATTCCACATCAGCTATTGAGCTACATTCATTTTGTGATGCATCGAAATTAGCATTCGCAGCCGTTATATATCTAAGAGTTATTTCTAAAGATGGTGCAGTGCATGTTAATCTTGTACAGGCCAAAACTAAAGTGGCACCCCTAAAGATACTTACTATACCAAAGCTCGAACTATGTGTCGCTGTTCTAGCTGCTAAATTGGCAAATAAAGTCAAGCTGACTATTGGGCTTAATTTTACTAAAATAACCCATTGGTCAGACAGCAGACAGTTTTAAATTGGATTAAATGCCAATCATCATTACTACCAGTTTATGAAGCAAATCGAGTTTTACAAATACAACGACTTACCAACATTATCGATTGGAAATACATTTCTACTAGAAACAATCCTGCCGACTGCGCGACAAGAGGATTGCTTCCTCAAGACCTGAGACTTCATACTCTTTGGTGGGCAGGCCCTAACTGGCTTGTTGATAAGCCAGAAAATTGGCTAGTTAAAAAGTTCAGTGCTTCCATCCATCTAGCTGAAATCAATGTATCTACAGCAACCCCTGCGACGACAAATGATAATCAGTCTTAACCTGAATTCATGTCAAAATTTTCTACATTCACAAAACTGTAGAGAGTAACAGCCTTTATTTTACGATGGTATAATAATTTAAAATTATTTATAGAAAGAAAAAAGAATGGCGATATAGTACACTTAAATACCAACCGATCTAACCCAGTACAATTTCTATCTACTGCTGAACTAAATAGAGCTCAACTGGTTTTAGTGAAACAGTGTCAACAAATTGCATTTCGTGATGAAGTTAAATGCATTTTAAGTCAAAAATTTCTACCTCTAAATAGCAAAATTTTACAACTTCATCCATTTATAGATGATGCAGGTGGAAGAATTACACCAAAGGCGATTGCTACGTATTGCTGTAGTGGCAACGCTTCCAAAGGGTATTGCGAAAAAAAAAATACAATAACTAACACTAAATAGAGAAGAGTTTTTAAAATGTTGCATCGGACTCGTAACCAAAAAAAAAAATATACCACTTCGTATCTTTGACGACAAAGATTTTTTTTAAAAAATTATACAACCCTACTGAGAAAAGTTTGAAGTTACTCTAAAATCCAAAAATATTTCAAATATCCTTGGTCACGCTAGTCAAGAAATACAAAGATCAATAGCGAAGATGGTAGAGAATAAAATGATTTCCTTAAAAATTGATGTTGCCAGTCGGCAAGACAAACACATTTTGGGAGTGAATATACAATATATACGTGATTTTAAAATTTGTATAAACACCATAGGTAAGTTTCACAGCATAAAGTTTCGTCTGGCTGGTTTTATTTTAATAAAAAATACATTTTGCAACCAGGTATGATTCAACTAAATAAAAAACATACAGCCCAATATTTAAAAGAAGAAATTATGAAATGTCTTAAGGAATAAAACATTGATATAAAACAAATTTATTCCAACACAACCGACAATGGCGCCAACGTACTCAAAGTTTCAAGGCTACTAACATTTTTTTTCCGTACACGTACTAAAACTTTCGTACATGTACTTTTTTGCCGTACGCGTACTTAATATATAGCTACACACGAACATGTTTCGTTTATGTGTGTTCTGATCGAAAAATTCGTGAACTGTACGTGTCCGTGTATTAAAATAAAACACATTCATGATTATGTAGACTGCGTACAAAATTAGAAGCACACATAAATGTTGTGTATATAAAAATTTGTGTTCGTTGCTTTCGAACAGTACATGTTGTGTACGATGTGTGTTCTTTCTGAAACTTGAAAAAAAAATATATAAAACGTTATTAGACGTTATCCCATGTCATTAACTTTGCCCTGTTGTACTACCCTGTGTTCTATTAATGGCTTACCTGAAGATATATTGGAGGAAAAATGAACTGCCTCCCTTCAGAAACAGTGGAATTTATGGATGGGCTCTAAAACCAGACAATCGGATTACTAAGAAAAATTACTTTGGAATCAATTGTGAAAAGTCACAATTAATTTAAAATAAAAAGGAATTGCTATGGCTAAACAGTCCACTGATACCAAACTGGCCAAAAAGGACAAAGAAAAGGATGAAGATAAACTTGAGGATTTGGATTATATATAAATTAGTATATGAGTCTGATTTATAAAGGATTTAGGATGTACCTTTGTTTAGAGGTATTGAAGTACATTATATGTCATCTCATTGATAAGGATTGATGCTGAGCAGAGTGGAGGAAGTCAATTTAACGGCAGTTATCCAACCATTCTCTACATCAATACCGTCATCAATAATGTCTATGGCAAGTGAACATGGGCCTCCATTCATAGATATTTGAAGTTTGTTGGGGATTTATTTATTTAGGCAGTTTTTTGATTCTGTTCTTATGGACAGTAAAAAGTTTACCATTAGTGTCCATTAATGTGACATTGATTGAATTATCAATTTCATTGACTGTGAAGGGACCTTTATAGACCGCATCCAGTTTGTGTCCTGATTCAGACTAGACTAGAACAGAATCATTAACACAGAGTGTAATAGGATTAGAATTTTCATTGGATATTTTTTTGTCTAAGAAGTTTAGCATTTTCAATGAGGCTAGCAGCTCTACGTTGAGCTACTTGGAGTCTAAACTTAACTTCCTTTTCGTAAGCTTCAACGTTGTAAAGGGGTTCTATGCTATTGGTATTGGTAAAATCTAGCTCTCTTGGAATTTGGCATTTTCAATGAGGCTAGCAGCTCTACGTTGAGCTACTTGGAGTCTAAACTTAACTTCCTTTTCGTAAGCTTCAACGTTGTAAAGGGGTTCTATGCTATTGGTATTGGTAAAATCTAGCTTTCTTGGAATTTTTCCGTAGATCAATTCAAATGGACAGTATCCATGAGCTGTGGATGGAGTTGTATTATAACAATTATTCCAATCTGATTTGTCTGATGAAACATAAGATAAGTACTCGTTGATTCTGTGAGATCTTTCAACTGTACCGAGTATTTCATTATGGTAAGCAGTAGAGTGTAATTTCTCTATTTCCATTAGCTTGCATAGTTGCGTTAGTACCTGATTTATATATTCAGTACCTAGGTCCGTAACTATTGTGTTCATTGGACCATATATTAGAATAAAATCCTCCATAAAGGCTTTCGCAACATATCTGGATGATTTATTTATTATTGGGATAGCTACTAGGTATTTAGTTAAAGCGCAAATTATAGTCACAGCGTATTCATTCTGTGAATCAGACCGTGGAAGGGGGCCTATTGTGTCGATTATCACTCTTTGAAAAGCTTTTAGAGGAGTTGGTGTTATAGCGAGGGACTCCTTGCCTTTAACCGTGGTTTTGTTGGTTTGGCATTGAAGGCATTGTTTTACATATCTAGCTAAATCTCTAGTCATGCCTTTCCAATGATACTGAAGTTTTATTTTTTTTTATTATACGAGTTATGCCTGGATGTCCACCGGTAATGGGATCATCATGATATTTTTGCATAATTCTTAGTTTTTCAACATCAGTAGAAACTTTAGTAAGTTTTAGTACGAGCATAATTGTTAAATTAAAATCTTAAAAGATTATATTACCTTTACGTTTGAAGGATTCCATATTTGTTCCTAGGTAAGTAAGCATACTGTCATCTAGTGAGAGTAGCAATGTTGTGAGACCAATATTATTAGCTATTTTTGAAAGCTTTAGAAAGAGTTGACCTAGGTCGACATTTCTATTAATAATTAGATCTTTCAACTTAAATTCGGAAAGAACTTGCTTTCCCTTATGGATAATTACTTTATCCTTAGTAAAATACAATCTAGGTATTTTACGATGCTCCTGGGCATTTATAGCCTCATATATTTTAAAATTGGCTGATACTGGTTGTTGTGTAGGAGTTTTGTTTGTACTTTCTCCTCCTGTTTTAGTCTGAAGTCTTGTTGGAACTTTCAGGACTGTATTGACTTCAATATTTTTAATATCCTTAAACTCTATACGTGAATGTGCGTCTGCCATGGTATTTTTCTGACCCCCTAATATACTCGACTACAAAGTCGTACTCCTCGAGGTCAAGCCTCATACGCGTGAGCTTATATGATGGATTCTTTAGAGAAAATAAGTAAGTGAGTGGTCTGTGATCACTTTGGATTACGAATTTTCTGCCGTAAATGTATGGTCTGAAATGTATTGCAGTTAATTCCTGCTCTATGGAAGATTTGTTACTTTCACCCGTAGTGAAAGATCTAGACGCGTATGAAATTGGCTTTAGTATACCCTGTTTTACCCTGCGTGTTTGCTTGCGTTTGTTGTAATAAAAAATCAGGGTATTGTAAAATGTTAGGACTTAGTAATTGGTTTTAAAATATTGGAAAGATTTTTCGCAATCTTGGTTCCACTCAAAAGATACATTTTTTCTTGATATGTCGAGATGATTCAGCAAAGTTTGTTATGAACGTTCGGTAATAATTACAAAAGGTTATGAAGCGTTTAGCTTCATCACCATTCCTTGGTGTTGGATAGTTTTGTAATATAGAAAATTTGCTATCATCAGGCGATATACCTTGATCAGTACATTTGTGGCCTAAAAATGTACTTCAGTGCGGAAAAATGAAGATTTGTCTGGATGTAATTTCAGATTATGATTCGTGGATAATGCAAATACGTTTTTTAAATTTCGTAACATATGTTGTTTTGAACAACCAATCACTATAAGGTCATCCATATACACAAATGCTTGTGCTGGAGCTAGACCTGAGAAAGCATGTGTTGGAATGAATTAGGGGTTATTTTTGGACCATACGGTAATGGTAATCTTGTAAATCTGAAAGATCCTTTATCTGTGGAAAAGGATGTCATATCTCTAGATATCCTCTTCAAGCTCTATTTGATGAAAACCTGACATAAGATCAAGGCAAGAGAAGAATTTAGCTCTGCCCAATTGAATAAGAATGTCGCGTATGCTAGGTAACGGAAATTTATCAGCTATTAAATTTTTATTAACTGCCCTGTAGTCTACTACCAGTCTCCATTTCTCTTGGGTATTACCAGGTAAAGTTTTCTTTGGTACCAAGAGTATGGGACTATTATGATCTGAAGTGGATGGTTCAACAATATCGTCTTTAATTATCTTGTCAACATGGTTATTTATTTTCTCTTTTTGGGAATGTGGTATTCGATAGTTTTTTATGTAAACATGTTGTGTATTGTTTACGTTAAGTCTTTGTTTATAAAAGTTATTGACTGATATGTTTTCAGTTTCTAAAGCGAAAATGTCTATAATTTCATAGCATAAGAATTTTAGATCTTTTTCAACAAAAGTTGGGAAGTTTTTGGAAAGTCTTTCCATTTTTTCTTTGGACTTGGCAGGTGTACAATTTTGCTTGGCAATTTTATAATCTTTAAGGTTTTCGGTAACAAGTTTAATATCAGAAATTACCAAATCTTGTTCAGTGGTATTAATTATTTTTATTACTAATGGGTTTGATTTGGAAGTTATTGTATTTCCGAAGTAAACGCCGTTTTGAATTGTTTGATAAGGTATCAAAACATTTTGTTCGGATGATTGAAATTGTATGGATGTTATAACTTCAGATCTGGCAGGGAGTGATATTGAGTTTACGGTTGGACCGTTTTTAAGGGGTATTCCAATGAAATGATCAATTTCATTTGATCGGATAATAATTAGATCCCTGTCATTGGAATATTGTAAGATACAATTATACTTTCGTATGAAATCCATTCCAATTATTCCGTCTGCCTGTATTTTGAAATCATCCGTGACTACATGAAAATTATGTTTTATTAGATATTGGTCTATTTTTAATTCGGATTGTACACTGCCTAAAGTTAAAACTATGCCTTGGCCAATACCATTTAAATTTTTTTTTATTATAAACATTGATTCATTTAAGACCTGATTGTGCTTGATAATTGAAATATCAGCTCCATTATCTATTAATAAAATTGAAGATGTTTCATTAAATAGCTACATAAGTTCAAGGTAATATTGTAGGTTTTTGTATTTACTGAGTATTTAGGGGTCGCTGCTCGTTTCCCGAGTTGTTTTTCGCAGCTGCATTTATGATTCTAGTTAGTGAATTATTGTTATCGTTTCTATTATAGTTATTACTGCGATAAGAACCTGAATTATTGTTATTATAATTACGGTTGTTAGTGCCGCTATTACGATAGGACCCGATATTATTGTTTCCATTTCGATTGAACCTATTACTTCTGTTCTGATGGAAGTTTCGTTTTGGTTGAAGTTGTTACTTCTGCAATGGTTACTATTGTTATTACTATGACCTTGGTGTTAAAAGCCATAGCTTAGGATAGAGTTTTCATGACCGTAGGCTTCGGTACAACTGCTTATGAATTTAGTCAATACTTCGTTCATATTATAAAAGTTACCCGATTGCATGATCAATTTAACTCTATCGTTAGAGCTGTTTTTGGTTATAGCCGTAACAGCTGAACGTGTAGCATATTTGTTGGCTATTTTATGTGGTAACCCATCTGTAATATAAGCGGTTTCTAATTTCTTTGTTAATTCCTCCATTTCTTTGGCGTTGGCATTAACATTTTTTCCGGACTGTCTTGTGCTCATTAACTTGGCATTAATTACATCAACGGATTCACCCTTAACCGTTGTTTTTAGTTTTATAATTATTTGTTCCAGCGTGGTTTCTGATGAAATTAAATTTCTCGCTGTTCCTTTCAATTTTGTTTTAATAAGATTATTGCTACTGATTCGAACGTTTCCTTAATTGAGTCTACCAAATTAATGGCTTCGATAAAGCTTTGCAGGTTTTCAGAATTTCCATTAAAGTCTGGAATTAACCTGGAAGCTGTATTTAGAAATTCTATTAAAGTTTGAGGCATTTTGGATTTTTGTGTTTGTTCAGTTTCGGGTAAAAGTTCGAACACTATTGGTTCATGGATTGAGTGTGGAACAAGGATTTTAAATTTTTCTATAACTTACGGAAAATAATTTTTCACGTAGGTCAGAATAAAAATTATCAGCAGAGGTTTGATGAGCCTTATTTAACCTATTATAATTTCTATTTAGTAATACTCTGAGCTTCTCTAACTGATTTTGGAGGATGTTTACAGGCTTATTAACTGTTTCAGGTTTTGTATCTCTGTCAGTGTTTAAGCATTTATACGATTTAAGGAACTCGTCTTTTATTGCCTTAGCTCTTGATGTTATTTTCTCCCATTCCATCTGTTAAGAAACTGGTATATAGAACAAGGAATTGGTATATAAAACAAGAGAGCGGTCATTATGTATACTTCCGTAACAAAAGACGAAGAAAAAAAAAATAACTTTAATCAGAAAAGTATTTCACAATTTTTATGGATGTATATTATGGATTTAAATTTCCCTCAAACAATGCTCTAGCGCTTCGAATGGAAAACAAACAATAATAATCTTTATATTAGACTTTGTCTAGATTGTTAGCCAAGGATGCAGCTCTAGTGTAAGTTTTCCTCAAAAATCTTTTGTGTAATTGGTAGATCGTCACTTAGAGCTGCGAGGCTAATATACCGATTATTATTATGAAATAAACGGCAGCGAAGTCAATTTTAATCACAACTTCATTCACGACATTAGCATTAGGTTTTTCAATTTTTGACTCCGTACCGCCCATTGTAATGACACTTGATAACAGTATTGTTACTTCGTAACGCTATTTTATATTCTATTTTATTTCTTTCCCCCTTGGAGAAAAAAATTTTTTTTTTCTTTCTAGAACTGTTACGTCCGTTAGTAGCTGGATCGTTTACTAAAAAGAAATATTTGTTTTCCTTTCTTTTTATTTTTTGTGTAGCTTGTAGATGTTTATTTTTTTTCTTACAATAATTACAGTAGTAATAGCAATCGCTATATAAGATGTTGGAGTTTAATTCTCAGCCATATCAGGAGTACAAAATGCATCAGTGGTGTTCAGAGTTAAAATTTGGCAAACGCTGGATTTACACGTCACATACATTGCCTTTACAACTCAGATTTCTGCTCCTGTTTTAATGTAGCCTTTTGTTTTTGAAAAAATTTCATTTTCGCTTCCCTTTAAGATTTTAAATTATAATATTCAATTTGATAAGCTAAATTACTAGCAGCATCATCAACATTTCTTTCCTTTTCCTTTTGCTCTTGAGCTTCTTTGCGCTCCACAAGTTTTTCAGCTTAAATTTTTTTTTTCACCTGATTTTGCATTTCATCACAAACTTGTATTTCAGTTTTCTCAAACTCTATTCGACGTTTTTGTTGCAAAAAAAAAAAAGATCGCCATGTTATGTTTGTATCACTTGTTATAATAAAAAACTCGATTTTGTTTTCCTTTTATGAACAGCCGCTTGTGCGACTGTTCTGTTTGCTGTACTTTATTAAATTAATTTCACAAATAATTCTTACAGACTAAATGCTTAAAAGTACACTAATACTAATACAACAAAGTATCATATTTATGATGTTGAGTCTATGATATAAACATTATGATGGGAATGAGCTAGTCAGCACATTCCCAGAGTGTGCATGCAGAAGGTATGGTAACTACGACTTTTCAAACACAATACAATAGGACAAGATTTACCTATTTCATACGCTAGTAAATCATTACAAAAACATGACATCAATAAACCTGTAATCGAAAAAGAACTTTTAGCAATTTACTGGAGTGTAAACTTTTTCAAACCATACCTATATGGAAGAAAATTTATAGTTGTTGTTTCGTTAGAAAATATATTTTCTTTAGAAACTTATAAAAAATTGGGCAATTTAATTTTGTAATTTTAGTAAATCTTTGTAGCGAGAAAAATTATGAAACCGGTAAGTAGGATGTTTAATACAAGAGTGATTTTTATTGTTCATCAATAATACAGTTTTATAAATTTCCCTAGCTAAAAATTATGCTTGTTGCATAGTTGGTTAAATAGCTCGTTTCATTACACTTAGAAAAAATTATATTAAAAATAAAATTGTAATTCAATTAGGTTTAACATAGAAAATATAATAATATGACACTGAACATCAAAAATGTTATTATTAGTTTCTTTCATTTCTTCCATTGAAGACCGAAGGTTTCAATCTATTGGACCGATAACTATTTTTGTGATTGGGCGCTTAAAGGTCCCGTTCTTCGCCTTCACTTCCAAGGCATAACATTAATAAAGAGCAGTTTGCCAACTTTTTCAATACGTTAGGTCCAAAATTGTTAGTGGCTATAGACTTTAGCGCTAAACACACTTTTTGGGGCTCTCGCCTCATTACTCACAACTTTTAGATACTGTTTTGTCCAACAACTTGGATGCAATATCCACTGGGCACCCTACATACTGGCCTACAGACTTAAACAAAATTCCTGACGTGATTGACTTTGCGGTATTTAGAAACATCAAACGCAAGCAAATTTCATTGATGCCTTCGCTGGACCTTTCATCGGATCATTCTCCAACTTTCTTAACGCTATCTGATCACCAACAAAATATGGACAGAAATCAATTATACTTCCCAAATAGAAAGACAAATTGGCTTAAGTATAAAATGTATGTAAGCGCACACCTGCCGCAAAATATCTCACTAAAAACCGAAGATGAAATACAGTCGGCTGTAAGCCAGCTAACAAATATACTGATTGACGCTGCTAAGTTATCAACGCCCACTATCTCTTTATGCACAAAACGATCTACCAACGTCCCAAGTCATATTCAATCTCTAGTAAGAGAAAAGAGACGACTAAGACGCCAATGGCAAGAGTTTCGTTCGCCGATTTTAAAAACACAATTAAACCAATGTCAGAAAATGTTGCGTGAGGCCCTTCAGAAGGAATAAGAGTTAAATCTGGGCAAATTTTTGCGAAACTTAGATGCCACCGAGAAGACGGACTACAGCTTATGGAAGGCAGTCCGTAAGATGAAATGTCCTATCGTTTATGAGGTACCAATTCGCCTGCATAATGGTAAGTGGGAAAGAAACGCCTACGAGAAGTGACTTTGTCTTTAGAGGAGCGACCTTCGATTTTGCCGTCAGTAAACGACATGAAAAATTATTTGCCACTCTACTACTGATGTATAAGCAGCGTGTGCTCTAATAGAAGCATCTGAAAATCCATGTATTTGGCAAGTAGAACTTTTAGACGTAAGTACATATCTGGGAGCGCAGATGATGTCAATTTGTAGTAAATCTGTCTTAAATTTATCCCATCAATTACTCACATGAATAGGGATTGGTTCATCCCAGTCTAACTTTTGTAGCCAAAGCTCTTGTAATAAGACTTTGGCCTTAATTATCAAAAGGCACAATAATCCGAGTGGATCGAATAATCTGGCCGAAACTGATAATATATTACGTTTAGTGGCACTCAATTCCTGAAAGGATTCATCCAAGTGAAACTTGAAACATCATCTTCTGGAAACCAGAATGTGCCTAGAGCTCGAGTGAAATTTTCATCGCTCTTTAGAAATTTACTTTTTTCAAAATTATCAGTTCTATCGTAGTTTGACGAACATTTTGTAAGAGTAAACCCTGCTGATTTTCAAATTTCAATAACTTGATATCGAATTGTTTCAAGCTCTTCATTGCATCGGCTCCCGTTAACAAGTCATCTACGTAAAAATCTTTATGGACAACCTCAGAACCCATTGGAAACTTTAACCGAAATAAATCGTTTAAATATATAAGGCATCGCATTGCCAAAAATGGAGCAGAAGAAGTCCCGTATGCGACGGTATATATTTGAAGGTCGGCTGAATGTTCGGGTCGCCATAAGATCAACTGAAAATCTCTATCAGCCTCGTCAATTAGAACCTGACGGTACATTTTCTCAATGCTGTTATTACGTATTTATGAAAACGAAAGCGAATCACCGTAGAATATAATTCTTCTTGAACTGTAGCACCAATCATTAAGAGGTCGTTAAGTGATAACTGTGTAGACGTCTTAAACTACCCTGAGTTTAGTTGATGTACTCTGAGGGCGTAACACACATTGGTGTGGTATAAAATAATGAGATTTAATTGGAATTTTTTCATCAGAAATAGTCATGTGTCCAAGCTCAATGTACTCTTTCATACAGTCATTGTACATCTCCTTTAATTTATGATCTCTTGGTAATCGACGTTCAAATCATAAGAGTCGTCTTTTCGCGATGTCGAAAGAAGCACCTATTGATCCAGGATCACCTTTAAAGGGAAGCGACACTCTAAATCGTACAGCCGGTAACAATTCCACTGACTGAATAAACTTTTCCTCACATTGTTTATGTTCGATGGATAGGACTTTGTTAATCGTTGGATTCTCTTCTAGTTCCCAGAATTTCAGCACTATTTTGTGAAGAGATGTTTCGTTTTCATTTTTAATCATTACTGATAGATGGCTTGAACTTTTAGCGGGAGTTTGGGACATATTGTACTTTCAGGAAACAATCCAACCTAGAAGTGTTTTTTGTAATGTTGGAAACTTAAGGTTTTTCTTTGGCCAGCACACAATAGTTCAAAGAAAATCTCAGCGCCGATCAACATATCTATTTTCTAAAGTTTTAAAAAGTATGGATCAGCTAATTCAATATTATTTGGAATGTTCCAGCCAGATGTTGCAATAACCTGGTCTGGTTGATATTTGGAAATCGATCGAAGAATGCAGAATTCAGACGAGAACTCATGTGAATTTGTTCGAGATTTCACAGTAGCTTGAAGCTTGAATTTGTCAGAAGAATTGCTTTTTCCAATGCCTATGAGACTAAGATTTCTTTTTTCTTTTTGTAGTTGCAGCCGTTGTGAAAGTTCCTCAGTTACGAAATTGATTTGTGAACCAGAATCCAGAAAAGCTCGTGCCAACACATATTGGCCACAACTGTCCTTGACTTTTACTAAAGCCGTAGCCAAAATCACGTTGTCATTGCAAGACGAAGGCTGGTTCGGATCAGGACTTAATACACCTGCTGATTGATTATTACTTTCGTTGTACTGATGCAACAAGGTATTATGTAAACGATTGCTTACTCTACATTTAGATGACGGACATTTCGTAACGGTATGGCCTTTTCGTAAGCAGTTTATACATGCTGGGACACTTTTCACAAAGCTAAACCGCTATTGAATAGACATGACTGTAAACGACGGATAATTTGACACGTAATGGTCAGCAGAACTACAAAAAATGCACTTAGAAATGCTTGGTTTTGTTTGAGCTTGACAAGATAACGACCTTGCTTTGTTTTTCGTTACATTATTAGATGTTTTTAGTACGAGTGGCGGCATCAACCTTTAACATTACTAAATGAACTAGTATTGTGTTAGTACTACTTTTATCGTCACCTATTGATAATAGTGACTCATAAATTGCGGATACTGTATCGATCATACTTCTTAAAGCCGTAGCCAAAGGCTTAGACATTTTATGTAGATCGAATAATCGAGAAATATTATCAAAGAAAATAAGGCAGGGATTGTCATATACTCTCTTTATTTGGTACGCTTTCACCGTACCGAGAGCTTCATCTGACAGGCATGATATCTGGTGGTTGAATTTCTCAATCTCCGTTAAGGATAAGTCATTGTCTACCAAGTTTTCGAACAGACTAATAAACTTTTTGTACTCAGAGTACTTGCCACTAAACTTTGGCAATCTGCCATGATGACCTTGAAAATCTTTGCTTTCTGGTTGAAGATAAATATCCATTCAGTAAACATTTTGTTGAAACGCATAAATTTTCAACTTCAGATCTAATCCCGTGTGAAGGATCTAAGGTTTTGATAAGTCATTGCCTGTTCGATATACGAATTTAAAATATCAAAACGGCATTCCAATTCCAATGTGTGAAATATATCGTTTTTTCTTTTATGGAGCACTTAATTCTCGCAATATTATTCAGTACCATATTTTTCTGTCTGCACAATACCTCTAGACTGTTTTGTCTACCGCCTTTTTTTGACTAAGTATTTTAAATAGGCTTGTGGAGGTAGATAATTATTCACTCAATTGGAATATATTTAAAGAATTAAATGATTTTCACTTTACTCAAGAGTATAATTTTTCAATCCTATCAAGTAAAAACTATACTCAAGTTAGAAAATAAGAAATATCTTCTTCAAAGTAAACTATTTTAATTTTGAATTATAATTATTCGTGTAATTTGGAATAGCTTTTGCAATAAATTATCCAAAAGGTTAAAATTTAAGAATCGTTTTGTCTGACACTTCTTTGTAAAAATGCATGTATATATTTGTTGGGTAACAGATTGCTTTTTGAACTAATATGAAATTAACCAAAATAACAAAATTGTACAAATTTGTTTAGATATGTGGTATTTGTTTTTAATAAATGAATTTTATAAGCATATTATATTCATTGAAACTATTTTACTTCTACCTTTTACTGTTTTGCACTTTTGCTTTTTAATTCATAAATTTTATATTTCTTTTATTCACTTTTCACATTTCACATATGTAGATACATATATAACGTTTAAATTTCAATTTAGTTATTTATTATTTATAAATTATTCACTTTATTATTTTCCAAGCTAGGTTTACTTTTACACTTGTCTTTTTCTTAATAATATTTTCCAACTGCTTGTCTCTTTTAATAATATTCTTAAAGTATTATCGTAAGAAAAGTACTGCCAAGTTCTGTTTCTGCTTAGCAGACTTAGCAAAAGTGCTGTCAAACGTTTAAAATTTACGAAAAGTGTAAAAGGAAATAGAATTATAAATATTTGATAAATCTACCAGAAAAATGATGAATTTAGCAAAAGGTATGTAGTTTTAAGAATAAATAATATACTATTATTTTATGTATTTCAGGCAAACAAATTACGAGAAGAGAGAACGGACGTTAGTATAACAATTAGCGATTTTACCAACAAATATTGCATGTAGGAAATAAATGAAAAACAAATAACAAATCCGATTTCTTTGTTTCACCTTACAGGGCTGAATAAATTTGTATAAAGTTATAAAGAATTAATAAACGAATGTGGAAATACAACTTTTTAATTAAAGTCTCACACAGAATGTTAATTCTTAGATACCTGATTTCGAGTGGTTTGATGATTAAAACTTTCCTTGCGGCTCAGACAGCAATCACACGTCATGAGGATTAGTTGATAATTTCGATAATGATAATGATGATTATGATTACGATGTTTTGGTAATGATGGTTATAATGATTGATTGATTAATTGATTTTATTGGGAATGATTATGATAATGCTGCTTATGCCAATTACGACGAGTATGAAGTATTTGCTTCGGTAAAATTACTTACTTGATGACACTTGTAGAGCTTTAAATGTATTTTAGTGTTTTGTACAAAATTTTTTTAATTTTATTTTTATTTCGAGTACGGTTTCAGTAACAAGATTTATAAAATAAATTAAATCGTTAATCCCTGCTCGGGCGCCAAAATGGTTCGTTAGAAAATATCTTTTCTTTAGAAACATAAAAAATTGGGCAATTTAATTGTGTAATTTTAGTAAATCTTTGTAGCGAGAAAAAATATGAAACCGGTAAGTTGGATGTTTAATACAAGAGTGATTTTTATTGTTCATTAAAAATTGTTTTTAAAAATACAGTTTTATAAATTTCCCTAGCTAAAAACTACACTTAGAAAAATGTATATTAAAAATGAAATTGTTGTGACAGACGATAAACCATTAATATCACTTTTTTCACACAAAAATCCTTCATCGAAAATGACTAGAAAACGGCTGGATTTAAGTGACTGACTTCTCAATAGTAAAAAAAGTCAAAATGAATAAAAATGGCGATGCACTATCTAGGATAAAACTAGATTCTGACATACTTAAACAAATGATACCAAATGAAATTGAAAATAACAAAATACTAATAACTACGAGACCTATGAAGAACATAGGTATTGTGGGAAATAAGAATTTTAATAAAAGTAAGGAGGCAAATCATATAATAGGGAATAGCAATGGACGTATAAAGGACGATGATTCTCAGAAGTTTGATCAGATACGAGTAATTATTGTTAGTTCAAAAATATTGAAGATACAATAAATAAATGTTGAAAAAAAAAAAAAAAAGAAGTTTGATCAACTTCGTATATGGGAATGTACTTCGATAAATGACGTCAATAATATAAAGAAATTGCAATTTAATAATATAAAAGATATAGAAGAAGATATATTTATAGAAAATAACATTGTGCACATTGGATGTGACGATAATTCATAGAAACCAGTTTCGAACATGAAGAAATCACGTACCAAAGCTATGACGGAAATGAGTATAGGATGTAACGATAATTCATCGAAACAAGATTCAATTATGAAGAAGTTACATGAAAGGGATAAAGAAAATAATAATATGCATGCAGGATTCAGCGATAACTCAGTGAAACTATATTCTATTCTGATGAAACTGATATCCAAAATGAAAAAGGAAAATATAAATGAATTAGCGCTAACAAATAAAGATAAAATATTTATAATATATTCAAAAGAAGAAATAAAAAAGTATATACGAAAATAAAGATAAACAACAAAAGTTCTCAACTAAAAACATTAATTTACAATACCCCTATAAAAATAACAGACGATATTCTGAAATATAAATTATTAGATAAATTCCAAAATACCCCACACGCAGGCCACTTAGGAATTAGAAAAACATTAATTAAACTAAAACAGAGGTACATTTGGAAAAACATGAACAAGATGGTAAAGAAGTTCGTATCATATTGTGACAGTTGTAACAAGAATAAACAAACAAAACACATAAAAGAACCATTCACACAAACCAACACACCGAGTAACAGTTTTGAAGTGATTTCTGACAAAATTTGTAATTGCCTATCCTATACCCACAAAAGACGCACTTGTAACCGCAAAACCATTAGTTGAACAATTAATTTTGAAATATGGTAAATTTAAAATACTTAAATCCGACAAAGGGACAGTGTTTACAAATGAACTTATGAAAAACATATGCTCATTATTACAAATCAAGCCAATATTTTCCACACCTTACCACCATGAAACATTAGGTTTAATAGAAAGAAACCATAGAGTTCTCAATGAGTTCCTTTTAACAACTGCAAATGATTATGAATGGGATATGTGGATTCCATATTTCGCTTTTGCCTACAATACAGCACCACATATAGATACGGGCTATTCGCCCGTTGAAGAACCGCATAAACGATCAGGTCCCGTCCAGTGTCTAAACTGCCAAGAATTTGGCCATACTAGGGCCCACTGTAAGTTGCCTCCGGTTTGTATTGTATGTGGAAAGCTACATGGTTTCAGTCAATGTGACAAATCGAAAAACGATGCGAAGGTTAAAAAATGCAGCAACTGTGGTGGAAATCACACTGCTAACTATAGAGGTTGCCCTGACTATTCGATGGTAAAGAAGTCTTCGAAAAAAAATAGTTACTCCTCCCAAGCAACCACAACATCTATCAAATGCCTATTACCCCCAGTTATCTCAGCCAAACGCTCAAAATGTTTTACACGCAGATATTATTAAAACTACCCGTGCTCCAGTACTCAATCCGCCACCTAAATCTAACTCGAATCCTATTTTACATCTGGAATTTAAAGAACAAAATTCTTCACCTAACTCTAGTCGTCTTGAAGCAAGTATCGAGACATTAGTGCATTCGTTAAACAGCTTCATGATCTCTATTAGGAGCATGATGCAGGAAATGGTACGCATGCAATCTATGATGTTACAGGCGATACTTAATAAACCATGAACTGTATAAAAATATGCTTCTGGAACGCAAACTGCGTATGCATTGGGACCCCTTTTATACTTAGTGTACACTTCCGATATGCCTAACCAAGTCCACAAATCAGCATTTGCAGACGACACTGCTTTTCTAAGTATCCACAAAAGCCCCCAAATAGCTTCCAGATACCTACAGGATCATGTACATCACTTGGAGATGTGGTTAAAAAATGGAGAATTAAAAGAAATGAACACAAATGTACTCACATAACTTTCACGCTGCGTAGAGATTTATGCCCTCCTATTCGCATAAATAACCAAATGATACCTCAGCACTCAGAGGTTAAATACCTTGGTATCCATCTTGATCGTCGCTTAACCTGAAAAAGTCACATCGATGCTAAATTGACACAGATGAAGCTACCCAGCAAAAACTTCACTTACCAAGAAGCTATTTAATAATGAGAAATCGTTGTCACAACGACTGACAATTCCACTGAAAGAATTACTTATTTTTGCTTGGAATGTCGCTAAAAGAATCCAATACAAATTAAATAATCATAACCAAAAAAATAAGTAATTGAAATAGGTAAATATGCGTGATTAATAAAAAAAAACATTTTTTGTAGGAGTAGATAACACAGATGGTTCGTGTGACAGCTACCCAGAAAAATTTTTACTCTCAACTTCAGTCGGAACAACTTCTTAAATGCATTACTTACCCAGCAAAATTTTTACTCACAACTTCAGTCGGAACAACTTCCTAAATGCATTACTTAGTAGCTCTATTCGCTACTCTCTGCATTACCTAGAAGCTATTTAATAACTACTTCCTTATAATAAATTATATATATATATTTTTTTTCATAACTTATTTCTTGTATCTTCAATATTTTTGAACTAACAATAATTACTCGTATCTTAGGTCTAAAATAAAATATTCTTTTTAAGTCCAGCCAGTTCTAGACAAAAATAATGTTTGTTTCACGGATTTTCCAATCATTTGCGGGTCATCCCTCTAATGTACGGCCAAGAAAAGCAGTATCTCTTCCTTTTAGTCGAATACAACCAGGTTCATTGAGCATGTTACGCGCCAAAGGGTTTGGATGACATTCAAGCCTCTTTAGATATGTGACTGCATGTTTCGCTATTTCTGCTTTAACTGATGGCATGTTTAGGTCTTTGTGGATGTTTGAATTTGTTATATATCAGGGAGCAGATACGTAGAATCTTATTTTGGGGTCTTTGAATTTTTTCTACATTGCTAGCTGAGGCAGTGCCCCATAACTGAATCCCATAACACCAAATTGGTTTGAGGATCGACTTGTACAGTAGAAGTTTACAATCTAAGCTCAGGGTGGAATTTCTGCCAATTTAGTTGTACTGCTTTTAGTTTCATTTGTGTTAACTTGAAATCAATGTGGCTTTTGCAAGTAAGGCGACGGTCAAGATGTATACCCAGGTATTTAACGTCTGAAAGCTGTGGTATCATTTGGTTATTTATGCGAATAGGAGGGCATGAGTCCCTACGCAGTGTGAAAGTTATGTGAGTACATTTTTGTTCATTCACTTTTATTCTCCATTTTTCTAGCCATTTTTCCAAATTGAGTATGTGGTCTTGTAAAAGTTGTGATGCTTCTTGGGCACTTTCATGAATACTTAAAAAAGCTGTGTCATCTGCAAAAGTTGATGTGTGGACTAAATATAAAATTGGTCCCAAAATATTACCTTGGGGAACTCCGGCTTCAATGAGCTGTGGCGAGCTTAAACAGTCACCTTCTTTTAGTAAAAACTTGCGATTCGTTAAATAATCTTTTAAGAGCTTATACAAGTTTTCGGGCAAGTTCAGCTTTAGCTTAAATATTAGGCCTATTTGCCAAACCTTATCGAATGCTTGAGAAACATCGATAAAGAGCGCAGAACAGTATTTTTTTTCTTCAAAGGTCGTTTTAATTACATTTACTAATCTGTGTGTTTGTTGGATCGTACTATGTTGTTTTCTGAAGCCGAATTGATGGTTCGGAATGCATCCTTTCGCGCTAAGAATTGGATTCAGCTTAGTTATTAATATTCTCTCAAATAACTTTGACACGTTTGGTAAAAGGCTTATAGGTCTGTATGATTCTACTTTTGTGTGGTCTTTTCCTGGTTTAGGAATCATAGTTATCAAAGAGACCTTCCACTCTGTGGGAAAGTACTCAAGACGTAAGATGGCATTAAAAACAAACAGGATAATTCTGCGACCTATACAGGGCAACTCAACTAACATCTTGTTACTTGTTTTATCAACGCCAGGGGCTATTTTGGTGTTTAAATCTGCTATTGCCCTTTCAATATCGCTAAATTCAAATCTTAGGGGTACTACGGCTTTAGTCTCTACTGATGGCAACTCAGCTATATCACTACATACATTTGGGGTGAAAACCTTCTTCAAATGTCCAACAAACAAATTGCCTTTTTCGGTATCATTCCTTGCCCAGTCTCCACAAGAAGTTCGCAAGGGAGGCTTACGTACGACCGGTCTTTTAAGGTTCCTACATGCACGCCATAATGAATAATCTGATTGTGCAGTTGCGTCGAGGTCTTCCAAGTAATTTTTCAGAGATGCTACTCTTCGAGATTCTAGCAGCTGTCTTAGCCGTTTCGTGTAATCTTTAAGTCTAGATTTGAGTTGAGGAGATCTGTGTGCTTGCCACTCTCTTCTAATTTTTCTTTTTTCAGCCAAGAGCCGCTCGACATCTACAAAATAAATTTGATTGTATCTAGCTGGTTGTCTGGTTTCTGTCGCATGTTGGGCAGCTGATTTAAGGTTTTGATCAAAATAAATTAGACTCTGGTCCACATCTTCTGGTGTTCTTAGCGGTATGTTTTCTGAACAATGAGTACTGAGATACTTTCTATATTTCAACCAATTAATGCTTGTGCAAGTTGTTGGCGACACAATATTTTGCTGATTACATATATAGACAATAGTGGGTGAATGATCTGAGGATAATTCGAGTGACGCTTCAACCTTAATCATTTCTCTCGAAATACCTTTAGTCACGCCAAAATCAATAACACCAGGTATTTTTTGTCGATCAGTAGGCCAATAGGTGGGTTGTCCACTTGATATCACATTCAGACGCATTTTTGAAATAGTGTCAAATTAAACACCACCTTTTGGAGTTATTAGACGTGATCCCCAAAACGTGTGTTTAGCGTTGTAGTCGCCTGATGGTATGAAACAGGGACCTAGTGATTTGTAAAATATATTGATATATATTGACTCTCTGATATTTGAAATCTAGGAGGTGAATAAATCGAAGAAATAACAAAGTTTTGATGATATTCTTCAATACAGATGTTTGTTGCTTGAAGGTAGTCCTCACAAAAATCACACAGTAAATGATGTTTAATTCGAGCCCTTATTAGTATTGCTGAACCACCACATGCTCTGCCACGGGGGTCTTTAGTGTCATATAATATATAGCCATTGATTTTAAAAAAGCTATTTGTTGTTAAATGAGTCTCTGAAACTATCATGACATCAATTTGTTGGTTCTTCAAGAAGTACTCGAGTTCATTTTTGTGTTGGCGTAAGCCGTTTGCGTTCCAGAAACATATTTTTAAACAGTTCATGGTTTGTTAAGTACCGCTTGCAACATCATAGATTGCATGCGAACCATTTCTTGCATCATGCTGCTCATAGAGCTCATAAAACGAATGCACTAATGTCTCGATACTTGCTTCGAGACGATTGTAGTTACCAGATGGTGTTTGTTCTTTAGCTTCGGGATGCATATTTGGGGTAGAATTGGTTGTAGGTATCGCTTTGTGTGCTAAAACATGATTGGATTTTAACATATCCGCATATGAAACATGTTTTGTTGTGGGTTGAGCTAACTGAGGGTAATGAGCATTTGCTTGGTATTGTGGCTGTCTAGCAGGAGTATTTAATTTCTGAGTTGACTTCCTTACCACAGAAAAAACTGGATAGCCTCTGTAGTTAGCAGTGTGATTTCCACCGCAGTTGCTACATTTTTTAACCTTCGAGTCATCCTTTGGTTTGTCGCATTGGGCGGAACAATGAAGCTCTCCACACACAACGCAAACCGGAGGCAACTTGCAGTAAGCCCTTGTATGGCCGTATTCTTGGCAATTTAAACACTGAACGGGTGCTGGCCGTTTATGTGGTTCCTCTACACTTATCCTGCGGTGTAACAGATATTTTAGATTATAAATGGGATGCGTTTCGTTCTTCTTCAATCTAATATCCCCAGGTTCCAGTTAAACGCGAAATAGAGGTTGAGGGACACGATCTCGATTTCTGAGATTGTCAACGCTTTTAACCTTAAATCCTGCTTTTTGGAGTTTTTATTTCCACTGGATTAACATATGAGTCTACACCTTTGAGGCCTTTACTACTTTTCAGCTGATAGGTATAAAAGTTCTTTTTGCAGCATTCAAACTCCTTTACTGCTTTACGATAACTACTTTCGTCTATAAATTGAATTTTAGTTTCATCAATGTTACCACGCTTGATAGGAATTACATAGAATGAATTTTCCCCGATAACTGAGATTAACTTATTTATTAATTCATTTGAATTTTTTTTCCCTTAAAAAATTGGTGGTGGTTTAAACGACTTGGATGCCGTTTTTGTTTCGCTTGTTTCGCTATCTAAAATAGCAAAACGATTATGGGAATTTATTACGTTAGAGTCCTTGTCTTTTTGTACTTTAGCCATTGGTGCAATCTGCGAAGATTTAGGGCTTCGACCTCTTTTCAATACAGTTATGTATCTGTCCATTCCCACTTGCGTCTTGGATTTTTCTACACTATCCATATTATCTTTGGCAACACTGGTCAGAAGGCGATTTGTTTGTAGTTATTTTATTGTCATCGTTTAGTAAAAGTGAAGAACAAGATTGGGCACGTATAACTGGCGTAGCATTAATACACGAATTATTTTCAGTTATTTTGTTTTTATTTAATTCAGCATTGTCAACATTTTTATTGCTTAAATTAAACAGGCTCATTAGCCTTTATTGTTTTTATTTTATTTTAAAAGTAGCAATTTAATATGCCGTTGTAAAAAATAAAGAAAAGGAAAAAGAAAAAAAAAAATATTTTACAAACAACTTTGTTGTTGTATTAAAACAGGTTTGTTTTTTGTTTTAAATTGTTCACACAATCTATGTTTTGTTTTTTGTTAATGCGAGCTTAAAAAAAATCGCGTCCGCACTTATCAACGCCAAAAACAGAATTAACCCCAAAAAAATAATAAATTATATAACTCATTATTTTCTTGTATAAAATAATACACTTAGGTCCATTATTATAACTTGCCTTTAGCGATAAACGGTTTTTCGTTATTAAAAGTAAGCTAAAAACCACTTTTAACTATCACGTACTATAAGGACAAGTTATAGCAAGGAACATTATCCTCATTATTATCGCTCCAACAAAATCCTAATTTTATTTAAAGGCAAGTTATAATAATTGGCCTTAGTTTAAAAACGAATTTATGTTTTACGATATAGTAGGTACAACTTTTAGATCTAAGATTTTTAAATATGCTAATATTTACAAGACAACGTTGTTTTCCTTACAAATAAAGTGTTATTAAAAAATTAATTTTTAATACATTTGATGCAAATTGTTTTCATATTACCACTAACTTGTCTCTCGTGAGCAAATCAGTTGTATATATTCATACGCAATATAATACACTATGTTTTATTAATTTAGAGTAATAAAATAAACATTCTAACAATTTTTAATAAAAAAAAACATTATTAAATTTTTGTGATGTACATGAGGAATCCTCCTTGCTCTCATGTAATATAAGTATTTTTTCTGTGTATAAATATTTTGGCAACAGAATTAATTTTATAAATGACATCTTATTATTTTACCCATCTGTGAATATTTAAATTTTTTGTTAATTAATAAAAATATTTTTAAAATTGTATTTATCTTATTATTTGGATCCTAAGCAAGTTGACTGGTAACAAGTTGATTCGCTTGTGGTTTTTTTAAGTTTTCTAATATTTATGGAAGAAGTATTCTTAGCAAATATGTAGATATTGTTATATATGCTGTAGCTCAAGTGGTTAGCACGTTGACTATAAAAACGATGATCACGAGTTCAATACTCTGCCGTGCCAACATGAAATGAAGTTTGCTTGCTAATAATAGTAAATATCTTTACAATAATGTAGGGCCATCCTTTGCCGATATCAAATTTATTAAAAATATTTTTTTTAATAACACATTATTTGTAAGGAAAACAACATTGTCTTGTAAATATTAGCATATTTAAAAATTTTAGATCTAAAAGTTTTACCTACTATATCGTAAAACACTAGTTTTCGTTTTTAAACTAAATGTATTATTTTATACAAGAAAATAATGAGTTATATTCATTATAAGGAAATAGTTACTAAATAGCTTCTAGGTAATGCAGCGAGTGGCGAATAGAGCTACTGAGTAATGCATTTAAGAAGTTGTTCCGATTGAAGTTGTGAGTAAAAACTTTGCTGGGTAAAAGCAGTTAAAATTAAATGGTTGATTGGCGGAAATTCAACCTCAAGCTTAGATTGTAAACTTTTATTATACAGATCGATCCTCAAACCTATATGGTGTTATGGGATTCAACTATGGGGCACTGCCTCAGCTGCCTCAAATTTAGAAAAAATTCAAAGGGGCCAAAATGAGATTTTAAGGATGATAACAGTCGCACCCTGGTATATAAAAAACTCGAACATTCATAAAGATCTAAACATTTTAATTATCACTGATAAAATAGTGAAACATTCAGCAACTTATCTGAAAAAGCCTGAAACGCAAAAATCCGGTGACTCGCAACAACAAGAAGGAAAAATCTTGCTTCTCTTGGCCGAACATCAGAAGAATAGCTCACATAAGACAAAAGCAACCGTATAACATACAATATTGTCTGGCACTGGCTGGACTTTACAAGTTTATTTTGCCTTAGATTTAAGGTATGAGTACTTATTGTTAGTTCAAGTACCTTGAAGATACAATAAATAAATTATAAAAGAACAATTTACGCCATAATGAATAATCTGATTGTGAAGTTGTGTCAAGATCCACCAGGTAATTTTTCAGGGATGTTTTTCTTCGGCATTCCAGCAGCTTTTTAAGCGTTACGTTCACTCTTTTAGTCTATTTTTGATTTGGGGAGATCTGAATGATTGCCAATCTCTTCGGATTCCTCTTTTTTCAGTCAGGAGATGTTCGACATCCGTAGAATAAATTTGGTTGTACCTAGATTGTTTGCGGGTTGTTGTTGTATGTTGAGCGGCCAGCTTGAGGTCGATTCCGCCTTGGGTTTTGGGAGTTATTTATGATACTGCGAAGCCATACTGTTTATGAACTTAGAAAATTTTTAAAGAAAAGACCGAGTTCTATTACCAATTCTATATTATATAAGTTATATAAAAAACACAGTTTTTGTAAATTTCTGCAATTCTGTTTTATTTATCCAAGCTCAAGCAATAATGAATACTTAAAACTAAAATACAGTATATTTAAGCTGAGTTTAAAGTTAAAGTAAAAAAGTTATTTTATAAGAAAAAATATAAAAAAACAGAACAGTTACTTCCATTCTCTTTACATTATTATCATTTTTACATTAACATCCAAATTAATGATGAAATGTATTAAAATTGGAAAGAGAGCAAGAACACTGTTGTAAAACCAGTATTTTTTGTGATCATCTCTACTTACATATCAATTCAACTAATGATAATTTATTACTGATAATTTTCTTAACATAATAATTAAACATCATGAATTCGTTTTAATAATAAAATACAAAGTGGTGAGCATATATATAAGTACATGATGTGGTTGATGAAGATTTTAATATAATCTTCTCAACATATTGCCCCCTAAGAACAACAGTTCTTGTACATGGCAGAAACCGAAAGGATGGCCTAAAGTTGGGAGTATTTTGGTTTAGTCTTTGGACTTCGCTATGCTCCGACCCACAGCGTCAGCATCAGGCTCCATCCTTTCAGCAGAAGATGTAGTTTCAAAATGTGGTGCAGATAAATTTGGAGATGAATCTCTTGGTAAAAAACAAATTTTAGATATTGGTCGTTTAATAATTTTATCTTTAGTATAAATAGATACAACCCGAACCCTGTCGTCTTGGCCAGGGTGTACCTCGTGAATGCGGCCCATTAACCATTGACCAGGCCCACATCGATCATCACAAATAAGGAAGAGGTCATTTACTTTAGCATAAGGTTTAGCTTTTAGCCATTTGGGACGAGACTGCATGCGATTAAGATACTCCAAATACCAACGCTTCCAGAAATGTTGTTTGAGTTTTTCGATTGTTTTCCATCGTGACAGTCGATTTATATTTACTTGAAGTAAGTTCTCGTCCTGAATGCAATTGGTAGGCTCACCTATTAAAAAATGTGCGGGAGTTAAGGCGTCTAAATCAGACGGGTCTGAAGATAGCGGACAAAGCTGGCGCGAATTTAAACAACTTTCTATCTGGCAAAGTAATGTTGAAAGTTCTTCGAAGGTAAGAATTCGATCACGCGTGACTCGCTTCAAGTGATGTTTGACAGATTTCACTCCTGCCTCCCATAAGCCACCAAAGTTTGGAGAGGCGGGTGGAATAAAGTGCCATTCTGTACCAAGGACTAGTAGAGAATTTCGCAAATCTTCGGGAACGGATTTTACATTTCGGTTAAAAAGAACCTGCAGCTCTTTTGACGCACCTACAAAATTCGTACCGCAATCGGAGTAAATATCCGTACAAATGCCTCTACGGGACACAAATCTACGAAAGGCCGCCAAGAATGAATTTGTTGTCATTTCAAATACTAGCTCCAAGTGAAGAGCTTTGGTTACCATGCAAACGAACAAGCAGATATATCCTTTGGATACTATCGCTGATCTAAAAGTAGTATTTTTTACTTGGATTGGGCCGGCATAATCAACTCCGCTGTGCTTGAATGGTCTAGTTACATTTAGCCTTACAGGTGGCAAATTTCCTATAATTTGGCCAGCGGATTTAGCTGAATATTTAAAACAAGTAACGCAATTGCCAATAATATTCTTAGCTAGCTGATTTCTCGATATTATCCAATATTTTCTATTCACGTAAGACATCGTTAAAGTAACTCAGCCGTGTAAAGTATTCTCATGCGCTTCTCTTATTATGAGTTTTGAAAGAGGGTTAGACTTAGACAAGAGAATAGGATGCTTAACATCGTAAGGTAAATTAGAATTATGTAAACGCCCACCCACGCGAATAACTCCATCATTATCAACGTACGGCATAAGTCTCAAAAGTGAGTTTCTTTTTACTTCGCCATTTAATATTTGTTTTCTAACATCCTGCGGAAAATCAATGGCCTGAGTAATTTTAATCAGCCTCTTTAGGGTGTTATTAACTGTTGCTACATTAAGAGTACCAATATTTTTCATACCTCTATCCAGTTGACAAACAGTAGAATTATGTACGAAACGGTAGCAGAAAGACAAAACTCTTAACAATGTTCTAAATTTAGAAAAATTATATAGAAAATTTGGATATCCAACTTGATCTTTCTCAATTTTTTCTCCATCAGAAGTAAGTGTAGTTTTAGAAATAAAAATTTTAGATGATTTTTTCCTTTCCTGAGAAGTATCGAATATTTTGAGTGAGTTAGGCCATGCTGTTGGCGGTTGATATAAAAATTGTGGACCGTTCCACCATGTTTTACATTCCATCAATTCACACGGGTAAATTCCCCTTGATGCACAATCGACAGGATTTAAATCAGATGGAACATACTTCCATTGCAGGGGTTTACTTAGGCGTTGGATCTCAGCAACTCTATTAGCTACATATACTGTCCAATTCGATGGTGGTTTTTTGATCCAACTTAAAACGGTGGAGCTGTCACTCCAGAAGTAAATTCCTTCGATTTTCACATGTGAAAGTGAATCTTTTACTTTTGCGCTTAATTTTACTAAAAGCGTTGCTGCACATAGCTCTAACCTGGGTATTGAAACAGTCTTTATTGGTGATATTTTAGACTTTGATTGTAAGAATGTCATTTGTATTTATTATTCTGACATAAACAGCGGCGGCATAAGCCAATGTCGACGCATCACAAAAACAGTGAAGTTCAACCTGTGAAACATTAATGTAATTTATCCATCTCGGTATTTTAAGATTCGAAAAATAAGATAGAGTAGATTTATATTTTACCCATTTTTGTTCAATTTCTTGGGGAACTTTATTATCCCAATCTAGACCATTTTCCCATAGACTTTTAAACAAAGTTTTAGCAATTACAGTACTAGGTGGTAATAATCCCAGTAGGTCATACAATCGAGCAGTGTCGGACAAAATAGTCCTCTTTGAAACCGGGCGGGACTCATCAATGTTTACATTGAAAGAAAATGAATCGGAAGTAGTATTCCACTGAATCCCGAGTGTCTTAACTACATTGTCACGATCAAATTTCAAGCTAAAGGATTTTTCTCTATTCTCCTCGGGAATTTCTTTTAATAAATCCACTGAATTTGTAATCCATTTTCTCAGATTACATCCGCCCTTTGCCAACAAAGTACATAAATTTCTTTGTAAAAGAATAGCCCTCTCTAAAGACTCAGCGCCAGAAATTATGTCGTCTACATATGAATCAGAAATTAATATTTCCGATTCGTCAATAAAATCCGTCTTATAGTCCAAGGCTAGCTGTTGCAAAGCACGAATTGACAGGAAAAGTGCTGATGTTGTTCCATAATTTACCGTATTCAGTTGATAAACAGAAATTTCGTCAAGTGGGTTAAATCGCCAAAAAATTTGCTGAAATTTGCGGTGTTCTGGGTTAACTTTAACCTGCCTAAACATTTTCTCGATATCTGCGCTAAACGCGATCTTATGTAATCTCCATTTATTTAAAATTTTAGGCAGATCATTTTGCAATGCAGGGCCCGAGCTAAGTTCCTCATTCAAGGATTTCTTTCCTTCAACATGGCTACTGCCGTCAAAAACTACCCTCAGTTTTGTAGTAGAGCTGTCCGCCTTAAAAACGCCATGATGTGGCAAAAAATAGGAATTAACCTCAACACTACCGGGATATGTTCCAATATTAGACATATGTCCTAAGGACTCATATTCACGCATGAAATTTTTATAATTTTCTGAGAATGATAAATTTTTAGAAAATGAAGTTTCAAGATGATTAAATCGTTTCAAAGCACCCATCATATTATTGTGAATTTTTGGGACAGTTCCTGTTTACAAGACAGACCTAAATGGAAGATTTACAATATATTGGCCGGATGAATCGCGGGTAGTTGTGGCTTTGAAATAATTTTCACAGGCTAGTTCCTCATTGGAAAAATCTCTTACTGCAATAACCTCCTCTTGTTCCCAGAATGATCTTAAGAGATTTTCTAAATTTATATTATGAAATGTAATTTGGCTTGAAGTTATTGGGTCAGATGGACCAGAAAAAACCCATCCAAACAGTGTATTTTGGAAAAACAAATTGTTATAAACAAAGGATTCAGTGGGAATGTTAATCCGAAAGCATATGTCAGAGCCAAGAATTATGTCAATTGGATCCGCCTGATAATAAAACGGATCTGCTAATTTGCCATTATATAGTTTTGGTAGGGAAATATTCTTTGAAGTATAATTCGGTTTATATGAAGAAATATTTGACAGTACTAAAGCAGTACAAGATAGAACGCTTTGTTTCTCTTGTGTAAATAGGTTAAGATCAACTGAGTATTTTGCTATGCTCTCACGTTCAGTTCCCACCCCAACTACCTTATAATGTGACTTTCGCTTAGGCAGACGTAAAAGTTGAACAGCAGATTCGGAAATTAAAGTTCCCTGCGAACCAGGATCCAAAAGAGCTCTTAATGAAATAAGACCACTTTTAGAACGAACAAAAAGTAATTGTGCATAACAGAACGTTATGAAAACTATGTGTGTTATGAGTAGCCACTGTGTTATTTTCGACACTGGTAGATGTAATTGGTGGTGATGGGGAAATATAAGAATTTTGTACAGACACATTTTCATCAGCGTGTAATATTGTATGATGTGGTTTCTTACAGGTACCACATCTATTCAAGCTAGTACAATTGTCATGAACATGACCAGCAGATAAACAATTTCTGCAAACATTTGCATTTATCAAAAAACTCGTTCTTGGATTTAAAAGGTAATTCTAGAAACTTGTAGCACTGTGAAAGGTAATGATTTTTTCCACAAAATAAACAAGTAATTGATTTCGGTTTAGCTATATTACCGTTATGCGAATACGATTTCTTTTTATTCCTTATTTTGTCCTTTTGACAATTTTTATTAGACACAGATTCATTGAATGATTCCAATGATCTGAAGGTTTGTTCTAAAAAGGAGAACATTTCCGTTCGAGTTGGAACTTCCGTCGAAGATTTTAATGAACGCTCCCATTCCCTTCTTGTCTGAAAATCAAGTTTTTAACAGAGTAAAAATACTAACAGCGCATCCCAGATGGATGTGTCAACGTCTAAATTTCCCAAAGATGAAATACACTCTTGAGTAGTATCCAGTAAAGATTTAATGCTTTGAAAACTTCCATCACATTTGGGAATATTAAAAAGCTTTTGAACAAGGGTACTCACTATAGCTCGTTTATTGTGGTACCTTGTCTCTAAAATATTCCAAGCTGAATCATAGTTTGCTTCTGTAGCTGAAATAGTTTTAATAAGAGAGGCTGCGTCTCCTGTAAGAGTGCCCTTTAAATAATAAAATTTTTGAATCCTAGAAAGAGATGCATTCGTATGCACTAACGACAAGTAGATATCCCTAAAAGGAATCCAATCAATATATTCCCCTGAGAATTTCGGAAGAGATATCTTTGGAAGCCTTGCGTCAATATTATTGGTAATATCTGCATGACCAGTCGGTACGGCAAAGGTGCTACTTAAGGGAGAACGGGAAGAGTCACTTGGTAAACTGTCTAACAGCCTACCTTTGAATAAGAAATAAAGTTCTGAAAACTCAAAATAACATTCTTCTTCTATGTAGGGCACATCAGAAATGTTTAAAGATGTTTCGCGAATGACTCTTACAATACCTTCATGTTGATGCTTAAATGTCTGAAACAAACTATCAAGTTCCGAAGTAAGAGACTCGATGTAACCACGTGTCTTTTCCGAGTTATCTTAAGATAAAAACCGTTCATAAAGTCGTTTTACCGTATTTAATAAATCCCGTTGAGTTTCAATAAGAGGCTGCAAATCTGCCATTTTGGAAATCACAAGTACCGCTAAGTATACCAAAAAATGAAATTAGGTTAAAAAATAACGCAATTGAAACTGTATTATACCACAATGTTAAATTGGTATAATTTAGTAAAGGTTTCGAAATAAACCCCGTTCGTTTCTTTGTAGAATTTTGGCGAATCTCTTAAAAGAAAACGAATTTCTTAAAATGTACAGCTGTACAAAGAATGCTGAGATAAGCTAAAATTTAACGCGTAGTTGAAAAGCTATATCTAAGAACATATATGTATGTAATTCAAATTAATGAATTATAAAAGAAATTTTCATGAGGCGTTCAGTTATATTTTATAAAATATTTATCAAAAATATTTACTAAACACGTTTTTAAAACAAAAGAGTTTAATATTTTTTTTCAATTTAAGGAACTGAATAATCACGCAAAAAGAAAAGACGAAAAAATAGAAAGAGAAAAGCTGATAGTTATTTTACTTCAGTAAAATTAAGTAATTAATAATTAAAAGATCTGTTTAAAATTCACTGGTAATTTACATTATTAGCTTACCAAATTTCACCATAATTGTAAAATAACTTCAGGTTTTCCTCTCCAATAAGTAGTGGTAATCGAAAAGGTTCCCGGGTTTCGGCACCAATGTTTATGAACTTAGAAAATTTTTAAAGAAAAGACCCAGTTCTATTACCAATTCTATATTATATAAGTTATATAAAAAACACAGTTTGTGTAAATTTCTGCAATTCTGTTTTATTTTTTAAAAACAAGTATTTGCTCCAATCCAAGCTCAAGCAATAATGAATACTTAAAACTAAAATACAGTATATTTAAGCTGAGTTTAAAGTTAAAGTAAAAAAGTTATTTTATAAGAAAAAATATAAAAAACAGAACAGTTACTTCCATTCTCTTTACATTATTATCATTTTTACATTAGCATCCAAATGAATGATGAAATGTATTAAAATTGGAAAGAGAGGGAGAACACTGTTGTAAAACCAGTATTTTTTGTGATCATCTCTACTTACATATCAATTCAACTAATGATAATTTATTACTGATAATTTTCTTAACATAATAATTAAACATCATGAATTCGTTTTAATAATAAAATACAAAGTGGTGAGCATATATATAAGTACATGATGTGGTTGATGAAGATTTTTCTCAACACATACCATTGTGCGCAGATTAAATTATTTTGTATAGTCGACGATATCATGTATAGCTTTATTTTATTAACACCACTTCTCAGTAAAGAATGAATAGGTGCGATAAACTTTTAATGGTTACTGTTTAAATCTGCATTTACAGTAACAAGCATTTTCGCTGTTTATGTCCACTCTTATGAGACTCATAATAAAACCCATGCTCACTTTATTTATTGTTTTATTAATAGATTATTATTATAAATTATTGTTGCTTAAATAAACAGTTTTTATTCCACTTTGTTCATTTCACTTCATATATTTATTATTTATGATTGGTATGAGTGAAAACAAATCACAATGGGAAAAAAGCGATTTTTTATACGGTTAACCCTTTCGTACCTATTGGGTCATATGTGTCCCACTAAATGTTTACTTTATTCAAATGATTCAGAAATGTCCCATATACCTATTTAGAAGTTTAACTACAGTTATTAAAAAAAAATTATTGCGTATTATCGTAACACGTGTTCTTTAGACATAAGCAAAGGGCAGTGGTAGCAAGTTGTTTCAGTGTTTTTTTTTTTTTTTTTTTTTGATAAAAAGTTGAAAGCACTAATTAAAAGTGCAAAAAAGAAGTAAAATATAATATTGTGTTAAGGTATCTTCTTATTGTTATAACAGTACAGTGTCCCGAAAGAATAAAATTTTTCAGGAATAAAATGCGAGGCGTAGATCGAGCTGATCAGTTGTCCGAAATGTATGAACTAAACTAGACTAGATGTCAGCTGTAAATTCGTGTATCATATGAATTTACACCGTAAAAAGGATTAATTTCGTTATTATTTAGTTCTGCTAGCAGAAGATCTAAGGAGAAGCCTTAGTCATGGTGGTTACGATCCCAAAAATAAGAAAACTTATGGTGAAGCTGCTACGTACTCACTTGCCAATTGAAGGACCTACGAGACGTTGGTGTATAGGTTTTCAAAAAAAAGAAAATTAAAAAATCGACTAAAACTTTATGTCAAGAATGTCAACTTCAGTTATGCAAAGATTGCTTTGCTCCATTTCACAAATAATTTTCCTATATTTGCCTTTTATTTCGTTTTTTGTTTTTAAAATGTTCGAAATGAATTTTGGAATAATAAATAAAAAACCATAAAATTTAAAATAAAATAAATATTATTTATTTATATATGTATTCTTTTTTATGTGTTTAGGACTGATGGGACTTATTTTTCTAATGCTAAACTCGTGATGGGGCACATATGTCCCACCACCCAAATCTCTTTCCTGGTTAGGGGCGCACAAAAAACGCTCCATATTAGTTTAATATGCATATCTCTGTTAAACTAGCCTATTATAATAGTTGGACACTTATTAATCGTCTCCCGTACCGAAAGGGTTAAACCGATTTTATTAAAATTTTAAATAAGTGTTATGCGATAAGCTTTTAAATTTATCCAGGCAACGCCAGATAAAAACGCCAATATACAGTAAATGTGAAGAATTCGTTTTATAATTCTTTTGAGTTGAATTCTACCAAATGGAAAGCTGTCCGAAAACTGCATACGGGCCTTTAAAAAAAATGTATGAAGCGTGCAAATTTATTGATCAAACTTAAAGAAGAAAGTTAAATTTTTGGAATTTTTGCAGTTAATAGCTGCTATATCGATATTGTATATAATAGAAGTAGACGCATTGCAACACAAAATTTTATGTAAAACTGTGGACTATTTTTTATTTTCAGAGGAGATCTTACTAAAAGAATAGTATACAGTATTTTGCTAGAGTTATCAGTTTTTATCATAACCGTACTACTTGCAGTACTGGATTCTGCGAATTGGCAAGATGTTTTTTTCTGGTTCACGATGATAAGTGTTGTGGTATTAAACAGTAAGTATTTTTATATTTACTTATGCACATTTCAAAAAAACTTTCATGTACATATTTGTAGCTTAATATACTTTTATTTTGAAAAAAAAAAAAAAATTGCCTAAAAACTATAAATATATTTTATCTTAAGAAGAGCGTTGACTAGCAATTTTTATGTCATTTAATTTATTGTCATATTTTGTTTTACTCAATTTTAGTGGAGAAATTTCGGAAAATTTCTTGTAAAAATATAATTTTTAAAACATATTTTATGTAATTTTATTTTTTATAAAGTAATATTGGTATATGCTTTCGAAATGAATAAAATAAAACAGTTTTGGGTACGCCCTTTTGTTACTTGTTTTATCCACGCCAGGGGTTTTTTCGTGTTTAAATCTACTATTGCCCTCTCAATATCGCTTAATTCAAATCTTAGGGGTACTACGGCACTAGTCTCTACTGGTGGCCACTCAACTAAATCTAGTAATATGTTGAGATGATTCAGCAAAGTTTGGTATGAACGTTCGGTAATAATTACAAGGTTATGAAGCGTTTAGCTTCATCACCATTCCCTGGTGTTGGATAGTTTTGTAATATAGAAAATTTGCTATCATCAGGCGATATACCTTGATCAGTACATTTGTGGCCTAAAAATGTACTTCAGTGCGGAAAAATGAAGATTTGTCTGGATGTAATTTCAGATTATGATTCGTGGATAATGCAAATACGTTTTTTAAGTTTCGTAACATATGTTGTTTTGAACAACCAATCACTACAAGGTCATCCATATACACGAATGCTTGTGCTGGAGCTAGACCTGAGAAAGCATGCGTTGGAATGAATTAGGGGCTATTTTTGGACCATACGGTAATGGTAATCTTGTAAATCTGAAAGATCCTTTATCTGTGGAAAAGGATGTCATATCTCTAGATATCCTCTTCAAGCTCTATTTGATGAAAACCTGACATAAGATCAAGGCAAGAGAAGAATTTAGCTCTGCCCAATTGATTAAGAATGTCGCGTATGCTAGGTAACGGAAATTTATCAGCTACTAAATTTTTATTAACTGCCCTGTAGTCTACTACCAGTCTCCATTTCTCTTGGGTATTACCAGGTAAAGTTTTCTTTGGTACCAAGAGTATGGGACTATTATGATCTGAAGTGGATGGTTCAACAATATCGTCTTTAATTATCTTGTCAACATGGTTATTTATTTTCTCTTTTTGGGAATGTGGTATTCGATAGTTTTTTATGTAAACATGTTGTGTATTGTTTACGTTAAGTCTTTGTTTATAAAAGTTATTGACTGATATGTTTTCAGTTTCTAAAGCGAAAATGTCTATAATTTCATAGCATAAGGATTTTAGATCTTTTTCAACAAAAGTTGGGAAGTTTTTGGAAAGTCTCCATTTTTTCTTTGGACTTGGCAGGTGTACAATTTTGCTTGGCAATTTTATAATCTTTAAGGTTTTCGGTAACAAGTTTAATATCAGAAATTACCAAATCTTGTTCAGTGGTATTAATTATTTTTACTAGTGGGTTTGATTTGGAAGTTATTGTATTTCCGAAGTAAACGCCGTTTTGAATTGTTTGGTAAGGTATCAAAACATTTTGTTCGGATGATTGAAATTGTATGGATGTTATAACTTCAGATCTGGCAGGGAGTGATATTGAGTTTACGGTTGGACCGTTTCTAAGGGGTATTCCAATGAAATGATCAATTTAATTTGATCGGATAATAATTAGATCCCTGTCATTGGAATATTGTAAGATACAATTATACTTTCGTATGAAATCCATTCCAATTATTCCGTCTGCCTGTATTTTGAAATCATCCGTGACTACATGAAAATTATGTTTTATTAGATATTGGTCTATTTTTAATTCGGATTGTACACTGCCTAAAGTTAAAACGATGCCTTGGCCAATACCATTTAAATTTTTTTTTATTATAAACATTGATTGATTCATTTAAGACCTGGTTGTGCTTGATAATTGAAATATCAGCTCCAGTATCTATTAATAAAATTGCTTATGAATATAGTCAATACTTCATTCATGTTATTAAAGTTACCCGATTGCATAATCATTTTAACTCTATCGTTAGAGCTATTTTTGGTTATAGCCGTAACAGCTGAACGTGTAGCATATTTGTTGGCTATTTCATGTGGTAACCCATCTGTAATATAAGCGGTTTCTAATTTCTTTGTTAATTCCTCCATTTCTTTGGCGTTGGCATTAACATTTTTCCGGACTGTGCTCATTAACTTGGCATTAATTACATCAACGGATTCACCCTTAACCGTTGTTTTTAGTTTTAAAATTATTTGTTCCAGCGTGGTTTCTGATAAAATTAAATTTCTCGCTGTTCCTTTCAATTTTGTTTTAATAAGATTTATTGCTACTGATTCGAACGTTTCCTTAATTGAGTCTACCAAATTAATGGCGTCGATAAAGCTTTGCAGGTTTTCAGAATTTCCATTAAAGTCTGGAATTATTAATATACGTGTCATGTAAGCTTGAATAAACACAGCAAAAAATAGTGGTTCCGTTTTTTGCGTTAAATATTTGGCTGGTCTGAACATATGTAACTTAAGTAGTTTAAACTTTAAAGTTTAAACTTTAAACAAATTTTTGGTTCAATTTTGTTTTAGGTTCACCAAACTTCATTTTTTAAATAACTTTTGATAAAAAAATTTAAAAAAAATAATGTTTTAAGCGAGCGTGTTAAAATCATGATAGTTATTATGTGGGAATTTAAAATTTTATATTTTTATATTTTTAGTTTTAAGTCACTTAATATAATATATTTTAATCTCTTTATATATTCATGGATATGGGTAGTTTTTCTGTATATCAATTATGAATGATAATATTGGAACCATCATCACTAAAGATGAGATTAGAGCTTTGAATTTAAGACAACACAACCTTAACATTGCACATTTTAATTCCCAAAGCATTTCACCAAGAGAAAGTTCCACAAAATTAGATGAAATAAGAAACCTTTTTGAATATGGAGTTTTTGATTTGATTGGTGTGTCGGAGTCTTGGCTCTCAGAGCATATATCTGATAATTCAGTTTCTTTAGGAGGCTATCGTATATATAGGAGTGACAGACAGTTTAGGAGAGGAGGCGGTACATGTGTATTTGTAAGTAAAAAGTATAAGTCAAAGCTTGTTACCAAATTAATGGTAGAACGTGTGGCTGAAGGTATTTTGATAGAGATAGAGATTTTTGGTGGTACAAAGATATTAGTTGGAGTTATTTATTTGCCTTATGGAGGTATTGCCAGTTGTGAGGATTTAATTGCGGAGTATAGCGCAAGATATAATAATGTCATATGGATGGGAGATTTTAATATTGACTTATTTGAAGATAGTTTTAGGATGAGAACTTTATGTGGCAATATTGGGTTAAGTATTGTGCACAATAACCTACCTACACATTTTACGGTAGGCCTAAACAGAGCCAAACTATTGGATTATTTTTTAGTGTCGGACATTAATTCTGTTGAAAAAAGTGGCCAATTTTATTTTCCTGCAATAAACTCAAATCATGCTTTAATATATTTATCAGTGAAAATTATTCCCGTAACGTGTTCGGAAACAAGGATGGTAAGAGTTTTTAAAAAATTCAACAATGAAGCATTTGAAGCGGATATTAATAATATTGATTTTAGTAACATATACAATAACGCTAGTATAAATGGGCAAGCTGAATTTTTAAGTAATACCATTGCACAACTTTATGACAGACATATTCCTCTGGAAGAAGTTAAATTTCGTAGAAATTATGACTGGATGAAGTCATCGGATATACTTATGGCCTTACAGCGTAGAGACTTAGCATATAGAGCATTTTTAGAACAAAGATCTGATGAAAGATGGAAAATATATTGCAAATACCGAAATAAGGCTAAGACAGTCATAAGAAAACAAAAGAGACAATATTTTCATAATATGTTTTCTAATTGTTCTACGAAACAGATGTGGGGTGAAATTAGACATATGGGTATAATAGGTAATAATTGCGAGGAAATTGAAAACATTGATGTTGAAGGTTGTAATGACTTTTTTGTAATGTCAGATATAGACTATGTACCAGAAATGTTACATCAAAGACAAGATTTAAGGGGCAATCACCGCGAATTTTCTTTTCAAACTGTAGGTGTTGCTGATGTTTGGAGTGCAATGCATAGAATAAAATCTGGTGCTGTAGGGCCAGATGGAGTTTCCCTAAAATTCTTAAAATTAATTTTTCCCTTTTTCTCAAGACATTTAACATACGTTTATAATAATATTATTACGTCGTCATACTATCCTGATTGTTGGAAAATAGCAAGGGTTTGTCCAATCCCAAAAGTAAGAAATCCGCAACATCCATCTGATTTTAGACCCATTAGCATTTTACCCGTTTGTTCAAAAATATTGGAGATCTTAATTAGTGATCAAATTCATGAAGACCTTAATTTTAATCAACGTATTTCAGATTTTCAGTCAGGTTTTACAAAGCATCACAATACTACTACTCTTTTGACAAACTTAGTTGATGAAATTCGTAACAAGGTTGATAGTAAAAATATTTCAGTATTAGTCAGTTTGGACTTGAGTAGAGCATTTGAATCAATTTCTCATGAAATTTTACTAAATAAACTTTATGCTTTATTCTCATTTTCTCGAAACGCTTGCTCACTAATCAGGTCCTATTTATATAACCGAAAACAATTTATTCAACACAAATTACAAATTTCAACAATTAAAGAGGTAGTTCGAGGTGTCCCACAAGGATCGGTATTAGGTCCCTTGTTTTTCAATATGTACATTAATGATATTTTTGAGCATTTACCTAGCATTGGTAGTCATTTATATGCAGATGATCTTCAGCTACTTTTCTCATCTAGGGTTGATAATGTCAGTTCTTTTATATTTAATATTCAAAATATTTTAAATGGTGTTGAAAAATGGTGTAAGGAAAATGTTATTGTGATAAATATAAGAAAATCTAAAGCTATTGCCTTCAATGAAATTAATATTTTCTTGCCACGAATTCGCATCAATAATGAGGAACTAGAATATGTTCACTTTTTTAAAACTCTTGGAATTTTCATTGACAATAAACTTAATTTTGACTTTCATTTAAACTATGTGTTTTCCCGATTATCATTTGGATTACGCAAGCTATATAATATTAATTGTTCGTTACCGATATCTATTCGAAAATATGTGGCCCATGCTACGCTTATGCCAATATTGCTTTATGGTCTTGAAATATATACTGGGACTACCGACAATAATATAACCCGATTAAAAAGATATTTTAATCGAATTGTAAGGTATGTCTATAAACTTAGAGCACGTGATCATGTAACTGCTTATGTTATAAAATTCTTAGGGTGTACATTTGAACACTTTTTAAAAGTTAGGACAATGATGTTATTCTATAAAGTTGTTAAAAATGGTTCACCAAACTATATGTTATCTAGATTTGAATTCGGATGTTCCTCTAGATCGCATATTTTGTTATGCCCTCGTTTCAACACAATGGTGATGCAACGTTCTTTTGTAGTTAGAGTCTGCCGCTTTTGGAACTCATTTTTACCGTACTCTGATAGACATTTCGCTCATTCTCTCAATGAATTCAAAACTAAGATAATGTCAATTGTTTAAATTTAAAAACAAAAAAAAAAAAAAAGAAATACTTTTTAGTGATGGTGGAGATATATTATCTTTTGCTGATTGATTTTTAACGGAAAACTATTCGTATTTCATGAAATAAAAAAGAGATGTAATGTTAGTTTATAAGCAATAATATTGAATTAATTGGATATGTATTATAAATAGATTTAAGAATATAACTGAATAATTTATAAGTGTCATAAACAATTACTCTGTAATCATTTTGGCCACTCTTTGGCTTACAGATTATGAATAAAAATAAATTGAAATTGAAATTGAAAAATTGAATTAACCTGGAAGCTGTATTTAGAAATTCTATTAAAGTTTGAGGCATTTTGGATTTATACGATTTAAGGAACTCGTCTTTTATTGCCTTAGCTCTTGATACTATTTTCTCCCATTCCATCAGTTAAGAAACTGGTATATAGAACAAGGCATTGGTATATAAAACAAGAGAGCGGTCATTATGTATACTTCCGTAACAAAAGACGAAGAAAAAAAATTTGATCAGAAAAGTATTTCACAATTATTATGGATGTATATTATGGATTTAAATTTCCCTCAGACAATGCTCTAGCGCTTTGAATGGAAAACAAACAATAATAATCTTTATATTAGACTTTGTCTAGATTGTTAGCCAAGGATGCAGCTCTAGTGTAAGTTTTCCTCAAAGATCTTTTGTATAATTGGTAGATTGTCACTAAGAGTTGCGCGGCTAATATACCGATTATTATTATTAAATAAACGGCAGGGAAGTCAATTTTAATCACCACGTCACTCACGACATTAGCATTAGGTTTTTCAATTTTTGACTCCGTACCGCCCATTGTAATGACACTTGATAAGTCTATATAGGGAAAAAGAAACGTATAATAATGGAGTACACTTGTTATAATAAAAAAAATTAAATCAGTATTGTTTCTTCGTAACGCTATTTTATATTCTATTTTTAAAGAGAGAAAAAAAATTTCCTTTCATTATTCCTTTCCCTCTTGGAGAGAAAAAAAATTAATGGATTAGGCTGATATTTCTAGAACTGTTACGTCCGTTAGTAGCTGGACCGTTTACATGTGTAAATTAAAGGTTTAAAAAAAAATTTTACTTAAATTAAGTTTACACGGCCAACGACTTGTTAGTATGTTATTTTTTTTCGTCCTAGGGCGTGTTAGTACTTCAAATTAAGGGTATATATGACACCGCGTGGCATACGATACAATTTGATGCACCGTCCTACCATTGCGCTATCATATATCGGTCAATGCCAACTTTGACCGAACCGGGCATTTCTTACTTTAAGTAGTACTGGGGGGACTCGTGAGTGTCGCAGTAATACTTTGTTTGTTAAAAAATTAAATTATTTGAAAATCTTATTTTTAATTATATTTTTCAAAATTAAAAAAGGTTTTTATTCACTTATTAATCCAACATTTTTTTTTAATTTATTTGATTAGTAGAAATTTGTAAATAATAATAATTAAGTTTGAAAACGCAAAGTAGACAAAAATGTAATTAAAATCTAAAAAAAAAGTAATGAAATTCATTAAAAAAGATTTCTCCAGAACATATTTTCGTTATATATATATTTTTTTTGTTTTTTTGTGTATGATAAAGTGTTTGGAAAAAATTTGGTAATTATTCGGTATAACTAACATTTAAATTTATATAAAAATTTCCTTAGTTATTAGATTTTGTAAGATCAAAATTTGTTATACGAGTATTTTGTATAAAACAAAAATTAAATAATTACTAACTATAATTAACATTTAAAATTATAGAAGAATTTCATTAGGTGTAAGATCCAAATTTGTTATATTTTGTTTTTGCACAAATTTTTATTTTATATATATTTTTGTATATACACTTAAATTGTATGCACATTTTTTATTTTATCAAGCCTTCATAGACTTAAAATTTATTTTATTATTTACCAGATGATGTTCAGTACGTTACATGTTAATATCCATGTATTTAGCAGCTTTGTTGCAAGTAATTATTCCAACTTGTAATTTCTCAGGATGTATATTTTTAGCGAAGTCTTTGGCTTCACGTTCAGATTCCAACGATGACAAACTATCTCCTTCACGCACACATTCTTGTGTATACTGGCAGGATCGCCATGTTAGGTTTAAAATCACTCCTTTAAATAAAAACAGTTTGTAGTTTTCTTTTTTTTATGAACAGCCGCTTGTGCAACTGTTCTGTTTGCTATACTTTTCTTTATTAATTTTACAAATAATTCTTACAGACTAAATGCTTAAAGTACACTAATACAATAGTCTAGCTTATAAATATTGGGATGGGAATGAGCTAGTCAGCACATTCCTACAGTGTGTGTGGACTATTGCTTCAACAAAGTATGAAGCTCGTGTTTCATACAAAAGGTATGGTAACTACGACTTGTCAAACACTACAATTGTAGCAAACCATTTATTAAATCCATTGTATCCATTTGTTATATTATAGCGCCAACGGTTCTTTTCTTATTTTCTTTTTTGTTCTTTTTGTATTTATTTTAAGCAAGCGCACAATTGGCAAAACACAATAATGACAAGTTAAGAAAATGGTTCATTTCTTTATTGTTTTCTTGCTTTAATATATTGTATTAATTAAATTTTGTTTTTGAGTGTTGTGGCCTGATGTTTATTTATAAAAAAGCCATACAGAAAAACAAGAAAAGAGGAATGAATAATAACAACACACGTACGCATGTATGCAGGCCCTGTGTGACTATATTGTTCTACAGACGGGAGTTGGTTTTGATTTTTGATAGACAAGATATAGTAATTGCTATTAATTGCTAGGTATAGTTGATGCACTATTCATTAGAACGTCTACTGTATAAATGTAAAGTCGCACTATAAACAGTTCGCTAGAAAGAGAGAATAACCACACTGAAGGCTGACTTCTCCTGTTTTGTTGCCTTATCAACGCAACTGGAGGTTTGTGACTGCATATAATGCTAATGCTGAAAGTCTTCCTAATTGAAGGCTGACTCCTTGCTGGTGATATTCTCCCTAACAGCTAACAGAGGCAGAACGTCCAGTAGTGTTCGACATTATATTGTTGTTTAGCCTATATACCTGCTACCTCTCAAATCGTTATCCCAACCGTCGGCGCTACGTCCATAACAACGAACATTTTCATAATAAATAATAAGTATTGTAACGTTTTTTTTAAGAATAAACGTGTTTTATTCGAGAAGCAGTCGATTATTTTAATGACCCTGGACGCCGCTGAGCTCTACCCCAGCAACCAGCGGAAACGTGTCGTTAAAATATAATAAGAAACTTAAAACAGTAACGGAAAATTGAACAGTCCAATATATCTTAAAAAAATAAACTGAAATAAAAAAGAGAATACAAATGACAACAAGCTATGTAAATATAAGTCATTGCAAAATGTGTATTAAAACTTTATTTTAATTAGTCTTTCAATAGCAACGTAATGGTGCCTGATGAATATACTTATGTACATATAAAAACGAATGAAAAGAGATCATAATATAACAGAGTTTGCAAAAAATGTCAAGCAACTACCCAACAAGCATTTATGTTGTTGCTAATAATACTCTACAAAGTAATAATTCTGATTTAAATATACATCATAACTACAGTCTAATAATGGCAAACATTAAGCATCCACCAAAGCATAGAGACCCACGCAAACCCCTGGGTGTTTTGTGCACACACACACAATCTCAACAAGACTCTCACAAAGAGAACAAAACATACATATAAAATTTTCAATCAGTACCATGCCAACTTTCAACAAAGCAGGTTTATGTCGCATTGTGTAATAAATTAAGTACACTGAAAATATTTAACCATAACCAAAAATTTTCTCAGTTTGAAATAATATATATTATTTAAATATAAAAAAAATTTTATTAGTTTTTGTATTAAATTAATATAAATCACGCTTTCATTTAACAATTTTAAAGCAATAAACGTACATTTATTTGAAAAAATGATATACGGGTATGCATGCATTTATATAGTTTATTTGCATATTATTAATTTGGAAAGAATGAAAAATAAATTAACGTAATTATGTTTTATGGTTGAAAAAAAAAACTACACAAATGGGCAGTAACAAATTTACAGTAATGGGCATTTCCAAACAAGGGCTATTGTATTGTGTGATTTCTCTGCCTGTTAACATTGTTAATGAATATGTTAGATTTTTTTATAAGAACCGCTTGTACGGAATTTTCACAACATACATATTTTACAATTCACGACTATTTCTTAATTCTAAAAACCGTTAGAAAACTTATTTTAATTATACATTTACTTAATCTTGTAAGAAAACCTTTTGTATGGAATTTTCACAACCATAAAATATTTACATGCTACCATTGTTTGCTACTTTTTAACTCTATCTTAACAAAAAAATTAAATTAAAATTTGGTTAACTCATTCAAAATTAAACGCTTTTGAATTTACTGATGTTAAACAATGTGATTTTTCTTCAGTGCAAAACACCAATACATTCTCATTTTAACCATTTTTAACAGCTTTGGGTATGCTTGCACTAAAGCCTTTACTTATTAATAACGAAATTGATAGGCCAGTTGAGATGAGTATGGCATCAGAAATCAAAGAAGAAAGCGAAGATGTGCAAGCAGAGAATATAAGAGCAATCATTGGAAGAGAAGCAAACAAAGTACTTAAGAATTTTAATTTGAGTGAAAGAGAGTCAAAGAAAAGATAAGTTATAATACAACAATTTACAGATTATTTTTCCCCTCCCCGAAATAGAATCTATGAATAATATCAATTTCATCGCATAAAGCAACAAGAAAACCAACCGTTTGAAGATTTTTACAAAATCTACAACTGCAATTTAAGTTGATCAAATAGTATTTGGGTTGCATTTAGCTGAAACAGCAGACAAACAAATGCATGATTTAAACAATATAGGTAAATTTTCGAAAGTGTAATTGAATGATTAAAAAACAACAAAAATTTAAATGCAACCGGAATAATAAAGAGCACTGACCAAGAAGTTGTTTTGCATATTGTAAAGAGTGTCATAACTGCGGGGAAAAGGCGGAAATTCCTGTAGTATGTAAAATACAAACGAACAGTGATCAGTTTTCGTGTTCGTATGAAAGTCTTAAACAGCTTGTATATGTTTTAACAGGTGTCAATAAAAGTCATTCAGTTGTCGTGTTCGTAAGAAAGTATTACACAGTTTGTGTATTTTTTAACAGTGGTGTCAATAAAAGTTATTCAAAGCAGAGTAAATCAAGTGACTTACAATAAAAGTAATATCGGTGTGTATTTATTTTGCAATTAAAAGAACCCAACGTCAAATAAAAATGTAACAATAGCTTATAATGAACAATCTATAAATGTAGTTGTGAAAATAAAAATAAACAAAAAATGAAGTTGTCCTTTAAAAGCGAAAATCTAGAACCAATACTGGGACAAGACTGCTGTGAAAAATTTAGTTTATTAGCGCGTATACATAAAATAGAAGAACAAAGTGAAATTATTGGCTGCTGCAAAAACTATGAGTATGATATTGATTTTATTGATAACCCTTTATTTCGAATAATACCCCCAAGAAAAAATCCATATGCATTGCCGGCTCGTGTAAAAAGTGAATTGATAGAAAGGCTCGATTAAAACTAATAGACCCAGTTACTGAACCAACTTCCTTTGTTAGTCCAATAGTCATCATGAAAATAATTCGAAAATTAAAATATGCATGGACCCAACTGAATTAAATAAAAATATTATGCGGACACCTTTCCCGTTGAAATCTGCCTAAAAAATAATAGCCAAGGTACATGGTAATAAAATTTTCATTAAGCTCGATTGTCAAAGTGTCAGAAAGAGCATCTAAATTATTAACCTTTCATCTGCTCCAGAAGTATTTTGTAAAGTCATGTCGCATACATTACAAGGTATTGAAAATTGCGAAATAGCCATGGACGATAATTTTATTTATGCCAAAGATGTAAAGCAACTAGAATCAATAAATAAGAAAGTAAAAGAGTGGATACAAAGCGCTGGTTTTACGCTATAAGTCAAAATGTGAGTACAATAAAAATCTATTAAATTTTTGGGACATATTTTCAGTGACACTGGATATAAAGCTTATGATGAAAATGTTATTGCGATTAAAAATTTAAACCGACTAATATTAAATAATTTGTCTGAATTGACTGAACCACTCTGAATCCTTCTGCAAAAAGAAGTAGCATGGCACTGGAGTAGTGAATTGCAAAACGAATTTGATAACACAAAGAAAACGCTTTCCACTACACTTGGTTTACTATGATGTGATCGCACTAGTATCCTTATCCGAACTTATTGTCGAAATGTTCACAAGCCATTACAAACTATTTTTGCAAACCCTATACATAATAGATTCATTAAGGTCATATTGGAACAAGAGCTATTTGCATGTATTTTAATTAGAACAGCTCACAAAGGAGTATTTCACCCAAAAAGCTGTCCAAAAAGGCAAAACTGAATTTTAAGAAATCTAAAGAACTAAGTACGCAGCTCGATAGACAACAATATTTTACATTATATTGTAAATTTTGAAGACTTTTAGTTGCGATTTATAGCTCTGAGACCCTGCTAAAGTCAGGAAAGTGAAGAAAATTATATGAGATTTAATTGTTTTTTTTTTTCGGTTTCTGGATGTTTATATGATATTTTTTTGCGGCTAAACGAATAAAGGTTTAACAAAGATTATTTTTTTCGCTGAAAGGTTTGATCAAAAGTTATTTAAAAAAGAAAAAAAAAATGTAAAATATGTTGAAAATTCATGAACAATTCGTGCAAAAGCTAAAAAAAAACAAATTATACACTTATTTTTGCAGTAAAAGGAAAAGAAGAGATTTTTAAAAGTGAGGTTAGCATCTCTACGAATTATGTTTATTACTACAATAAAATTTGGAATCTCCAATTTTAGAAACAAGCAAAAAAAGTCTGCGCAAGTTTGCGCCATTATTTTTTACGATTTTTTTAAATTTTCACATTTCTTCTATTTTTGCTCATCGGGCAATTTTTCTTGCAGCTAATGAGGATAATAATTAGTAAGGAATTTTTATTAGTTTAACTTTTCCGTTTATAAAGTATTAAATAATATAAAATGAACATAATAAAGCCTTTTTTCATAAAAAAAATACTGTTTTATAAGAGCCTTACAATTTTCAATTTTTTTTTTTAAATTAGACTGTAAATCATATGTATGTATGTACATACAGTCTGTCAAGAATGAGTTTAAACCTTTAAAACAAACATTTGTTAATTGAGTTTTGCGATTTATACCGTCTTTTATTCCTTAGGAATGTGGCTTTTAGAAAAATCTTTAAAATTTTAACTTTTTTGTTCTTAAATTTTTTTATTGCATTTTGAAAACAGAAAATTTGACGCATTTTGCATGCAAATTTTTTTTTTTTCGCCATTAAATTTTTAATAACTCCAAAATAGTAATAGATATAAAATAAATGTGTAGGGTTAGTTTAAGCAGAATTTTCCGGTGCATCTTCTGATCCTCCTGCTATTAAAATCGGAAAACACGTTTTCAAGTTATGGCAAAATATATAAGGCAACCCAACGATTTAGGGGGTGAAGTATGCCACGCCTTTAAAAGAAAATCCTTACGTACTAGAGAAAACAGTACAGATTTGAATTAAGTGCATCAAAATCCATATAGTCCACATACTTTTATTTCTAGGGTAGAGAACAATTTTTTTGTTGCGCAGTGTACTTTTGTTGCGAAGTGTAATTTTTCAAAATCTGCCACTAGACTTTTAAATCATACTACACCTAATACTATCAAAAAACTAACACTTTTAATTCAGAAAACACGTTTAATAATTTTGGCCAGCTTTTCAGGCCAAATACTCCTCTGTGCAGCGTTACGTTTGTCCAAATTATATAATTAGGTTGAAGAGTATATTTGAAGTGAAGAAAATTTCATTTTACAAAAAACGTATTTAACAATAATAACTTAATCAAATTCATTACATTACATATTTTTTTTTTTATTTCATATTTATTTATTGTATCTTCAATATGTTTGAACTAACAATAATTACTCATATCTTAAGTCTAAAATAAAATATACTTTTTAAGTCCAGCCAGTGCTAGACACAAAATAATGTATGTTCCTCGATTTTTGAAATCATTTACGGGTCATCCCTCTATTGTACGGCCAAGAAAAGCAGTATCTCTTCTTTTTAGTCGAATGTAACCAGGAGCATTAAGAATGTTACGCGCCAATGGATTTGGATGAGTTTCAAGCTTTTTCAAATACGTTACCGCATGTTTCGCTATGACTGATTTAACTGTTGGCACGTTTAGATCTTTGTGAATATTAGAGTTTTTGACATACCAGGGAGCAACTGTGATCATTCGAAGAATCTTATTTTGGCTGTGTCATCAGCAAATGTTGATGTGTGCACTTAATTGCCAGTTGGCATATCGGATGTGTAAAGCAAATATAAAATGGCTTCCAAAATACTACCCTGTGTAACTCCGGCTTTAATAAGCTGAGGCGAGCTGAAGAAATCTCCTTTTATTATGAACTTTCCATCAGTTAAATAATTTTTTATAAGCTTATAGAAGTTTTTGGGCAAATTCAGCTTTAACTTGTATATAAGGCCTTCGTGCCATACCTTGTCAAATGCTTGAGAAACATCGATAAAAAGTGCAGAACAGTATTTTTTTCTTCAAAGGTCTTTTTAATTGCATTTACTAATCTGTGTGTTTGTTGGATCGTACTATGTTGTTTTCTGAAGCCAAATTGATGGTTCGGAATACATAATTTGGCGCTCAGAATTGGGTTCAACTTAATTATTAAGATTTTTTCAAACAGCTTTGATATATTTGATAATAGGCTTATAGGTCTGTATGAATCGACTTTGGTGTTGTCTTTTCCAGGCTTAGGTATCATAGTGATCAAAGAAATTTTCCACTTTGTAGGAAAGTATTCAAGACGTAAAATGGCATTAAAAACAAAAAGAATGATTTTTTGGGCTATACGGGGCATTTCAAATAACATTTTGTTACTGATTTTATCAATACCAGGATCTTTCTTAGAGTTTAAATCAGTTACTGCCTTTTCAATATCTCGAAGCTCAAACCTTAGGGTAACTGCAGGACTAACATCGATGGGAGGGAGCTCAGCTATATCAGTTGAGACAATTGGAGTAAACACGTTTTTTAAATGATAAACAAACAGATTACCTTTTTCGGTATCATTTCTTGCCCAGCCTCCACAAGAAGTTCGCAATGGAGGCTTACGTACGACTGGTCTTTTGAGGTTTCGACATGCACGCCATAATGAATAATCTGATTGTGGAGTTGGGTCCAGATCTTCTAGGTAATTTTTCAGAGATGCTACCCTTTGAGATTCTAGTAGGTCTCTTAACCGTTTCGTGCAATCTTTAAGTCTAGTTTTAAGTTGAGGAGATCTATATGTTTGCCACTCTCTACGAATTTTTCTTTTTTCAGTCAAGAGCCGCTCGACATCTGCAGAATAAATGTGGTTACATCTGTCTATTTGCCGGATTACAGTTGCATGTTGGGCAGCTAATTTCATGTTTCGATCAAAATCAATTATACACTGCCCTACGTCTTCTGGTGTTCTTAGCGGGATGTTTTCAGAGCAATGCGTACTGAGATATTTTCTATATTTCAGCCAATTTATGCTTGTCCTGGTTGTTGGTGATACGATATATTGTTGATTCCATATATAGACAATAGTGGGTGAATGATCTGAGGATAATTCTACTGATGTTTCAGCTTTAATGATTTCTCTTGAAATACCCTTAAACTCGCCAAAATCAATAACATCCGGTATTTTTTTCGATCAGTAGGCCAATAGGTGGGTTGGCCACTCGAGATCACACTGAGACGCATTTTTGAAATTGTGTCAAACAAAACACGACCTTTTTGTGTTATTAGTCGTGATCCCCAAAATGTATGTTTAGCGTTGTAGTCGCCTGATGCTATGAAACAGGGACCTAGTGATTTGAAGAAGTCGCTATACTGACTCTCTGATACTTGAAATCTAGGAGGTGAATAAATTGAAGAAATAACTAAGTTTTGATGAAATTCTTCAAGGCAGATATTTGTTGCTTGAAGGTAATCCTCACCAAAATCACAAATGCCTCTATTACGGTTTACAACTCAACTCAGTTGAGTTGTCTAAAAGACAACTTGAAAGACAACTGCTACTGATGAGTTGTAATTTGAAACAACTGCTACTGATGAGTTGTAAATATTTTAAACTTTTGTTATCCAAACTAACACAGGGTTGTAAACGATGAAACTACAACAGAGTTGTAACACAATTTAAATTCAACTTAAAAATTTTTGACAAGTTGAGTTGTAATTGATAATATCAAATTGTAAAATTTCAACTGAAGTAGAGTTGAGTTGTAAACCGTAATAGGGGCCAAAGTAAAAAATGTTTGATGCGGGCCTTTATAAGTATTGCTGAACCACCACATGCTCTTCCACGAGGGTCTTTGGTGTCATATAAAATATAGCCATTGATTTTAAAAAAGCTATTTCTTGCTAAATGTGTTTCTGCAATCAGCATGACATCAATTTGTTGGTTCTTGAGGAAGTATTCGAGTTCATTTTTATGTTGGCGTAAGCCGTTTGCGTTCCAGAAACATATTTTTAAACATTACATTATTAATTGTAAAATTATTACAACAATATAAAAGGAAACAAGAACGCCTGCTTGTAAAAATCCCGATTCGCATCACAAAAAAACATTAATAAAGGATTTTTAGTGTAATTCAAATATTTAATAACGTGATATGCTGAATTTTAATGTTATTTACGAGGGTCTTTAGAAAATTTACAGCGCACGTTATATCAAGTCTACTATACAAGGACAAATAAAGTAAAGATCCAATAATTTCTTGTTAAAACCCCTTATTTCAATTTTTTAATAACGGAATCATTTCTTTTGAACCATTGCCTACCACCTTGCTTGAAACCATAGATAGTTTTATTTAACTTGAAACCTTTTTCTTTCTTCCTCAATAAAGCATTCGGGTTGTTGCATATATATCTTTTCTTTTAAATTTCCGTTCAGAAATGCAGTTGATACATCTAGTTGACGTAGTTTGAAATTATTTTCAACTGCAAGAGCGTATAATCTAAGAGAAGTTTGATGAACTACGGGAGCAAAAGTATCTACATAATATAATCCACATTTTTGAGAGTAACCCTTGGCTACTAATCTGGCCTTACGTTTCGCAATAGTTTCATCTGGCCTAATTTTTGATTTAAATAACCATTTTCATCCAGCTGATAAATCTGTTAAATTCCAAATATTGTTTTTTAATAATGATATGTATTCATCTCGCGTTATAAAGTGTAAAACAATTTCAAAAAGCTCTATCTCCTATGAAATATAATATAAAAACTAAATTTCTCATATCCTATTTCTTTAATAAGTTTGTTTACATAGAAAATTAATAACAATTGAAACTACCTAGTAGATAGATTTGAAGAGTGCTGATGACGGACGTAGCTGTATAGAAAATGCATTCCACTCTGCTGGTGTCTAATTTTTCCTTATCTTTTTATAATTAAGAACTTAAGCCTAAATAATTTATTATTTAAAAATAGTTCAAATAAAATTCATATACAGGTATGTGATGAAAAACGATTTCGATGCAAAAACGACATAAAATCGAAAAAGGTGTGATGACAACACTTATTTTTTTCGTTTTGTTTTTAATTCGGTTTCTTTTTTAAATCAAATTCGATTTCATTTTCCATTTGTTTCTATGAAAATATGAACTAAAAAGAATGTGATGAAACACGAAATTTTACTTTTTTAACTGTTTTTAAAACGATAAAGCATTTACGGACGTTTTTAAGAAAAAGTCGATTGAAGTTAATTTATTAATTTATTAATATTCATTTTATAATAACAAATCTAAACAAATATACATAATAGAATACATGATCGCATTTATACTATAATAACCTTTTCTATTATAGTATAAATAATCCTGATTTCCGGGCTTTACAATCCTAATGTGGGTGCCGTCAATACAACCAATCACCCCCGGAATTTTGAAGTTTTCAAAAAAATGTTGCTTTGATTTTTAAATATAGTCTAGGTCGGCTGACACCTTAATCCAATATTGACATAGCACTTTTTCTAATATAAGTATCATCTTTGACAACGATTTCGTGAACGTAGTCCTGTGCATATCTATAGCTGAATCATTTCCAACCGACCTTTGAAAATTGCCTTCTGCTAGGAACTAGGAACGTGCTTGCGAACTCAATGACTAAAGGAATTAATTTAGTTTTCACATGTAGTTCAATTTTTTGTAGAATCCAAATAAAACCTTCCTTACCTATACGGAAATATTCCTTGAACCTAAAAATATTTGTTGTGAGCTCAGTTTAAATCACTTGGAAAAACTTGTTACCTAGTCTCCTGCATACTCGGTGGATCTGAAGCATCCCTCAACCTTTTTCTTTGTATATTTGCAACGTTATTCGAATTATTTATTATTAAAAAAGAAGTGGACAAAATAAATGCCATTTTTCTGATTCAAAATCAACTTGATTCTTTTATACGAAAGTTGTAATTTTTACTTGAAACAATTTGAGAAGAAACAAAAATGGAAAGTGAAACCGTTCGATTTTGATCACATCTTATAACAAAACGTTCGGTTTTAGCTTTCGATTTTGTTTGAAACCGATCGATTTCTATCACATACCTGATAATTTCCCAGAGCGAGCATTGCTTTGACTTTGTTAACTTCAACACTATTGTGTTAATAATCAAAAATATTCATTTGTAAAAAATATCTATTTGTTGTTAATTGCTAACCAAAGGTTTTCTAATAGTAAGATAGATATATACAATTCTTAAGTAAAAGAAAAATATATAAAGAGAATAAAAATAAAAAAAAAATTGTTTGGTACTATAATATAAAGAAGGCTGCATGCAAAATGACCCTATGAAAAATTGCCCAAAAGCATAAATGAAGCTCAAGAAATCTTTATACAAAATTGGGTAATATTTCATAAGAAAAGTAACCTAAAAATTTTGGGTGTTTTTTCGTCGTTTTTGGAGAGTAATTCATTCAGAGTGGCTCAGTCAATTCAGACAAATTATTTAATATTAGTCGGTTTCAATTTTTTATCGCAGTACCATTTTCATCATCAGCTTTATATCCAGTGTCAGTGAAAATATGTCCCAAAAATTTAATAGATTTTTGTTGTACTTACATTTTGACTTATAGCGTAAAACCAGCGCTTTGTATCCACTCTTACTTTCTTAGTTATTGATTCTAGTTGCTTTACATCTTTGGCATAAATAAAATTATCGTCCATGGCTATTTCGCAATTTTCAATACATTGTAATGTATGCGACATGACTTTACAAAATACTTCTGGAGCAGATGAATGGTAATCGAAGGTATATGTATCGTCCTCAAGGTGTAGCAGCGGTTAAATATTTAGATGCTATTTCTGACACTTTAATTTGCCAAAAACCTCTTTGACAATCGAGCTTAGTGAAAATTTTATTACCATGTACCTTGGCTATTATTTTTTAGGCAGATTTCAACGGGAAAGGTGTCCGCATAATATTTTTATTTAATTCAGTTGGGTCCATGCATATTTTAATTTTCGAATTATTTTCATGATGACTATTGGACTAACAAAGGAAGTTGGTTCAGTAACTGGGTCTATTAGTTTTAATCGAGCCTTTCTATCAATTCACTTTTTACACGAGCCGGCAATGCATATGGAATTTTTCTTGGGGGTATTGTTCGAAATTAAGGGTTATCTATAAAATCAATATCATACTCATATTCTTTGCAGCAGTCAAGAATTTCACTTTGTTCTTCTATTTTATGTATACGCGCTAATAAACCTATTTTTTCACAGGAGTCTTGTCCCAGTATTGGTTCTAGATTTTCTTCAACGCTTTTAAAGGACAACTTAATTTTTTGTTTGTTTTTATTATTAATAATAAAAATAAAAGCTATTGTTACATTTTTACTTGACGTTGGGTTCTTTTAATTGCAAAATAAATACACACCGATATTACTTTTATTGTAAGTCACTTGATTTGCTCTGCTTTGAATAACTTTTATTGACACCACTGTTAAAAAATACACAAACTGTGTAATACTTTCTTAGGAACACGACAACTGAATGAATTTTATTGACACCACTGTTAAAACATACACAATCTGTTAAAGACTTTCATACGAACACGAAAACTTATCACAGTTCGTTTGTATTTTACATACTACAGCAAATTCCGCCTTTTCCCCGCAGTTATGACACTCTTTACAATGTGCAAAACAACTTCTTGGTCAGTGCTCTTTATTCTTCCGGTTGCATTTAAATTTTTGTTGTCTTTTAATCATTCAATTACACTTTCGATAAATTTACCTTCATTGTATAAATCATGCATTTGTTTGTCTGCCGTTTCAGCTAAATGCAACCCAAATACTATTTGATCAAGTTTACTTGCTATTGTAGTTTTCCAATGATTGCTCTTATATTCTCTGCTTGCACATCTTCGCTTTCTTCTTTGCTTTAGTGCAAGCATACCCAAAGCTGTTAAAAATGGTTAAAATGAGAATGTATTGTATGTATATATGTATTGTTTTGCACTGAAGAAAAATCACATTGTTTAACATCAGTAAATACAAAAGCGTTTAATTTTGAATGAGTTAACCAAATTTTAATTTAAGTTTTTTGTTAAGATAGAGTTAAAAAGTAGCAAAAAATGGTAGTATGTAAATATTTTATAGTTGTGAAAAAGGTTTTCTTACAATATTAAGTAGGTTTTCTTACAATATTAAGTAAATGTATAATTAAATTAAGTTTTCTTACGATTTTTAGAATTAAGAAATAGTCGTGAATTGTAAAATATGTATGTTGTGAAAATTCCGTACAAGCGGTTCTTATGAAAAAAATCTAACATATTCATTAACAATGTTAACAGGCAGAGAAATCACACAATACAATAGCCCTTGTTTGGAAATGCCCATTACTGTAAATTTGTTACTGCCCATTTTTTTTTTTTTCAACCATAAAACATAATTATGTTAATTTATTTTTCATTCTGAACTATTAAATCTAATTTCGTATTTTCCAAATTAATAATATGCAAATAAACTATATAAATGCATGCATACCCGTATATAATTTTTTCAAATAAATGTTACGTTTATTGCTTTAAAATTGTTAAATGAAAGCGTGATTTATATTAATGTAATACAAAAACTAATAATAAATATTTTTTATATTTAAATAATAAATATTATTTCAAACTGAGAAAATTTTTGGTTATGGTTAAATATTTTCAGTGTACTTAATTTATTACACAATGCGACATAAACCTGCTTTGTTGAAAGTTAGCATGGTACTGATTGAAAATTTTATATGTTTTGTTCTCTTTGTGAGAGTCTTGTTGAGATTGTGTGTGTGTGCTTTGGTGACTGCTTAATGTTTGCCATTATTAGACTGTAGTTATGATGTATATTTAAATCAGAATTATTATTTTGTAGAGTATTATTAGCAACAACACAAATGCTTGCTGGGTAGTTGCTTGATGTTTTTGCAAACTCTGTTATATTATGATCTCTTTTCATTCATTTTTGTATGTATATAAGTATATTCATCAGGCACCGTTACATTGCTATTGAAAGACTAATTAAAATAAAGTTTTAATACGCATTTTGCAATTATTTATATTTACATAGCTTATTGTTTTGCTTGCGGCGCCTAATTCTAAAATTTAACAATAAACAATAATTAAATATTTCAACTTATATTAGCAAACTTTTTGTACCTTTCTTATTTTTGTTATTCACATATATTTCCTTTAATATTTATTTTAATGAACGCAAACTTATATTAGCAACAATATATTTAACTTGGTAGCAAGAAGCTTCCTAACAGAGACTGTGATCGCAGATTACATACAACTTCTTCTCAAAGCTTGCTCGATGAAATAAATCAACGGTTAAAATTAATTTAAATCAACGGTCTAATTTAGTAATAGCCTTTTTACACTTGAGTACATTTTGTGGAAACACATGGTTGAAAAACTGAAACACTTATTCACACTTGCAACATCTATCTAATGTGTCAAAATGTTTTCCATAATTTATTAAACAAATAGATCCAGAATAATCATTAAAAATTAATAATTGAATTAAATGTTGATTATATCGTTTCCTTTTTACAATAAATTATAAAAAAAACAAATTCAAAATATATTTTAATCAAATTATGTATTTTTAACAAACACATACATACATACATACATACATGTAAACAAATGATTACCCAACAAACCAAATGCAATCAAAAAACAATACAATTTGAGAATAAGTTTATATAAAACAATGTATTTTAAGCTTTTCTAAATTCCGCTTATGATAATATTTATAATTAGAAAATTCACAAACAGTTTTTAATAATGCTTGATAAACTTTATTATACACAACTGCTTCTTAACAAGTCGTTGTGTTTCTTGACAAATTCTGTTGGCAGAATGATACTGTTAATATGATCCTGTCTACTTTGAAAAGATGTTTATAGTAAGGAGGTGTCAATGTACTGGGATTATGAGATTTTAAAAAGCTGGTTGATGTGCTCCATTGCTCTTCATATTGATTTAGTTCTGGAAATAAGCCACAATTATTAAAAAAAAAGCTTGTAAAAATATTCTATACAAAAGTTAATACAATATTGTTTCAGTAAGCTTATTCTTTAATCGCAATGATAAGCTTATTAGTAATCATGCACATATAATATTTCCACAAGGATTCCGTTTTAATTTTTCTACAATTATTACGGTAGCATTTTTTCAATATATTTTAAAGTCTTTTTTAAGCTTAAGGCTTATGTGTAAACTTTTTATAATATTTTTCTGAAGTCATTTGGTTTGTTGGGTAAATTTTTTTAAAATATAACTGCCATTTTATTAGTGATGACATTAAAATAATCGAAATATGTAAGATGGAACAAAATGATACAGGAACATTTTGTAAAGATGTTGAAAATGTTAACATCTTTGAGAATTGATGGTAGATGTTAGATGTTGATAAGTGTGAAAAGAGTATTACGGATGTAGAGACCGTCAGCAGGTGTCGCTCCTTTCTTGTATTATGATCAAAGATTACACACAGAAGTTACGAGCTCTCAGCTTTCTCGATGAATTAAATCACTATCAATGCCCTTACTAAAACTATTGACATTTTTTTTATTTTATAAGAAAAATATAAATAAATTTGGGCGATAATTCATATGTATATATTTGGGTATTTTTTCACAATTTTTGTGCCAATTTTCCATTATTCTTTTTGGGCAATTTTTCATTTTTTTAGGGTGATTATTCATTCGGCAATTTTTCATTTTTGTTTTTGGGCGATTGTAAACCGTAATAGGGGCCAAAGTAAAAAATGTTTGATGCGGGCCTTTATAAGTATTGCTGAACCACCACATGCTCTTCCACGAGGGTCTTTGGTGTCATATAAAATATAGCCATTGATTTTAAAAAAGCTATTTCTTGCTAAATGTGTTTCTGCAATCAGCATGACATCAATTTGTTGGTTCTTGAGGAAGTATTCGAGTTCATTTTTATGTTGGCGTAAGCCGTTTGCGTTCCAGAAACATATTTTTAAACATTACATTATTAATTGTAAAATTATTACAACAATATAAAAGGAAACAAGAACGCCTGCTTGTAAAAATCCCGATTCGCATCACAAAAAAACATTAATAAAGGATTTTTAGTGTAATTCAAATATTTAATAACGTGATATGCTGAATTTTAATGTTATTTACGAGGGTCTTTAGAAAATTGTAACAACATATTTACAGCGCACGTTATATCAAGTCTACTATACAAGGACAAATAAAGTAAAGATCCAATAATTTCTTGTTAAAATCCCTTATTTCAATTTTTTAATAACGGAATCATTTCTTTTGAACCATTGCCTACCACCTTGCTTGAAACCATAGATAGTTTTATTTAACTTGAAACCTTTTTCTTTCTTCCTCAATAAAGCATTCGGGTTGTTGCATATATATCTTTTCTTTTAAATTTCCGTTCAGAAATGCAGTTCATACATCTAGTTGACGTAGTTTGAAATTATTTTCAACTGCAAGAGCGTATAATCTAAGAGAAGTTTGATGAACTACGGGAGCAAAAGTATCTACATAATATAATCCACATTTTTGAGAGTAACCCTTGGCTACTAATCTGGCCTTACGTTTCGCAATAGTTTCAACTGGCCTAATTTTTGATTTAAATAACCATTTTCATCCAGCTGATAAATCTGTTAAATTCCAAATATTGTTTTTTAATAATGATATGTATTCATCTCGCGTTATAAAGTGTAAAACAATTTCAAAAAGCTCTATCTCCTATGAAATATAATATAAAAACTAAATTTCTCATATCCTATTTCTTTAATAAGTTTGTTTACATAGAAAATTAATAACAATTGAAACTACCTAGTAGATAGATTTGAAGAGTGCTGATGACGGACGTAGCTGTATAGAAAATGCATTCCACTCTGCTGGTGTCTAATTTTTCCTTATCTTTTTATAATTAAGAACTTAAGCCTAAATAATTTATTATTTAAAAATAGTTCAAATAAAATTCATATACAGGTATGTGATGAAAAACGATTTCGATGCAAAAACGACATAAAATCGAAAAAGGTGTGATGACAACACTTATTTTTTTCGTTTTGTTTTTAATTCGGTTTCTTTTTTAAATCAAATTCGATTTCATTTTCCATTTGTTTCTATGAAAATATGAACTAAAAAGAATGTGATGAAACACGAAATTTTACTTTTTTAACTGTTTTTAAAACGATAAAGCATTTACGGACGTTTTTAAGAAAAAGTCGATTGAAGTTAATTTATTAATTTATTAATATTCATTTTATAATCACAAATCTAAACAAATATACATAATAGAATACATGATCGCATTTATACTATAATAACCTTTTCTATTATAGTATAAATAATCCTGATTTCCGGGCTTTACAATCCTAATGTGGGTGCCGTCAATACAACCAATCACCCCCGGAATTTTGAAGTTTTCAAAAAAATGTTGCTTTGATTTTTAAATATAGTCTAGGTCGGCTGACACCTTAATCCAATATTGACATAGCACTTTTTCTAATATAAGTATCATCTTTGACAACGATTTCGAGAACGTAGTCCTGTGCATAGCTATAGCTGAATCATTTCCAACCGACCTTTGAAAATTGCCTTCTGCTAGGAACTAGGAACGTGCTTGCGAACTCAATGACTAAAGGAATTAATTTAGTTTTCACATGTAGTTCAATTTTTTGTAGAATCCAAATAAAACCTTCCTTACCTATACGGAAATATTCCTTGAACCTAAAAATATTTGTTGTGAGCTCAGTTTAAATCACTTGGAAAAACTTGTTACCTAGTCTCCTGCATACTCGGTGGATCTGAAGCATCCCTCAACCTTTTTCTTTGTATATTTGCAACGTTATTCGAATTATTTATTATTAAAAAAGAAGTGGACAAAATAAATGCCATTTTTCTGATTCAAAATCAACTTGATTCTTTTATACGAAAGTTGTAATTTTTACTTGAAACAATTTGAGAAGAAACAAAAATGGAAAGTGAAACCGTTCGATTTTGATCACATCTTATAACAAAACGTTCGGTTTTAGCTTTCGATTTTGTTTGAAACCGATCGATTTCTATCTCATACCTGATAATTTCCCAGAGCGAGCATTGCTTTGACTTTGTTAACTTCAACACTATTGTGTTAATAATCAAAAATATTCATTTGTAAAAAATATCTATTTGTTGTTAATTGCTAACCAAAGGTTTTCTAATAGTAAGATAGATATATACAATTCTTAAGTAAAAGAAAAATATATAAAGAGAATAAAAATAAAGAAAAAATTGTTTGGTACTATAATATAAAGAAGGCTGCATGCAAAATGACCCTATGAAAAATTGCCCAAAAGCATAAATGAAGCTCAAGAAATCTTTATACAAAATTGGGTAATATTTCATAAGAAAAGTAACCTAAAAATTTTGGGTGTTTTTTCGTCGTTTTTGGAGAGTAATTCATTCAGAGTGGCTCAGTCAATTCAGACAAATTATTTAATATTAGTCGGTTTCAATTTTTTATCGCAGTACCATTTTCATCATCAGCTTTATATCCAGTGTCAGTGAAAATATGTCCCAAAAATTTAATAGATTTTTGTTGTACTTACATTTTGACTTATAGCGTAAAACCAGCGCTTTGTATCCACTCTTTTACTTTCTTAGTTATTGATTCTAGTTGCTTTACATCTTTGGCATAAATAAAATTATCGTCCATGGCTATTTCGCAATTTTCAATACATTGTAATGTATGCGACATGACTTTACAAAATACTTCTGGAGCAGATGAATGGTAATCGAAGGTATATGTATCGTCCTCAAGGTGTAGCAGCGGTTAAATATTTAGATGCTATTTCTGACACTTTAATTTGCCAAAAACCTCTTTGACAATCGAGCTTAGTGAAAATTTTATTACCATGGACCTTGGCTATTATTTCTTAGGCAGATTTCAACGGGAAATGTGTACGCCTAATATTTTTATTTAATTCAGTTGGGTCCATGCAAATTTTAATTTTCGAATTATTTTCATGATGACTATTGGACTAACAACGGAAGTTGGTTCAGTAACTGGGTCTATTACTTTTAATCGAGCCTTTCTATCAATTCACTTTTTACACGAGCCGGCAATGCATATGGAATTTTTCTTGGGGGTATTGTTCGAAATTAAGGGTTATCTATAAAATCAATATCATACTCATATTCTTTGCAGCAGTCAAGAATTTCACTTTGTTCTTCTATTTTATGTATACGCGCTAATAAACCTATTTTTTCACAGGAGTCTTGTCCCAGTATTGGTTCTAGATTTTCTTCAACGCTTTTAAAGGACAACTTAATTTTTTGTTTGTTTTTATTATTAATAATAAAAATAAAAGCTATTGTTACATTTTTACTTGACGTTGGGTTCTTTTAATTGCAAAATAAATACACACCGATATTACTTTTATTGTAAGTCACTTGATTTGCTCTGCTTTGAATAACTTTTATTGACACCACTGTTAAAAAATACACAAACTGTGTAATACTTTCTTAGGAACACGACAACTGAATGAATTTTATTGACACCACTGTTAAAACATACACAATCTGTTAAAGACTTTCATACGAACACGAAAACTTATCACAGTTCGTTTGTATTTTACATACTACAGCAAATTCCGCCTTTTCCCCGCAGTTATGACACTCTTTACAATGTGCAAAACAACTTCTTGGTCAGTGCTCTTTATTCTTCCGGTTGCATTTAAATTTTTGTTGTCTTTTAATCATTCAATTACACTTTCGATAAATTTACCTTCATTGTATAAATCATGCATTTGTTTGTCTGCCGTTTCAGCTAAATGCAACCCAAATACTATTTGATCAAGTTTACTTGCTATTGTAGTTTTCCAATGATTGCTCTTATATTCTCTGCTTGCACATCTTCGCTTTCTTCTTTGCTTTAGTGCAAGCATACCCAAAGCTGTTAAAAATGGTTAAAATGAGAATGTATTGTATGTATATATGTATTGTTTTGCACTGAAGAAAAATCACATTGTTTAACATCAGTAAATACAAAAGCGTTTAATTTTGAATGAGTTAACCAAATTTTAATTTAAGTTTTTTGTTAAGATAGAGTTAAAAAGTAGCAAAAAATGGTAGTATGTAAATATTTTATAGTTGTGAAAAAGGTTTTCTTACAATATTAAGTAGGTTTTCTTACAATATTAAGTAAATGTATAATTAAATTAAGTTTTCTTACGATTTTTAGAATTAAGAAATAGTCGTGAATTGTAAAATATGTATGTTGTGAAAATTCCGTACAAGCGGTTCTTATGAAAAAAATCTAACATATTCATTAACAATGTTAACAGGCAGAGAAATCACACAATACAATAGCCCTTGTTTGGAAATGCCCATTACTGTAAATTTGTTACTGCCCATTTTTTTTTTTTTTTCAACCATAAAACATAATTATGTTAATTTATTTTTCATTCTGAACTATTAAATCTAATTTCGTATTTTCCAAATTAATAATATGCAAATAAACTATATAAATGCATGCATACCCGTATATAATTTTTTCAAATAAATGTTACGTTTATTGCTTTAAAATTGTTAAATGAAAGCGTGATTTATATTAATGTAATACAAAAACTAATAATAAATATTTTTTATATTTAAATAATAAATATTATTTCAAACTGAGAAAATTTTTGGTTATGGTTAAATATTTTCAGTGTACTTAATTTATTACACAATGCGACATAAACCTGCTTTGTTGAAAGTTAGCATGGTACTGATTGAAAATTTTATATGTTTTGTTCTCTTTGTGAGAGTCTTGTTGAGATTGTGTGTGTGTGCTTTGGTGACTGCTTAATGTTTGCCATTATTAGACTGTAGTTATGATGTATATTTAAATCAGAATTATTATTTTGTAGAGTATTATTAGCAACAACACAAATGCTTGCTGGGTAGTTGCTTGATGTTTTTGCAAACTCTGTTATATTATGATCTCTTTTCATTCATTTTTGTATGTATATAAGTATATTCATCAGGCACCATTACATTGCTATTGAAAGACTAATTAAAATAAAGTTTTAATACGCATTTTGCAATGATTTATATTTACATAGCTTATTGTTTTGCTTGCGGCGCCTAATTCTAAAATTTAACAATAAACAATAATTAAATATTTCAACTTATATTAGCAAACTTTTTGTACCTTTCTTATTTTTGTTATTCACATATATTTCCTTTAATATTTATTTTAATGAACGCAAACTTATATTAGCAACAATATATTTAACTTGGTAGCAAGAAGCTTCCTAACAGAGACTGTGATCGCAGATTACATACAACTTCTTCTCAAAGCTTGCTCGATGAAATAAATCAACGGTTAAAATTAATTTAAATCAACGGTCTAATTTAGTAATAGCCTTTTTACACTTGAGTACATTTTGTGGAAACACATGGTTGAAAAACTGAAACACTTATTCACACTTGCAACATCTATCTAATGTGTCAAAATGTTTTCCATAATTTATTAAACAAATAGATCCAGAATAATCATTAAAAATTAATAATTGAATTAAATGTTGATTATATCGTTTCCTTTTTACAATAAATTATAAAAAAAACAAATTCAAAATATATTTTAATCAAATTATGTATTTTTAACAAACACATACATACATACATACATACATACATACATGTAAACAAATGATTACCCAACAAACCAAATGCAATCAAAAAACAATACAATTTGAGAATAAGTTTATATAAAACAATGTATTTTAAGCTTTTCTAAATTCCGCTTATGATAATATTTATAATTAGAAAATTCACAAACAGTTTTTAATAATGCTTGATAAACTTTATTATACACAACTGCTTCTTAACAAGTCGTTGTGTTTCTTGACAAATTCTGTTGGCAGAATGATACTGTTAATATGATCCTGTCTACTTTGAAAAGATGTTTATAGTAAGGAGGTGTCAATGTACTGGGATTATGAGATTTTAAAAAGCTGGTTGATGTGCTCCATTGCTCTTCATATTGATTTAGTTCTGGAAATAAGCCACAATTATTAAAAAAAAAGCTTGTAAAAATATTCTATACAAAAGTTAATACAATATTGTTTCAGTAAGCTTATTCTTTAATCGCAATGATAAGCTTATTAGTAATCATGCACATATAATATTTCCACAAGGATTCCGTTTTAATTTTTCTACAATTATTACGGTAGCATTTTTTCAATATATTTTAAAGTCTTTTTTAAGCTTAAGGCTTATGTGTAAACTTTTTATAATATTTTTCTGAAGTCATTTGGTTTGTTGGGTAAATTTTTTTAAAATATAACTGCCATTTTATTAGTGATGACATTAAAATAATCGAAATATGTAAGATGGAACAAAATGATACAGGAACATTTTGTAAAGATGTTGAAAATGTTAACATCTTTGAGAATTGATGGTAGATGTTAGATGTTGATAAGTGTGAAAAGAGTATTACGGATGTAGAGACCGTCAGCAGGTGTCGCTCCTTTCTTGTATTATGATCAAAGATTACACACAGAAGTTACGAGCTCTCAGCTTTCTCGATGAATTAAATCACTATCAATGCCCTTACTAAAACTATTGACATTTTTTTTATTTTATAAGAAAAATATAAATAAATTTGGGCGATAATTCATATGTATATATTTGGGTATTTTTTCACAATTTTTGTGCCAATTTTCCATTATTCTTTTTGGGCAATTTTTCATTTTTTTAGGGTGATTATTCATTCGGCAATTTTTCATTTTTGTTTTTGGGCGATTGTAAACCGTAATAGGGGCCAAAGTAAAAAATGTTTGATGCGGGCCTTTATAAGTATTGCTGAACCACCACATGCTCTTCCACGAGGGTCTTTGGTGTCATATAAAATATAGCCATTGATTTTAAAAAAGCTATTTCTTGCTAAATGTGTTTCTGCAATCAGCATGACATCAATTTGTTGGTTCTTGAGGAAGTATTCGAGTTCATTTTTATGTTGACGTAAGCCGTTTGCGTTCCAGAAACATATTTTTAAACATTACATTATTAATTGTAAAATTATTACAACAATATAAAAGGAAACAAGAACGCCTGCTTGTAAAAATCCCGATTCGCATCACAAAAAAACATTAATAAAGGATTTTTAGTGTAATTCAAATATTTAATAACGTGATATGCTGAATTTTAATGTTATTTACGAGGGTCTTTAGAAAATTGTAACAACATATTTACAGCGCACGTTATATCAAGTCTACTATACAAGGACAAATAAAGTAAAGATCCAATAATTTCTTGTTAAAACCCCTTATTTCAATTTTTTAATAACGGAATCATTTCTTTTGAACCATTGCCTACCACCTTGCTTGAAACCATAGATAGTTTTATTTAACTTGAAACCTTTTTCTTTCTTCCTCAATAAAGCATTCGGGTTGTTGCATATATATCTTTTCTTTTAAATTTCCGTTCAGAAATGCAGTTGATACATCTAGTTGACGTAGTTTGAAATTATTTTCAACTGCAAGAGCGTATAATCTAAGAGAAGTTTGATGAACTACGGGAGCAAAAGTATCTACATAATATAATCCACATTTTTGAGAGTAACCCTTGGCTACTAATCTGGCCTTACGTTTCGCAATAGTTTCATCTGGCCTAATTTTTGATTTAAATAACCATTTTCATCCAGCTGATAAATCTGTTAAATTCCAAATATTGTTTTTTAATAATGATATGTATTCATCTCGCGTTATAAAGTGTAAAACAATTTCAAAAAGCTCTATCTCCTATGAAATATAATATAAAAACTAAATTTCTCATATCCTATTTCTTTAATAAGTTTGTTTACATAGAAAATTAATAACAATTGAAACTACCTAGTAGATAGATTTGAAGAGTGCTGATGACGGACGTAGCTGTATAGAAAATGCATTCCACTCTGCTGGTGTCTAATTTTTCCTTATCTTTTTATAATTAAGAACTTAAGCCTAAATAATTTATTATTTAAAAATAGTTCAAATAAAATTCATATACAGGTATGTGATGAAAAACGATTTCGATGCAAAAACGACATAAAATCGAAAAAGGTGTGATGACAACACTTATTTTTTTCGTTTTGTTTTTAATTCGGTTTCTTTTTTAAATCAAATTCGATTTCATTTTCCATTTGTTTCTATGAAAATATGAACTAAAAAGAATGTGATGAAACACGAAATTTTACTTTTTTAACTGTTTTTAAAACGATAAAGCATTTACGGACGTTTTTAAGAAAAAGTCGATTGAAGTTAATTTATTAATTTATTAATATTCATTTTATAATCACAAATCTAAACAAATATACATAATAGAATACATGATCGCATTTATACTATAATAACCTTTTCTATTATAGTATAAATAATCCTGATTTCCGGGCTTTACAATCCTAATGTGGGCGCCGTCAATACAACCAATCACCCCCGGAATTTTGAAGTTTTCAAAAAAATGTTGATTTGATTTTTAAATATAGTCTAGGTCGGCTGACACCTTAATCCAATATTGACATAGCACTTTTTCTAATATAAGTATCATCTTTGACAACGATTTCGAGAACGTAGTCCTGTGCATAGCTATAGCTGAATCATTTCCAACCGACCTTTGAAAATTGCCTTCTGCTAGGAACTAGGAACGTGCTTGCGAACTCAATGACTAAAGGAATTAATTTAGTTTTCACATGTAGTTCAATTTTTTGTAGAATCCAAATAAAACCTTCCTTACCTATACGGAAATATTCCTTGAACCTAAAAATATTTGTTGTGAGCTCAGTTTAAATCACTTGGAAAAACTTGTTACCTAGTCTCCTGCATACTCGGTGGATCTGAAGCATCCCTCAACCTTTTTCTTTGTATATTTGCAACGTTATTCGAATTATTTATTATTAAAAAAGAAGTTGACAAAATAAATGCCATTTTTCTGATTCAAAATCAACTTGATTCTTTTATACGAAAGTTGTAATTTTTACTTGAAACAATTTGAGAAGAAACAAAAATGGAAAGTGAAACCGTTCGATTTTGATCACATCTTATAACAAAACGTTCGGTTTTAGCTTTCGATTTTGTTTGAAACCGATCGATTTCTATCACATACCTGATAATTTCCCAGAGCGAGCATTGCTTTGACTTTGTTAACTTCAACACTATTGTGTTAATAATCAAAAATATTCATTTGTAAAAAATATCTATTTGTTGTTAATTGCTAACCAAAGGTTTTCTAATAGTAAGATAGATATATACAATTCTTAAGTAAAAGAAAAATATATAAAGAGAATAAAAATAAAGAAAAAATTGTTTGGTACTATAATATAAAGAAGGCTGCATGCAAAATGACCCTATGAAAAATTGCCCAAAAGCATAAATGAAGCTCAAGAAATCTTTATACAAAATTGGGTAATATTTCATAAGAAAAGTAACCTAAAAATTTTGGGTGTTTTTTCGTCGTTTTTGGAGAGTAATTCATTCAGAGTGGCTCAGTCAATTCAGACAAATTATTTAATATTAGTCGGTTTCAATTTTTTATCGCAGTACCATTTTCATCATCAGCTTTATATCCAGTGTCAGTGAAAATATGTCCCAAAAATTTAATAGATTTTTGTTGTACTTACATTTTGACTTATAGCGTAAAACCAGCGCTTTGTATCCACTCTTTTACTTTCTTAGTTATTGATTCTAGTTGCTTTACATCTTTGGCATAAATAAAATTATCGTCCATGGCTATTTCGCAATTTTCAATACATTGTAATGTATGCGACATGACTTTACAAAATACTTCTGGAGCAGATGAATGGTAATCGAAGGTATATGTATCGTCCTCAAGGTGTAGCAGCGGTTAAATATTTAGATGCTATTTCTGACACTTTAATTTGCCAAAAACCTCTTTGACAATCGAGCTTAGTGAAAATTTTATTACCATGGACCTTGGCTATTATTTCTTAGGCAGATTTCAACGGGAAATGTGTACGCCTAATATTTTTATTTAATTCAGTTGGGTCCATGCAAATTTTAATTTTCGAATTATTTTCATGATGACTATTGGACTAACAACGGAAGTTGGTTCAGTAACTGGGTCTATTACTTTTAATCGAGCCTTTCTATCAATTCACTTTTTACACGAGCCGGCAATGCATATGGAATTTTTCTTGGGGGTATTGTTCGAAATTAAGGGTTATCTATAAAATCAATATCATACTCATATTCTTTGCAGCAGTCAAGAATTTCACTTTGTTCTTCTATTTTATGTATACGCGCTAATAAACCTATTTTTTCACAGGAGTCTTGTCCCAGTATTGGTTCTAGATTTTCTTCAACGCTTTTAAAGGACAACTTAATTTTTTGTTTGTTTTTATTATTAATAATAAAAATAAAAGCTATTGTTACATTTTTACTTGACGTTGGGTGCTTTTAATTGCTAAATAAATACACACCGATATTACTTTTATTGTAAGTCACTTGATTTGCTCTGCTTTGAATAACTTTTATTGACACCACTGTTAAAAAATACACAAACTGTGTAATACTTTCTTAGGAACACGACAACTGAATGAATTTTATTGACACCACTGTTAAAACATACACAATCTGTTAAAGACTTTCATACGAACACGAAAACTTATCACAGTTCGTTTGTATTTTACATACTACAGCAAATTCCGCCTTTTCCCCGCAGTTATGACACTCTTTACAATGTGCAAAACAACTTCTTGGTCAGTGCTCTTTATTCTTCCGGTTGCATTTAAATTTTTGTTGTCTTTTAATCATTCAATTACACTTTCGATAAATTTACCTTCATTGTATAAATCATGCATTTGTTTGTCTGCCGTTTCAGCTAAATGCAACCCAAATACTATTTGATCAAGTTTACTTGCTATTGTAGTTTTCCAATGATTGCTCTTATATTCTCTGCTTGCACATCTTCGCTTTCTTCTTTGCTTTAGTGCAAGCATACCCAAAGCTGTTAAAAATGGTTAAAATGAGAATGTATTGTATGTATGTATATATGTATTGTTTTGCACTGAAGAAAAATCACATTGTTTAACATCAGTAAATACAAAAGCGTTTAATTTTGAATGAGTTAACCAAATTTTAATTTAAGTTTTTTGTTAAGATAGAGTTAAAAAGTAGCAAAAAATGGTAGTATGTAAATATTTTATAGTTGTGAAAAAGGTTTTCTTACAATATTAAGTAGGTTTTCTTACAATATTAAGTAAATGTATAATTAAATTAAGTTTTCTTACGATTTTTAGAATTAAGAAATAGTCGTGAATTGTAAAATACGTATGTTGTGAAAATTCCGTACAAGCGGTTCTTATGAAAAAAATCTAACATATTCATTAACAATGTTAACAGGCAGAGAAATCACACAATACAATAGCCCTTGTTTGGAAATGCCCATTACTGTAAATTTGTTACTGCCCATTTTTTTTTTTTTTTTCAACCATAAAACATAATTATGTTAATTTATTTTTCATTCTGAACTATTAAATCTAATTTCGTATTTTCCAAATTAATAATATGCAAATAAACTATATAAATGCATGCATACCCGTATATAATTTTTTCAAATAAATGTTACGTTTATTGCTTTAAAATTGTTAAATGAAAGCGTGATTTATATTAATGTAATACAAAAACTAATAATAAATATTTTTTATATTTAAATAATAAATATTATTTCAAACTGAGAAAATTTTTGGTTATGGTTAAATATTTTCAGTGTACTTAATTTATTACACAATGCGACATAAACCTGCTTTGTTGAAAGTTAGCATGGTACTGATTGAAAATTTTATATGTTTTGTTCTCTTTGTGAGAGTCTTGTTGAGATTGTGTGTGTGTGCTTTGGTGACTGCTTAATGTTTGCCATTATTAGACTGTAGTTATGATGTATATTTAAATCAGAATTATTATTTTGTAGAGTATTATTAGCAACAACACAAATGCTTGCTGGGTAGTTGCTTGATGTTTTTGCAAACTCTGTTATATTATGATCTCTTTTCATTCATTTTTGTATGTATATAAGTATATTCATCAGGCACCGTTACATTGCTATTGAAAGACTAATTAAAATAAAGTTTTAATACGCATTTTGCAATGATTTATATTTACATAGCTTATTGTTTTGCTTGCGGCGCCTAATTCTAAAATTTAACAATAAACAATAATTAAATATTTCAACTTATATTAGCAAACTTTTTGTACCTTTCTTATTTTTGTTATTCACATATATTTCCTTTAATATTTATTTTAATGAACGCAAACTTATATTAGCAACAATATATTTAACTTGGTAGCAAGAAGCTTCCTAACAGAGACTGTGATCGCAGATTACATACAACTTCTTCTCAAAGCTTGCTCGATGAAATAAATCAACGGTTAAAATTAATTTAAATCAACGGTCTAATTTAGTAATAGCCTTTTTACACTTGAGTACATTTTGTGGAAACACATGGTTGAAAAACTGAAACACTTATTCACACTTGCAACATCTATCTAATGTGTCAAAATGTTTTCCATAATTTATTAAACAAATAGATCCAGAATAATCATTAAAAATTAATAATTGAATTAAATGTTGATTATATCGTTTCCTTTTTACAATAAATTATAAAAAAAACAAATTCAAAATATATTTTAATCAAATTATGTATTTTTAACAAACACATACATACATACATACATACATGTAAACAAATGATTACCCAACAAACCAAATGCAATCAAAAAACAATACAATTTGAGAATAAGTTTATATAAAACAATGTATTTTAAGCTTTTCTAAATTCCGCTTATGATAATATTTATAATTAGAAAATTCACAAACAGTTTTTAATAATGCTTGATAAACTTTATTATACACAACTGCTTCTTAACAAGTCGTTGTGTTTCTTGACAAATTCTGTTGGCAGAATGATACTGTTAATATGATCCTGTCTACTTTGAAAAGATGTTTATAGTAAGGAGGTGTCAATGTACTGGGATTATGAGATTTTAAAAAGCTGGTTGATGTGCTCCATTGCTCTTCATATTGATTTAGTTCTGGAAATAAGCCACAATTATTAAAAAAAAAAGCTTGTAAAAATATTCTATACAAAAGTTAATACAATATTGTTTCAGTAAGCTTATTCTTTAATCGCAATGATAAGCTTATTAGTAATCATGCACATATAATATTTCCACAAGGATTCCGTTTTAATTTTTCTACAATTATTACGGTAGCATTTTTTCAATATATTTTAAAGTCTTTTTTAAGCTTAAGGCTTATGTGTAAACTTTTTATAATATTTTTCTGAAGTCATTTGGTTTGTTGGGTAAATTTTTTTAAAATATAACTGCCATTTTATTAGTGATGACATTAAAATAATCGAAATATGTAAGATGGAACAAAATGATACAGGAACATTTTGTAAAGATGTTGAAAATTTTTCATTTTTTTAGGGTGATTATTCATTCGGCAATTTTTCATTTTTGTTTTTGGGCGATTTTTCATAGGGTCATTTTTCATGCAGCCTATACAGAAAGAGTGTTTAAAAGTGTAAAACAACAAAATATGGGTGGTAAATATTAAAGTAAAAATATTCAACAAAAGGGAAGCTTAAGGTAGTGGTAGACTTCGTTCTCACCAATTGACGATTGATAATTGAATACAAGTTTTCTCGTATTCCTTTATCTGGGTTTGGTTGGTTAAATAGATGATGCTTACAACTAAAACACTACCCTAAGTAGATTAGATACAAGTAGTGCTGATGACGGACGTGGCTGTCTAGAAAATGTGCATTCCACTCGTGCTGGGTGTCTAAAAATTAAATTTTCCCAATTTTTCTTTAATATTATCACCTAATTTGTAATTTAATTAATTCTTTCTTAGAGAGAATAAAAACGAACTTAAGCTTGATTATAAATTTCATTGTATGTAATACGTAAAATAGTTCGACTAATAATAATTAAAATTTTCAAAAAAAAAAAAAAAAAAAAAGTGAAGTATGTATAATATAAAAATTAAAATTTCTCATATCCTATTTCTTTGAGAAGTTTGCTTAAATAGAAAATCAATAACAACTGAAACTATTTATTAGATAGATACGAAGAGTGCTGATGACGGGCATATCTGTCTGGAAAATGCATTCCACTCTGCTGGTGTCTAATTTTGCCTTATCTCTTTATAATTAAGAACTTAAGCCTAAATAATTAATTTATTCATTTAAAAATAGTTTAAATAAAATTAAAGTTGATATAATATTCCAGAGCGGGCACGGCTATGACTTTGTTAACTTTAAGACTATTGTGTTAAGCTTGGTACTCTGTTCAGTATTTCATGCGGAATGCTGTCAAATTGCATACATAAAAAAATTCTATGAAAAAGTCATGAAAAAATGTTGCAGAAGTAGTACTCTGTTTTTGCTGTGGAAAAATATTGAAATGTTTCTGGCAACATTTTATCAAAGCTGTGAAATAAAGCAAAAGGGCATTACTTCATGTAAAATTTTTCAAAAAACAGTTGATCACTTGGCTTTTTTTCACATTTCTAAAATAATGTGGTATACTTAAAAACAATAAAATCGTAAAATTCTTTCAAATCGCGAGATAGGCACCACATTTTAAATGTAAAATTTTCCTTGTGAAATAATAAAAGTTGCTCAACATTTTTCGCAAATTCGAACAGAGTACTAGGCTTAAATAATCAAAAATGTACATTTGTAAAAAATATCTAATTGTTGTTTATTGCTAACCAAAAATTGACAAGAAAGACAGATATATGTATACAATTTTCAAGTAAAAGAAAAATATATAAAGAGAATACAAATAAAGAAAATATGTTTGCTTGGTAGTATAATAGAAAGAAATAGTGTTTAAAAGTGTAAAACAATTTCAAAAAGTTCTATTTCCTATGAAATATAAAAATTAAAATTTCTCATACCGTATTTCTTTGACATGTTTGTTTAAATAGAAAATTAATAACAATTCAAACTACCTAGTAGACAGATATGAAGAGTGCTGATGACGGAAATATCTGTTTGGAAAATGCATTCCACTCTGCTATTGTCTAATTTTTCTTTATCACTTTATAATTAAGAACTCAAGCCTAAATAATTAATTTATTCATTTAAAAATAGTTCAAATAAAATTAAAATTCATATAATTTTCCACAGCGGGTACGGCTTTTTTCATATTGTTAACTTCAACATTATTGTGTTAATAATCAAAAATATACATTTGTAAAAAATATCTAATTGTTGTTTATTGCTAACCAAAGATTAGCTAATAGCCTAACAGATATATACAATTTTCAAGTAAAGCCTGGTATTCTGTTCAGTTTTTCATGCGGAATGCTGTCAAGTTACATGTCAATATATTGAAATAAAAAAACAACCCGTAAAACAACTGAACGCTTTAAAGTTTTATTGATGAATGACTTAAAATTTTAATTACAGAAATATATGTGTATAATAAAAACAAAGTATGCTATGATAATTTCTAATATAAAAGCAAAGCATACTATGTGTATATAAAAATCAACATAGGCAAAGCCTACTGCGAATACTTAATATAATATAATATTAATTCAAATGCTATTATGAATTTGTTACAATTTCAAAGCCTACTATGTATTGGGTTTGTTAATTAATTTAATAATTTCAACACTCCTTCTCAAACCTTATACTAATTGCTTTGATAAATAACAACAAAAATACTATTCCATATGCATTAATTTGACTAATTTCATATGTTTAATTCTATTTAGATTTTTTATATCTGCTATCATTTCATTTGTACGAAGATACTTAAGATTAATCTGCCTACTGTTAATAACTTCTCGTATGTGATGATACTTGATATCCTCATTGAGATCGCCGTTTAAGTATGCACTGACAATATCGATATGGTGCAAATACATACCTTTGTTTACAGCTATGGCACAAAGAAGCCTTATATTTGCATACCGTATAACTGGTGAAAATGTTTCGTGATAATTAACACCGTATTTCTGGCTGCAGTCTTTTGCCACAAGCCTTGCTTTATCGCTCAATATGTCCATCGCTTGTAGTTTTAACTGCATATTGCCTTTTTTCCAACCGGCAAGTCAACCAAGTCCCATGTTTTGTTACTTTTCAACGAATTAAATTCAATCTGCATAGGATTTTTCCATTCTGTTCTGTTTTCATTATTCTCCTCATTTGTGTTTGATTCGCTTTCAGTATTAAAACCATCTTCTTCTTCTTCGATTACCTGTTCACCAACTGGAGCTTGTAGACTATTGAAACCTTTTTGACCTTCGTTATTAAAAATTATGAAGAAATCGTCATCTTTGTAGTCTGCAATGTCTTCACTTTCACTGTTGCCGAATTTATTTTCTTCAAATCTTACGTCACGTCTTTCAATAACTTTTTGGGTTTTCTTATCATACAACCTATACGCCTTCGCAACTTGAGAATAACCCACTGACATACATTTGACCTTTTGCGGCAAACTTTGGGCTTTGTCGTTTATTTAGGGCTACTGCGGATGATCCAAAAACTTTTAAATGGCTTACTTTTGGTTTATACCCGTACCATGCTTCGTGCGGGGTTTTATTTTTCAGAGCGTTAGTAGGAGAACGATTTCTCAAATACACGGCTGTAGCAACGGCTACCGCCCATAGATTCTTGTTCATATTCGCATGCACTAACATAGAACGGAACATCTCAACAAATATGCGGTTGGCACGTTCGGCTACACCATTTTGTTGAGGTGTATAAGCTACCGTCAACTGACGCAAGATGCCATGTTCTTGTAGATATAAAGCAAAAGCTGTGTTTATATACTCAGGTCCATTATCGCTCCTTAAAATTTTTATCTTTTTTCCTGTTTTACTTTCCACTTTGTAACGTGGTTTTGTCGTAGGCTGAGGTAGCTTAGTCTCGTCCAGGGTCTACTTACCGATCCAGAAACCTTAAGTAATATAAAAGATTATTTTTCCCTTCTTGGGCTTAATTAATCTGTTTTTCTTTATTTACTATAATAATTAATTACAATACGAATACAAAATTACGATAACCGACGCACGCCAACCCGACTGATTCGTCAAATGGCTGGTTCGGGTGTGTTGGATGGATGCGCAGGTTCGGGTGATACTAGTTCGGGTTACTGAAATGTTACGCAGTTCAGGATACCACTAGTTAGCAGGTTCGGGTGATACTAGTTCGGGTTACTGATTCGATACGTAGATTCGGGATACTGTAAGGTGTACACTTAATGTCACTTCAATATTTCAATTAATTTTTCACTGTGTAACACCACCACACACCGCACACAAATAAATTATGAGTAATGCCAAATAAGCAAAATAAAGGGCAATATACTCAGTGGCGAAACATGAATATAATTCAAAATAAAACCTTTTTTTTATTATTCCTTTTTGGGTGTCATGTGTATGACACTCGCTTGCAATAATGCATGGCCTTGAAAAATGCAATTAAAGCATAAATGATTTTTCAAGAGTTTATTGATTTCTGATATTGTTTTTAGAATTATTAATTTTAGTATTATATTAAATTACATTTTTGTAAAAAAAAGAATGCAAAGAAAAATATAAAAGCAGAGCATTAGCACTGGAGCTGATTTGAGCAAGGTCTAGCAGTTAATTGCAGACTGGCAAAAAAGGGGAAAATTCTTTTATTTATAAAAAGGATAAAAAGGTAAAACTCCCTGTACACAAAAACCAGGAGGCAGGCATGCTCTGGGACTCTTAACAGGTCTTTGTACAGCTCGAGTAAAAATAAGAACCCAGAAACTTTATATGGCGATTCTGCGCTAGTCGAACTACAAAAATTAGATTCCCTCTGACCAAGAATAAACAAAACTTAAACATGAAAGGGTATAAAGTAGGCCCACAACCACTACAACGAGAGAAGCTACAAAGAAGACAGGAAGCGAATAAGGACACTTTCCGTGTCGCCATCCCAGAACAAAAACTGTTACTGAAAACTCGAGGTGGGAACAAACGGAAGTTAAAAATCAAATTGACGTTCTTCAAAAGCATCATCAAAAGACACATCAGTGAAAAGATCACCTATAACAAGTGGTATTTTGCTGAATACCTATATGTGTCAGAAATAGTTGATCTCATGAAATCAGAGTTGAACCGAGGAAATATTGGTCAAAGAATTTGGGACGCAATCAGGCAGAAGAGACCATTGATAAGAACAAAGCCTTCGTAAAAGCGGCCAAACAACAAGCTCAACTAGAAGCAGAAAAAACCCAAGAAAACACTAATATTCAACAAAGTTGGGACTAAAAATGGGTTGGTGGAGTTCTGAAGAAGTCATCGTGAATCAAGCTGCAAATGGGGCAAAAATAGATCAGCCCACAACAGTGACAAAAATTTCAACAGATGTAGTAATCATCGTATTCTTCACGGCGGCAATATTTTTCCTCATATACAAGCTAGATATTATAAAAATTATGTGCATAAGCACATCAGCAGGAGTAAGGAAATAGTCTAAAAATAATTAATTACAAAAAAAAAAAATTTTAAATAATCTAAATCTTATCTCTCAAAATTTCAATAAAATTAAACAATTAAAAATATATGTAAAAATTAAGCGAATTTTAATGGAAAAATTTATAGAAATTTTAGATAATATTTCTGTTGTCTCAGAAAATTTAAAGAAACTAGGACAAAAAAATATAAATTAGAAACCATTGATACAAAGCTCAATGAAATTAAAGAATTTAGAGAAAAATTAGGAGTTTTAGAAAAGACAGGGACAAATATCGATTATATCAAATTAGGCGAAATAAAATCAAAGTTCCAGACTTTATTTTACACTACAAACTCAAGATTGACAGAATTGAGAAACGAAATAATAAAAAACACAAAAGACCTGAACGAACAAACTAGTTCTCAAAATACTGAAGAAAACAAAGAAACAAAAATGGCAGAGTTTGACATAAACACTTCACTCAAGGTAGTACCCGAATTTTCTGGCAACTGCAAAGAATTGACATCATTTCTTAAGATAACAGAATTGATACACCAAGGTCTTAGTACTGAAGCCAAAAAGACGTTCATAGAATTTGTTAGAGAAGTAAAACTCTCAAACAAAATTAAATCTCATTTAGGAGTCTTAGAACCGATTACGACGTTCGAAACACTAAGAACCGAACTGAGTAAAATATGCAAGAGTCCTATGACTATACCGGACATATACAGTAAGCTAAATTCATTCACTCAAAGAAACCAAAACGTCACAAGTTACAGTGTGTAACGACACGTTCTCGCTGGTTGCTGGGGTGATGCTCAGCGGAGTCCAGGGTCGTTTATATAATAGTAAAACACCAGATTAAAACGTTATAATCTTTATTGTGCGTCTAGGGTCGTGCTCTTGCTCCCAATACTCTCTTCTCGCACGTTATGATGATGCCCTCGTGTGGTTGTGTTATCGACTTATAAACGGCGATTAAAATACTGTGGTCGGTTTCTCGCTTGTTATTTTGGAGAGCAGGATAGTCTCTTGCTGATGTGTCCAACGACAAGAGCTGTTCCTGTTACTCCAACAACGAGTTGCTCTAAGAACCTCCACTGATAATGTGTCCAAAACCAGTTTTAGATCTCGCTAGGTTAAGAGTATTAGCTGATGTATCCAACGACTAATATTGTTCTTACCGTCGCACGAGCTGCCGGCCAACTAACTTTTATTATGTGATCATTCGCCTTTTATACCTTTTAGTTGTACACACACGAGCATACATTCACACGTACTTCTGCTTGTGTACACACATTAACACACAATCAATACATATCCCAAAAGAATGAATGGTTGTAAACAAGCAGAGTTGTATTAATGAGCAATGCACGATGTGATTACATTTCTTCCGTTAAGTTTAAATTTCAAATTAACGCATCAATATGAAAAATATAAACGTTATTATAAAATAAAAATAATTCAAATATATAAAAGTTATTATAATAAACAAAAAAAAGATTTTTGCGTGTGAGCCTAAAACAAGTTGGCGACTTTGGCCGTCACACTACCCTTCCTCTTCCCTGGTAATTATTGTTTAAGCCAAATCACTCTCACCATTCCTGACCGAGAGATTATGACCCTATATCGCTGACCATTTATTATTTTGACCAGTCTACCCCAAGGCATTAGGCTGTTCTGAGGCCATTCGATCCTGTATCTCTTGCCTAAGTTGTTCGGGAGCCTGGTCCAGCGGAATCTCGATTGGTTCTACGGCTAGGGTTGATACTACAACGTCTGATAAGGGATTGGAGAGAATTGTGCTAGATCCAATGGGGTTGTCCATGCAGATAGGCTCGATGATAGTAAGGGCTTGTGGCTGTGGATCGCACGATGAAATGAATGTTGAAGACGTGCTCAATTTTGATGTTTTTGATGGAGGCGTTGTAGATGAGGATGATGATGGTGATGATGATGATGGTGATGATGATGATGATGGTGATGATGATGATGATGACCTAATGGGGCTCAGGATGGTCGATGCCAGTTCTAGAACCGGTGCAGCTTCCTGCCCTTCAATGACTTCGCCACGGGTGTAGACGTCGTTTTCTGGAGGTTATTGATGTGACTCTATAAATGGTTTTATTTCACTAAGATGGGCTGTGCGCCTTTCACTACTCTACTAAGTTTAACAATAACGGGGGACACGAATCCCGTGATGACATAAGGTCCCCCGAATCGAGGAGCCAATTTCGCCGCAAAGCTATCGATTGCTTTCGACACTGGATGTTGGCGGACTAAAACGCGATCACCTATTCGAGGTTGCCACTGACGACGTCGTAAATTATAATAGTGTTTTTGGTTGTGCGACGCTTTGCTTATATTTCGTCGTACTATAACAAAGATCTCCTTCAGTTCTTTAGCGCGATCAACTGGAGTAATTGCGCGAGCTCCTGTGCCGATGGTCACTTCGTCGTACAGTGCTTTTGGTAAACGGGGTTCTCTTCCTTGTGTTAAGTAAGCCGGTGTATACCCTGTTGATGCCGATGTGCTAGTGTTTATGGCCAACATTATTTCAGGCACCGACTCATCCCAGACAGAATGCTTTTGACGCGAAAACTGTGCAATAATGGTCTTGATCGTACGATTGGCTCGTTCCGTTGGATTTTCCTGTGGGGTTTAAGGAGCGGTAAATTGCTGCTGTACCACAAGTTCTTCTAAATAATTTTTTAGTACCCGCGATGTGAATTGTGTTCCATTGTCGGTGAGGAGGACCTTTGGTACCCCATATCGTGACACAATTCGCTCTCTGATAGCTTTAACCACACTTTCGGCCGTAGCCTTCCGCAGCGGAATCAGTTCACACCATTTAGTAAAATGATCAAAGAGCACGAGAAGCATCGTATTTCCGTGTCGGGATCGGGGCAAAGGCCCAACGAAATCTGCACAGAGAAGAGACCACGGCTCTCCTGGAAGGCGCGTCAACATTTTCCCTGCTGGCATTTGTTGTGCAATTTTGTATTCTTGACAAACTTTACACTTCCTTACATACCGACAAACATCTCGGCTCATACCTGGCCAATAATAACGACTAGCAACTTTGTTAAGAGTCTTTCGGATACCGAGGTGGCCACCTGCGGCTTGATCGTGTGTCTCCCGTAGAACTTGTAGTCTTAACGGCGTGGCCACGCAGAGTTTCCACGGAGTGGAATCATCATCATTTGCTTCTCTGGTGAAATGTCGATATAGTTGTCCATTGACAATAGAGTAATCTGCAAATTCTTCCGGGTATTTTTGTACGGCTGCCATTTGTTTTTCAAGCCACTGGCAAGTAGATGTCGGTTTTGTTTGTGCTAGGTTTACCTCTTCTACCGGTTGCCGAGAAAGCGCGTCGGCCACCACATTGTGCTTCCCTCTTCTATAATTGATGGTAAATTTATACTGTTGTAATTCGAGTGCCCATCTTGCCAAACGTCCAGTGGGGTTATCGATAGAGTTTAGCCATTTTAAGGATAGATGATCTGTTAATACTTTGAATTCATACCCCTCAAGATAGGGTCTCATTTTCCGGATGCCCCATACAATCGCCAAACACTCTTTCTCAGTGGCGGAGTAATTTTTTTTCCGCTTTGTTTAAGTGCCGGCTGGCATAAGCGATTACATGTTCTTTATCATCGATTTCTTGGGTCAGAACGGCCCCCAGTCCATAATCGCTGGCATCAGTCTGAAGGGTGAAGGGTTGGGTAAAATCTGGGCAAGCGAGTACTGGTGCTATGGTGAGTTTTTGCTTCAGTGTCTCAAATGCGTTCTGCTGCGCCATTCCCCATTTCCAATGTTTTCCTTTCTTTAACATTTGTGTCAATGGTTGAGCGATTTCGGAAAAGTTTGGAACAAATCGCCTATACCATGAAGTGATGCCAAGGAAGCGACGAACTTCTCTTACATTTATAGGCGGATGTCAGAAACGGCATGTCAGAAACGGCTGCTATCTTTTCCGGATCAGTTTTAATCCCATCACTAGTAACGATATGGCCTAGGTATTTGGTTTCAGATTTAAAGAATGCGCACTTATCTACATTTATTTTCAAATTGGCTGCTCGTAGGCGCGTAAATACCTCCTTTAAATTCTTCATATGTTCCTCAAATGTGGCTCCAATGACAATAATATCGTCTAAATAGGCGAAGGCGTGTGGTTCCATCTCTGGTCCGATGATGCCGTCTAAGGCTCGTTGAAACGTAGCCGGAGCCGAATGTAGACCAAAGGGCATTACTCGCCACTGGTACAAGCCGCGACCGTTAACAGCAAAGGCAGTATATTTCTTACTGCTTTCCTCCATAGGTATTTGCCAATATCCATCTTTCAAATCCAGGCTACTAATGAACTTTGCATTGCGTAGCCGGTTCAGGATACTGTCGATTCTTGGTACAGGGTAAGCATCAGGAATGGATCTAGCATTGAGCTGGCGAAAATCCATACAGGTACGCCACTTTCCATTCTTTTTCTTAACCAACGTTATCGGGAAACTATATGGGCTACATGATGGCTCAATACAGCCTTGGTCAATTAGTTTGCTCACTTGCTCGTCAATAATTTCTTGCATTGCGGGATTTCGCAGAGCATATCGTATCTTGATCGGACGGTCATCCTTCATAACTATTCGGTGAGTGGCAGCAGTAGATAATCCCTTAATTTTTTTGAATTTGGGTAGCTCTTCTTCTAGAAACTGCTTAATTTTTTGTTGTTGCGTCTCTTTATTAAAACTACTACCTGTTTGTGTGCGCACTGGTTTACAGAGTTGGTGGCTTACCTTATCGGTTAGGGGTTGCTCGTAGTAATTCCCAGCTTGAACGGATAGCCCAGCACAGGTGATAGTTGTATTAGCAACTTTGAGGAAATCAAGTCCTAAGATGAGTGGTTCTGTGGCTGCATCCATAATTAGAAAAATGTGTTCCGTCGTAATATTACCCAAAGTGACTTGGAACTTTACTGCGTTAGATACTATTCGTTTAGAACCATCGGTACCTCAATATTTTTTTTTACATATTGTGGTTGGGTTGTTAATTTTTTTATTAAGGATGGCATAATGAAACTGCGTGTAGCTCCAGTGTCGATGATAGCAGTGGTGCCGTGACTGTTGACCTTGACATATGCTTTTAGTTTCTCGTCTTCCCAGGCTAGGTGCGTTCTATTACTCGTTGTCTTTGCAACTAACGTAGTGCGATTTCTAGGTGCCGATTGATTATTAATCATACGATGATGTTCTCCACGAGCTGGCACTGTGTTTGGAATACTTTCCAAGTCTGCTGCTAAAGAAATGAGGTCATCTAGTGTGGAAAAATCCTTTCTCCGTATATATAGCACTGGTAGTCGGCGTTGGCATTGCGAAAGATTCTTTCCAATTTTTGTTCTTCACTTACTTGCGCATGTCGCATCAGGTCTTGCAGGGAAAGCACGTAATCCTTAAATGGTTCACGTGGCCGCTGTACTCTCTTCCGAATCTCGTCATCGAGTTTTTCGAAATAGCGTGGCGGCAGAAAGAAATCGTAAAAATCCTTTTTAAAAGCTACCCATTTGTCCCAATGTTTATTATTATTTCTGAGCCAACTGAGCGCCCTTTCACGTAGTAGTTGTGACATAACCCGGAGGACGCTTGTCAGTTCCATTTCATACATTCCGGCTAGTTCCTCCACTCGCTCAATAAATCCAAGCGGGTCTTTTCTACCATCATACTTCAGTCCCCATTTCCGGACTAATTCAATTGTAGCTAACCGGTCCTCTTTTGGTGCTTGGTTGTTTGTTTGGGATTGTGCTGCCTTTTCGTAAATTTCTATTTTTCTTGGTGATGTCGAATTATCATCTGCTGCTGTGACTGGCAATTGTAATTTTATATTTGGTGAAAACGATCCACTTGTCTTATGTTTGACCTGCCATTCTAGAAGTTTTCTCGTTGTTTCCTCATTATGCTCAGCTGTCACAAATTTTGCAAAACGCTTTCTCATCTCGTCGACTGATCCGCTCGGATTTTGCTCACATTGTGTCAGATAATTTGTAAGTTCCTCTTTTTTTAAAGAGTAAACCCACGTTGTTTTAAGCACAGTGCCGACGGACATGTTGTTTGTGTTTATTATTACACAGAATCTGTCTTCCTTATTGAGAAAATAAATATTTCCCTGTTGTTAAAAAAATTTTCTTGATGGACAAAATGTCCCTGCTCGGGCGCCAATGTAACGACACGTTCTCGCTGGTTGCTGGGGTGATGCTCAGCGGAGTCCAGGGTCGTTTATATAATAGTAAAACACCAGATTAAAACGTTATAATCTTTATTGTGCGTCTAGGGTCGTGCTCTTGCTCCCAATACTCTCTTCTCGCACGTTATGATGATGCCCTCGTGTGGTTGTGTCATCGACTTATAAACGGCGATTAAAATACTGTGGTCGGTTTCTCGCTTGTTATTTTGGAGAGCAGGATAGTCTCTTGCTGATGTGTCCAACGACAAGAGCTGTTCCTGTTACTCCAACAACGAGTTGCTCTAAGAACCTCCACTGATAATGTGTCCAAAACCAGTTTTAGATCTCGCTAGGTTAAGAGTATTAGCTGATGTGTCCAACGACTAATATTGTTCTTACCGTCGCACGAGCTGCCGGCCAACTAACTTTTATTATGTGATCATTCGCCTTTTATACCTTTTAGTTGTACACACACGGGCATACATTCACACGTACTTCTGCTTGTGTACACACATTAACACGCAATCAATACATATCCCAAAAGAATGAATGGTTGTAAACAAGCAGAGTTGTATTAATGAGCAATGCACGATGTGATTACATTTCTTCCGTTAAGTTTAAATTTCAAATTAACGCATCAATATGAAAAATATAAACGTTATTATAAAATAAAAATAATTCAAATATATAAAAGTTATTATAATAAACAAAAAAAAGATTTTTGCGTGTGAGCCTAAAACAAGTTGGCGACTTTGGCCGTCACAAGTGACACAATTTTAAACCTAACAGCTGAACTGAGTTCCCTCAGAATCTCAGAACTAGAAGGCACTATAACTACTGAAAGAAGAAATTACGTCATAACAAATGATCAAAAATACGCACTAACGATTTTTAAAAAGAATCTGAACGACATTTTCAGACAGCAAATATGTGTGGCACAACCAAAAACACTCGCGGTGTTTACAACAACAATTTCAATCGCACACAAACACAGGAAGTTAGGAACAACAACAGTAATATGCAAATGCAAAATAATTCATACAGAGGCCAAAGTAATCGGCATAATAATAATATTAACAGAAGCCGACATGGCAATAATAGAAACTCGACGCGCGGCAACAGAATAAATGTATTAAATAAGGAAAACTGCTTAGACCCGGGGGAAGGCCAGGTACAGCATTAGAACCCATCCTCCGGGATAACAAATTAAATATTTTTAGAATATCAGGTAATTCGACAAATTTGGTTAGTTCAAGAAGTAGCGACGCAACAAGCAATTTAACTTTTATCGTAGACACAGGCGCTGACGTATCAGTCATTAAAACTGAAAACTTAAAAAATGATTTGTATCACGACTGTAATATAAAATGTAAACTGACGGGCATAACAGACAATGTAATACACTCACAAGGAGTAGTACATATAAATCTGGACATAGGGGAGAAAGTAATAAATCATGAATTCAACATAGTGGATGAAAAATTTCCAATTCAAACTGACGGGATATTAGGGCAAGACTTTTTAAAAAAATACCTATGCAAAATAGACCTTGAAACTTGTCTTATAACATTCGTAGTAGAAAATGAAGAGGTCACACTACCGATACATTCAAGAATAGAAGAAACAGCAAACATAATAATACCAGGGATATCTGATATATTGCACGGAGTAAAAGTAAAATTAACAGAGGACAGTGTAGTATTCAACAAGGAAATACAAAATAGAGTATTCGTGGGGAATTCAATAGTACCTAAAGAAGGTCATGCGCACATACGAATTTTAAACGCAAACAATAAAGAAGTTAGAGTAAAAAACTTAAATTTGGAAACAGAACCTTTAAGTAATTATCACGTAATATCACAAAACAAGAAAAATTTAGGAAACAAACGCTTTCAGGAACTACTGAAAGTACTGAATATAGATTCCAAAGATACACTAGCCAATGACGCACTATTTGAAATTTTCAAAGAATATCAAGATATTTTTCATCAATGAATGTCAATGATTCGAATCCCGTGTATATAAAAAATTATCGACTACCGCAGACACAACATGAGGAAATAGACGAGGAAGTAGACAATTTAATTCATACTAATATCGTAGAACCTTCGGTTAACCCTTACAATTCACCTTTGCTAGTTGTACCAAAAAAAGGGGAGCAATGATAAAAAAAAATTGGTCGTGGATTACAGACAACTTAATAAAAAACTAGTAAACGACAAGTTCCCTTTGACTCGACCAGAGGACGTATTAGATCGTATCTGAAGGTTAAAATATTTTTTAACGTTGGATATGACACTTGTCATTCCACCAAATACCCTTGGACAAAGAGTCAAGACCTTTAAAAGCGTTCTCAACGAACAAAGGACATTTTCAATTCAAAAGACTACCATTTGGATTAAAAATTTCTTCAAACAGCTTTCAAAGAATGTTGACAATTGCTTTAAGTGGTTTAGACAGTCAGGCTTTTCTTTATGTCGACGACATCATAGTATTTGGTTGCAGTCTAAAACATCATAACAGCAATTTAATACAAGTAATTGAAAGGCTAAGAAAATATAATCTCAAACTAAACGCCAGCAAGTGTGTATTTCTCAAATCAGAAGTAGTATACCTGGGACACCTCATAACAAATGCAGGCATAAAAACTGATCCCTCAAAATTTGAGGCCATAGAAAAGTACCCCGTACCCAAAGACAGTGATGAAGTAAAACCATTCGTAGCTTTTTGTAACTACTATAGGCGATTCATAAAAGATTTCACCCAAATTACTAAATGTCTAAATAATTTAGTAAAGAAAGGCCAAACTTTTGAGTGGAACGAAGAATGTCAAAAAGCTTTCGAACTGTTAAAAAGTAAACTAATTAATCCGCCAATTTTACAATACCCCCTGAAATGAAATGAGTTTTATTTGAGGAGTCTCTTTTAAGATTTTCGGGGGAATCTTTTAAGAGATTTGATAATTGCCGCTCATAAATAAAATAGAATATTATTGGGAGGAAAATTGGAATTAGCAAATGATTCTTTCCTTTTGATTTAAGGGAAATTGGGTACTCACCTTAAATTTTGTTCCGAGAAAAATGATTAGAGGTTTGAGCTTTGTTTTTTTTCTTAAAACGTTATAAAGTAGCGTTTATTTAAAATTTATGTTGTTGAGTTGAAGGTTGAAAGCAAAGTGTTAATTGAACAATAAAATAGAAATATAAAAAAACTCGGCTTTTGCATAAACCGAAGTTTTGCAGTCCTGCTGAATGAAGTTCAACAGAACTACCGTAACTTAACGAAAAGTTTGGTTTATGCTATAATTAAAGGAATAAATTCATTTTTAATTTCATTATAAAAAATTTACTTCTAATAATTATAATTTATTACAAAAAAATTCAATTTCAATAAAAAATTAAAAAAATATTAATTTATAGTCCAGGATTGGACATGCCGCCGCCTCAAATTTAAGCAGCAGTCAGTGGGGTTTTAGTGGCACATAGGACATTTGCCAGGGATCTTATGGCTTCGGCAAGGATGCCTGCATCTGGAGCGGTGGCTGCAGCTGTAGTTGTGGTAGCTGAAGTTTGGCTGGGTTGTTGCTGTTGTTGTCTCTGCTGCTGTTGTTGCCGCTGTTGTTGTCGTCGTTGTCTCTGCTACTGTTGCTGTTGTTGCCGTTGTTGTTGATGCTGTTGTTGTTGCTGTTGCGAACGCCCGGTTCTTGGTTGTCTGCGTGTATTGACTCCTTGGCGATGAGGTGGTTGTGATGGTATGTGCAACAAGGTGTGGTGGTAATGTTGGCATTTTCTGCATGTATTCCTTGATATGCATGACCTGGCATTGTGGCTCCTCGCCAGGCAGTTCATGCAATAACTAAGGCCTCCGACTATTTCCCTTCTCCTCTGCACCGTCATTCTTAAAAACTTCCGGCATACCCGTAGAGCGTGGAACCTATCACAAATGACACATTTGTACACCTCGAGGTCACGAGGTGGATGAGTATCGCTCACGCCCCGGCTACGGCTGCCTTGGTCGGGAACGCGAGTAGCAGTGAACCTTCTGTTTGATCTGGGGAATAAGAGAAAAAAAAGGAAAAGGAGAGGAAACAGAGAAAACCACAACGGAATTAGTAAGAGTTGATGAGTATGGTGAAATGTTGTAAAATGTTATTAGCATGGTTTTCTGAAATGAGTTATGATAAATTAGATAATATTGAGAGAAAGAATACTTATAAGAGTGATTTTAATCATCTTCACTATTAGCAAGAAATGGAAGATAACATAATTTAACTATCGGACGAGTAATAATTCCCGATGATATACGCACGTCTGCCGTACGTGTATTATTATCTGACCCTGGGTACGTTTTCTCTATCCTTCCTAAGCGCCATTCATAGGGCGGTTGCAAATCATCAATAACAACAACAAGATCTCCAATTTGAATGTTTCGCGAACTATTTTTCCATTTATATCGCTTGTGTAGAGCTTTCAGATAATCTTCTTTCCATCGAATAGAAAATTGATGGTGAATAGCTTTTAATTTTTCCCATCTGTTTATAAGAGACATATTTGTTAAAGCTTGTTCTGGAAAAGCCATTATAGGAGCTCCTCTTAAGAAGTGTCCGGGCATTAGTGCCGTTAAGTCTGACGGGTCTTCTGAGAGGGCAGAAATAGGGCGCGAGTTCACAACACCTTCAATTCGAGCAAGTACTGTTGAGAATTCTTCGAAGTTGAACCTTTGAGCACCAGCTATTCTTTTTAGGTGAAATTTGAAGCTCTTTACAGCGGCCTCCCATATGCCGCCCATGTGTGGAGCATGAGGTGGTATAAATTTCCATTCAAAACCATGAGTTATATACTTTTGGGATATATCTTGAGTAGCATTTCGTACGAACGAGGAGAATTCTCGCTCGAGAATTCTACTGGCACCGATAAAGTTTCTACCATTATCGGATTCTACCCTTTGGGGGAGCCCCCGCCTCCCAATGAAGCGGGAAAATGCAGCTTGAAATGCTGCCGAAGACAAATCTGAGCAGAGCTCTAAGTGAATTGCCTTTGTACTGAAGCATACGAAAACACAAACGTAAGCTTTTGTATGAGGCGATTTTCTTGTTGGTGAAACTTTGATTTCAAACGGGCCAGCGAAATCTATGCCAGTTATTTGAAACGGAAGCGATAAATTGCTTCTTTCTGGAGGAAGTGGTGCCATAATTTGGGAACATGGCTGCTGTTTATGAATAATACATATTTTGCAGTTCCGTATTACACTTTTGGTTCGGGGCTTGAGTCTTGAGATATAGTATAGTCTGTACCATACGGCACATTTGACCACATTCAGCGTACGATAAAAAGATATGTAAATGTTTGAGATAAAGCCTGCAAAATTTCGAGTTGCCTGGCAAAATCATGGGATAACGCTCATCATAAGGAAGACTTGATTGCGCTAACCGTCCATTTACTCGTAAAATAGAGTTGCAATCGAGAAATGGGTTAAGAGTATTTAGCGAGCTTTTATTAGAAATATTTTTTGCGTTAGATAAGCTGTGATATTCATCGGGATAAAAAGTCTTCTGAGACAACATGATGAGTCGATTTTTAGTAAATTTCATTTCATTTTGAGTGAGATTGTCTGAATTCGTTATTTGTACAGTTGGCCTTAATTTTCGGATACCCTTGTTAAAAAATCTGAATATATAACAAGTTACTCTAAGTGCTCTAGTGTAAGAAGAAAATCTATTTAAAATATCATTCTCATCAACTTCGATATGAAAAGATTGAGTAACATTTGAATCTTGAGCAGTAATTGATTTTTCAACAACTTTTAGTGGGTTTCTTTTAGGCCATTCAGACGGTGGATTACTTAACCAAGATGGTCCATGCCACCAGAGAGAGTTATTTACTAGATCTTGAGGCTTACAGCCGCGAGTTCCAAGATCAGCTGGGTTATCATGAGTTGAGATATGTCGCCATGTTGCGTTACGCATTAACTCATGAATTCGAGCAGTACGATTGGCAACATAGGTTTCCCATGACGAAGGTGGTTTCGATAACCAACCTAGGACGATAGAGGAATCTGTCCATAAATAAATTTCGTAGTTATTAAAATTGAATGATTTTGTGACATAGTTTACGAGGTTTGCTACTAACACAGCTCCATTGAGTTCTAAGCGTGGTACGCATACAGTTTGTATTGGAGCTACTTTAGTTTTTGCCAATAATAAATTTGAAAATGTGTTATAAGTTGTGGTTTGGCATCGTATATATACTGCAGCGCAATACGCTGATTTTGAAGCATCGCAAAACCCGTGAATTTGTATCGTATCATCAGGACTATATTGGAGCCAACGAGGAATAGAAATTGTTTCAACTAGAGATAGATCTTGAACAAGATCATTCCATTTTTGCAGAGATTCTGAGGAAACTTCTTCATCCCATTCCAGTCCTTCCAACCATAGCTGTTGCATCAGCAACTTTGCTCTGATGACGATCGGAACTAGCCATCCAGCTGGGTCAAGCAGTTTCGCGACCGAAGAAAGAATTTCGCGCTTTGTAATTTTTGTAGCTTGATTTATAGGCGTGAAATTATAAGTGAATGCATCAGAAATTGCATTCCACTTTATGCCCAGAGTTTTAGTTGAGCTTGATTCATGAAAACGAAGGAAATTTAGATCGTAAAGATCTTCTTCGGGAACATCAACGAGTAATTGAGAATCATTTGCAGTTATTTTCTTAAGTAGAAGTCCAGCTGATCTTAAAGTTGTAATTAGCTGATTTTGAGCTGAGCGAGTTTCTTCAATTGAATAACCTGCAAATAGAATATCATCGACATAAGTTTCGAACTTTAAAATCGATGAGGCTTTGGGAAATTCAGATTCGGAGTCATTGGCGATTTGGATAAGAGTGCGAATCGCTAGAAAAGGAGCACAATTTACTCTTTTTACTTTTCAATTGAAAGTCTTTAATAGGGCCATTGCGTTCCCTTTGAAATAAAATTCTTTGAAAGCGCCTATCATCAGGGTGTATTAGAATTTGTCTGTACATTTTCTGTATATCACCACTGAAAACGTATTTGTATTTTCTCCAATTCAAAATAATAGTTATCAAATCATTTTGAAGAGTTGGGCCAGTATGCAATACGTCATTTAGAGAAAATTTGGACTTAGTTTTTTGAGATGCGTTAAATACGACTCTCACTTTTGTGGTTTTATATTCAGGACGAAGAACCGCGTGGTGAGGCAAATAAAATGAGCCGTATTTACCTTGAGATATAATTTCATTTGAGGAAGCTTCTTCCATATGGTCTAGAGTTAAGTATTCCTCTAGCACAGCTTTATATTCGGATTGTAATTCTGGATTTTTTGCAAGAGTCTTTTCCATATGGGAATATTGTGCGAGTGCAATGAAACGAGAAGAGCCGAGAAAAACGTCTTCGGGATATTCTTGTTTAAATGGTAGTCTTACAACGTACCTACCATTTTCATTACGTGTAGTTGTTTGAGTATAAAATTTTTCAACATATTCATTTTCAGCTGACTTTGACTGAGCTTCGGGTATTTCTTCTTGTTCCCAAAATTTTCTTAAAAGTGCACTGAGATCTGAAGATTCTGACGAATTAATCGAAGTTGTAAATGCTTGAACAGTTTGGGTTTTTATTGGACCACTTAGAACCCATCCAAAGATTGTGTTATATGCCGAAGTTTGGCCACAAATATTTTTCTTCATGCCTTCAATATTAATGAAGTGTTCGTAATCGTTGCCGAGTATGAGATCTATTTGAGACGCCTTGTTGAAAGTAGGGTCTGCTAGATCTAAGTTTTCAAGCTCAACTGAGTAAGGAATTTGGAAAGAACATGCTGGTAGTCTTTTAGTGACTTTAGGCAAAACAATAGCCTTAATTGGAATTTTTAAATTGTGTCTTTTTGCATATAACACAAGTTCGCATTCTTTTTTGGCGGATTGTTTCTGTCCTCCTATGCCTATAATTTCGAAATGTGCATTTTTGTACGGCAATTGTAGACGAGATCTAACTCTTTCAGTAATGAAAGTTCTCTGAGAGCCTGGATCAATTAACGCTCTAATAGTAAACAACTCTCCTTTGTATTCGACTTGCATTAAAGCAGTACGTAACAAAATGTTTTCATCACTTGTGGAGCAATTCGCTTGAATATAGCTTGAAGTTGGCTGATCATATTTAGCATTTCTTCTCCAAGATTGATTAACGTTTTCTTCATTTTGTGTATTTGCTCTATTTTGTTTATTTTGAGCATTTGCTCTCCATGGTTGATTAACGTTTGAATTTGCATGTTGAGATGAATTATTTTTCTGCACAGACTTATCATTTCTTTGTGATTTTCCAGAATCTTGAGGCGAATTTGATAATCTGTTTGGCATATGTAACAACGAATGATGTAATTTCTTACAATGAATGCATGTGTGTTTACTTTTACAACTGGTTTTTAGATGAGATGGACTTAAACAGATGTTGCAAAACTTGTTTTTGAATACATAATCGACTCTTTGCTGTACTGTAAATGTACGAAATGTAGGACAAGTTCGTAGATTGTGGTTCTCATTACATAACTTGCAGTTATTGTTTAAGTTTTCTTGCGACATGTAAGTTTGAATATTATTTGTTTGTGTATTTAACGATTTAAAGCAATCTTTTGAAGTTTTGATACTTGTTAGGCGCTCTAATGCTTCATACCTGTCGACTAGAAATTGCAACATTTGAGACCATTTTGGTAAATCTCTAGGAGACGTTAAGGACTGTTCCCAAAGAGATAAAGTGGAATAAGGCAATTTAGTTGATATTAAACGAATTAAAATGGGATCCCAGCTATCCACAGCTACTCCCAGCGTTTTGAGTGTAGCTAACGAATCATTAACTGAAGACTGAATCCTTCTTATTGATTCACTGTCTTCTTTAGTGGTGGCTGGAATGTCAAAAAGTATTTTTATTTGGTTATCAACCAAAACGCGCTTATTTTCATACCGAGTCTCTAAAGCTTTCCAAGCTAATTCAAAGTTTTCATTCGACAAGGTATATCGTTTGACTATAGCACTGGCCTCACCTTTTGCTTTATTTCTGAGGTCGTACAATTTAGTGACCGGAGAGAGCTTTGTGTGATTGATGTACACTGCTGTGAACATGTCCCTAAAGGAGGGCCACTGTTCATAGCTTCCATGGAATACTTCAGTATCACATGACGGAAGTTTTATGCAATTACTTTAATCATCGAGAACATGGTTTAGAGCCATAGCTCCTGGGTTAATAGAATTGCGAGATGCAGCTTCGTATCCATGAATACTGGTTTCCATACGAGCTGTTTTCATTAAATCAAGCATTTGAGAAGAGCAAACATAATATGCGTCTACACATGCATTGAAATTAATTTTAGCTTCTTCTTTTAAATCAGGCTTTATTGTGGAATCAGGAGCAAGCATTACTCGCTGATATGAGGTGTCCACCTTGTTCCATCTCGCATCTAAGTCCTTAATTTTTATTTCAAGAACCGACTCTGTATGTTCTTCACTTGGAGTTGCATGAAATCTATTGCAAAATTGAATTAAGTGATCACAATCGAAAATGAAACGCTCTTTTGGTGAAGAGGAATCGTTATCACGTGCTGTTGCCATCTTGAAATGTGATCAATCACGAATTGTGGAGAAATAAGTAAAGACAATGAATATCTTGATGTGATTTTAACGAAATATAATAATGCTGCTAATTTTAGCGAAAGCGATGTAAAAGGAGCGAATATTTGTCATGGGCTATTTGTATATAGCACTAGATATGATACCTAATCAAATTTCCTATATTTGTTCACTTGATAATGGCATTTATCAAACAATAATACACTAATTGGAAGTTTAGTGAGAAATTGATTTTTATTTTAGATTCTTTTGGAGAGAGTAAGTGTAGTAGATGTCTGTAATCCTGATAAAAAATGAATCGTAGAATATCAAATTTAAATCAAGAGCGGTATGAGAACTGAAATTTAGTGAAAACCATCAGAACAATAAACAGCGGCTTAAACAAAATCACTACCGAGTACTGATATTTATCATCATCATCAGTTTTCACTAAAAATTTTTTTTTTTCGTATTAAAATGTAATAATGTAATTAACTTTGAAATCGTAATTTGATTACCACATAATCAATTGTGAACAATTAGGAATTACATGAAATGAGCAAATTTATTTGCGTTTTAATAATTCATAATTTTTTCATGAGATTTTCTCAAAGTATTTTACCGAAAAATTTAACCATTAAATTTGAATTTAATTTAAAGAAAATTTTAAATTCTTTCATGTACTAATGTTGAAAAAAGGATTGAAACAAAAATTTTTGTATTAGAATTTTAAATTATTCAATTTATTTTTTCAAATAAATTGCCAAAATAAACTTTTGAATCAATCTTGAATTTAATTTAGAGTAAAAATTAAATTCAGATGCAAGAAATGAGCTAGATAGTAAATGGGATAAGAGAGTAGATATTAAATGTGTAAATGAGATATTAAATGTGGTAATGAGATAATAATATAATAAATGTGAGATAAATATAATAAAATGTTAAAAAGTTTTCAGATAAGTTGTATATTTTTATTTTGCTTTTGATAATTTTCCGATTTAATTGAGATAAAAAATAATTTTTACTTGCGATAAATTGTTCGCTGGGTTATTTTATTAAATTTTTAACTTTTTGCTATCATACTTTGAAAGTATTTAAGAATTTTGGAATTTGGGAATCAAAATAAATTTTAATCGCAAAAAAATTGTTTGCTGGGATATTTTTCGAACAATGTGATGTGTGAAGTTGTTCTTTGTTTTAGGCGCAATCGATAAACCAAAAAATTTTTTTTCTTCAAATTATGCGCACTTGATAATTTGAAATTGTAAAAAATGAAAAAACAATTTTAATTGATAGAAAATTATTTGCTGGGTTGTGTTCCAATGTTTTTTTTTTATTTTTCCAAATTATTTTCTTCACTGTACACCCAGTTGACACTTTAAAATTCACGAAAATAGCAAGAAGTTTTAATTGCATAAAAAAATTGTTTGCGGGATTATATTCAAAAAAATTTTAATTTTTCAAGTTATTTTCTTCAGTTTGAATGCAAAAACCAATTTGAATTTGATAAAAAAGGGAAAAATTTTATCTGCAAAAAATTGTTTCCTGGGTTATTTTTAATTTTTTTTCAACTTTTTCCAATATTTTCTTCAAATTATGCGCACTTGATAATTTGAAATTGTAAAAAATGAAAAAACAATTTTAATTGATAGAAAATTGTTTGCTGGGTTGTGTTCAAATTTTTTTTTTTTTATTTCAAATTATCTTCTTCACTTTACATCCAGTTGATACGTTAAAATTAACGTACACAGCAAAAAGTTTTAATTACAAAAAAAATTGTTTGCGGGGTTATATTCAAAAAAATTTTTAATTTTTCAAGTTATTTTTTTCAGTTTGAAGCAATTAATAATTTAAAATTGGTAAAAATGAAAATTTTTTTTTAATTAAAAAAAAATTGTTTACTGGGTTCTATTTTGCAATTTTTTTTAACCCTTTTTACATTCTTTAAACCTTTACAAATAATTATTTGAAAAATTCCAGAATTTTTTTTTTTTGGGAATGTAAATTTTTGACTCGCTGGCAACACTGATTATTTGTTTATCATATATACATATGTATTTATATATTGATATACATACGTACAGACACTGAGTGGCAGAGAAGAATTTATTCTGCTGCATTCAATGTGAACCGCTAGACTTTTGTGTTTTTTGCTTTTTGTAAATATGACGCTACTTTTATTATCGGTATATATGGTTTAATATCCGATAGAAAATATTTTTTTATATCAAAAACTTTTTTCATTTATCAATAAATTATTATTTTTTTCGATCTTTTTGGTAGTGGGCTGTATTAATTTTTTTATTTTTTTTATACGTATATATTTGAAGATATAAAATTTGAGTTATTTGTTATTTTTTAATGAAAAGAGTTGTTTGGAAAAAAAATTTCTTTTGCTTATATTGATGTAATAATTAATTTATTTTTGAGAAAAAAGTTTTTAATTGAATTTTAATTGTATTAATAAGCCAAAAGAAATAAATTTATTCTAAAAACACATTTCAATTAGATCAAGCGATATTACTTTATTTCGTATTGTAGCGCACAAACACAAATAAGAGAATAAACCAACGTACTTGTAAAAGAAATGAGAACACTTTGAACCGATCGCAATGATTTTTTGGGGATGAAATTGACTGAGAATTTTATAAATACCTGGTACAGTGCAGGACAAAAATCATACAACAAACTCTGGAACAATGAAATTCGTTGGGTTAATGAAAAAATTTTATTGTTTATTTGTATTATGTGTATACATGTATGCATTAATGTTTTTATTTTGTTGAATTTTGTTTTTGTTGATGAGATGAAAAAATATTTCAAGAAAAAAATTTTTAAAACTCGAAATATTTTTATTATGGCGCAAAATGTTTTTTTTTCTTTTAATATAAATTATATATTTCTTTTTTATAAAGCACTTTTTTTAAATAATGTGTTTAATTCTTGCACATAATTATTTTGCTTTTTCAATATGGCGGAAAGTTAAATATGTTTTCTAAATATTTCGCGCTTTTGTTGAAATTATTTCAATATGGCGACTAATTTATTTTTATTAATTTTCCAATTTATTTAACACAAATATTTATGTAAATATGTACGTTTAATAATTTTATTTTTATGTAAATATGTACTATTGATTTTAAATATGGCGGGCACTATTTAATTTTTTTTTATGTAAATATGTACTATTTATTTTAAATATGGCGGGCACTATTTAATTTTTTTATGTAAATATGTACTATTTATTTTAAATATGGCGGTCACTGTTTAATTTTTTGTGTAAATATGTACTATTGATTTTAAATATGGCGGGCACTATATAATTTTTTTTATGTAAATATGTACTATTTATTTTAAACATGGCAGACACTGTTTAATTTTTTGTGTAAATATGTACTATTAATTTTAAATATGGCGGACACTGTTTAATTTTTTATGATTTTGCAAATTTTCATAAAAATTATGAGAGCACTTTGATTTTTGCGAAAATTTATTTTTGCTTTGAGAAACTTTCCTTTTTCTTTGAAAGCATCGATCAGCAGCTATAGTTTCTTATCCTATAGCTATACCGCCGCGAACCGTCATACCGCCGCGGTATCCGAGACTTTTAGATGTTCCAAGTGCCCGTCCTGTGGGGGTTGCAACATGCCTACCTTTAACACTTATACTTATTTCAACACATACTAAATGAGAATTATAAATATATTTTTACTTGCTGGTATACTTTCTACATTATGTTTGTGTTTACACGGCAGTTATTGTTGTTTTTACACGACACGTTGTTTTGCAAATACATAAGAATATGTACGTGGGGATAATTTAGATTATTGCCACGTTAGATCTCCCCCCCACTTAGTGGAGCGATGTTCCATTCGGTGAACCAATCGTTGATTGATTTTTTTCCATGGCTTGTCTTAAATATATGCTCTGAATATTTTTTAGGTGACGTAGTTGATGTGCCCCAAAATATTTGTTTTTCTGTTTTTCGCCTACATTATTTTTAAAATTTACTGCGGTGTTGATCTGCGTCGTTTTGGTGACAAAAGACACGGTTTTGGTTTCATGGCGTTGAGACGTTGTTTGACGGGTTTTAGATATGCTTGGAGTTCTTTGGTATCGCTTTTACAACAGTGGTTCTCCCGTTACGTTTTAGAGATGATTGACTGTTGGTGACACAGTGGTTGGAATTGCAGTTTACATTATCTGGAGTATCAATTGATCTCGGCTGAACATTTATTTTTGCGCTGGATATATGTGCGGTACTCTGCTACAGAACTGAGATCACCCTTCAAGATTTAATTCTTCAAACTCCTTTGTGAATTGGACTAATTCCTCCAAGCCCATGAACTCTCGTCTCCGTATAAAAAATCTATAGTCAGTTCGCAGGCCGTTATATATTCGGTCCAAATGATTTTGCTTGCGGAGGAGCGTGTGTCTCCGAGCGAGAGTGAGCATCGAAAGAATATAATCAGTTGCACAGTCATGATTACCTTGTTTGCGAGTATAGAAAGTTCGTTCCAACTGAAAGAGATATCGCAATGGAAGGAACAATTTTCCCAACTCTAGTCTAAAGGCAGACCAAGTTTTTATTTTTTCTCGTTTTAATCGGTACTACTTCAGTGCATTCCCACATAGAATACTCAGCATCGATGGAAGGAAGCGATCACAAGGAAACCCATGGCTTTCGGCCAATTCTTCAATTCGCTCGAGGAATTCTATGAAGTCGGTCTCTCCTGAATAAATCAAATTCCAGCTTAAAACAGACGCCATTTCTCTATCTGAAACACTACTTCTCGATATTTTTGGTGTTTGTACCAAAAATTCATCCTCTGCGGTTACGATGTACTATTCGTCTGCTGTTATTTCCTCCTCTAGCTGTCGGAGCAAATTTCCCGTTGAAGCATTTATACGTTTTGCTTGAAGGTTATCAAATAGCTGCCTACGTAGGTTCTCCGTCGTGCAACAAGTCGTGGCCATATCTGCCTGCTTACATATTTCAAGTATTTGTTGTATTCTTATCATGTAAATCCACCCGCTTGAGACCTTTTGTAGAGTAGATGGGTTATCGTATTGAAGATTTTCGTATTGTTTGTCCCTCGTTGGCGGTGGATTTGTGTTTTCCGCATTGCGACTTGGAATCGGGTCCCTGCTCGGGCGCCATTTGTAACGTGGTTTTGTGGTAGGCTGAGGTAGCTTAGTCTCGTCCAGGGTCTACTTACCGATCCACAAACCTTGAGTAATATAAAAGATTATTTTTCCCTTCTTGGGCTTAATTATTCTGTTATTCTTTATTTACTATAATAATAAATTATAATACGAATACAAAATTACGATAATCGACGCGCGCCAACCAGACTGATTCGTCAAATAGCTGGTTTGGGTGTGTTGGATGGATACGAAAGTACGGGTGATACTAGTTCGGGTTACTAGTACGTTACGCGGTTCAGGATACAACTAGTTAGCAGGTTCGGGTGATACTAGTTCGGGTTACTGGTTCGTTACGTAGATTCGGGATACAACTAGTTCGCAGGTTCGGGTATTACTAGTTCGGGTTACTGGTTCGATCCGTAGATTCGGGATACAACTAGTTCGCTGGTTCGGGTGATACAGTCAGCCGAAGCCGCTGTGGGAACAGTCAGTCCGAAGACCGCTGTGGGAACAGTCAGCCGAAGTCGCTATGGAAACAGTCAGTCCGAAGACCGCTGTGGGAACAGTCAACCGAAGTCGCTGTGGGAACAGTCAGTCCGAAGACCGCTGTGAAAACAGTCAGCCGAAGCCGCTGTGGGAACAGTCAGTCCGAAGACCGCTGTGGGAACAGTCAGTCCGAAGACCGCTGTGGGAACAGTGAGCCGAAGCCCTTGTGGTAACAGTCAGTCAGAAGACCACTGTGTACAAAATTTATCACACCTGACCGAAGTCAGATGTATCTGAAAAATCAACTGACTTATCTGGATAAACCAGCCGGCTCTTCTTCTATTATACGAATATAGAATATAATATCCGAGACTTTTAGATGTTCCAAGTGCCCGTCCTGTGGGGGTTGCAACATGCCGGTTTTTTCACAATTTTTATTTAGTGTATCTTCAACACAATTGAACTATCAATAATTACTCATATCTTAAGTCTAAAAATAAAAATTTACTTGTTAAGTCCAACCACTGCTGGACAAAAAAATGTATGTTTCACGGTTACTGTAATTTGCGGGTTATCCCTATGATGTACGGATGTGAGAAGCAGTGTCCCTCCTTCTTAGTTTACCTCTTCTACCGGTTGCCGAGAAAGCGCGTCGGCCACCACATTGTGCTTCCCTCTTCTATAATTGATGGTAAATTTATACTGTTGTAATTCGAGTGCCCATCTTGCCAAACGTCCAGTGGGGTTATCGATAGAGTTTAGCCATTTTAAGGATAGATGATCTGTTAATACTTTGAATTCATACCCCTCAAGATAGGGTCTCATTTTCCGGATGCCCCATACAATCGCCAAACACTCTTTCTCAGTGGCGGAGTAATTTTTTTTCCGCTTTGTTTAAGTGCCGGCTGGCATAAGCGATTACATGTTCTTTATCATCGATTTCTTGGGTCAGAACGGCCCCCAGTCCATAATCGCTGGCATCAGTCTGAAGGGTGAAGGGTTGGGTAAAATCTGGGCAAGCGAGTACTGGTGCTATGGTGAGTTTTTGCTTCAGTGTCTCAAATGCGTTCTGCTGCGCCATTCCCCATTTCCAATGTTTTCCTTTCTTTAACATTTGTGTCAATGGTTGAGCGATTTCGGAAAAGTTTGGAACAAATCGCCTATACCATGAAGTGATGCCAAGGAAGCGACGAACTTCTCTTACATTTATAGGCGGATGTCAGAAACGGCATGTCAGAAACGGCTGCTATCTTTTCCGGATCAGTTTTAATCCCATCACTAGTAACGATATGGCCTAGGTATTTGGTTTCAGATTTAAAGAATGCGCACTTATCTACATTTATTTTCAAATTGGCTGCTCGTAGGCGCCTAAATACCTCCTTTAAATTCTTCATATGTTCCTCAAATGTGGCTCCAATGACAATAATATCGTCTAAATAGGCGAAGGCGTGTGGTTCCATCTCTGGTCCGATGATGCCGTCTAAGGCTCGTTGAAACGTAGCCGGAGCCGAATGTAGACCAAAGGGCATTACTCGCCACTGGTACAAGCCGCGACCGTTAACAGCAAAGGCAGTATATTTCTTACTGCTTTCCTCCATAGGTATTTGCCAATATCCATCTTTCAAATCCAGGCTACTAATGAACTTTGCATTGCGTAGCCGGTTCAGGATACTGTCGATTCTTGGTACAGGGTAAGCATCAGGAATGGATCTAGCATTGAGCTGGCGAAAATCCATACAGGTACGCCACTTTCCATTCTTTTTCTTAACCAACGTTATCGGGAAACTATATGGGCTACATGATGGCTCAATACAGCCTTGGTCAATTAGTTTGCTCACTTGCTCGTCAATAATTTCTTGCATTGCGGGATTTCGCAGAGCATATCGTATCTTGATCGGACGGTCATCCTTCATAACTATTCGGTGAGTGGCAGCAGTAGATAATCCCTTAATTTTTTTGAATTTGGGTAGCTCTTCTTCTAGAAACTGCTTAATTTTTTGTTGTTGCGTCTCTTTATTAAAACTACTACCTGTTTGTGTGCGCACTGGTTTACAGAGTTGGTGGCTTACCTTATCGGTTAGGGGTTGCTCGTAGTAATTCCCAGCTTGAACGGATAGCCCAGCACAGGTGATAGTTGTATTAGCAACTTTGAGGAAATCAAGTCCTAAGATGAGTGGTTCTGTGGCTGCATCCATAATTAGAAAAATGTGTTCCGTCGTAATATTACCCAAAGTGACTTGGAACTTTACTGCATTAGATACTATTCGTTTAGAACCATCGGTACCTCAATATTTTTTTTTACATATTGTGGTTGGGTTGTTAATTTTTTTATTAAGGATGGCATAATGAAACTGCGTGTAGCTCCAGTGTCGATGATAGCAGTGGTGCCGTGACTGTTGACCTTGACATATGCTTTTAGTTTCTCGTCTTCCCAGGCTAGGTGCGTTCTATTACTCGTTGTCTTTGCAACTAACGTAGTGCGATTTCTAGGTGCCGATTGATTATTAATCATACGATGATGTTCTCCACGAGCTGGCACTGTGTTTGGAATACTTTCCAAGTCTGCTGCTAAAGAAATGAGGTCATCTAGTGTGGAAAAATCCTTTCTCCGTATATATAGCACTGGTAGTCGGCGTTGGCATTGCGAAAGATTCTTTCCAATTTTTGTTCTTCACTTACTTGCGCATGTCGCATCAGGTCTTGCAGGGAAAGCACGTAATCCTTAAATGGTTCACGTGGCCGCTGTACTCTCTTCCGAATCTCGTCATCGAGTTTTTCGAAATAGCGTGGCGGCAGAAAGAAATCGTAAAAATCCTTTTTAAAAGCTACCCATTTGTCCCAATGTTTATTATTATTTCTGAGCCAACTGAGCGCCCTTTCACGTAGTAGTTGTGACATAACCCGGAGGACGCTTGTCAGTTCCATTTCATACATTCCGGCTAGTTCCTCCACTCGCTCAATAAATCCAAGCGGGTCTTTTCTACCATCATACTTCAGTCCCCATTTCCGGACTAATTCAATTGTAGCTAACCGGTCCTCTTTTGGTGCTTGGTTGTTTGTTTGGGATTGTGCTGCCTTTTCGTAAATTTCTATTTTTCTTGGTGATGTCGAATTATCATCTGCTGCTGTGACTGGCAATTGTAATTTTATATTTGGTGAAAACGATCCACTTGTCTTATGTTTGACCTGCCATTCTAGAAGTTTTCTCGTTGTTTCCTCATTATGCTCAGCTGTCACAAATTTTGCAAAACGCTTTCTCATCTCGTCGACTGATCCGCTCGGATTTTGCTCACATTGTGTCAGATAATTTGTAAGTTCCTCTTTTTTTAAAGAGTAAACCCACGTTGTTTTAAGCACAGTGCCGACGGACATGTTGTTTGTGTTTATTATTACACAGAATCTGTCTTCCTTATTGAGAAAATAAATATTTCCCTGTTGTTAAAAAAATTTTCTTGATGGACAAAATGTCCCTGCTCGGGCGCCAATGTAACGACACGTTCTCGCTGGTTGCTGGGGTGATGCTCAGCGGAGTCCAGGGTCGTTTATATAATAGTAAAACACCAGATTAAAACGTTATAATCTTTATTGTGCGTCTAGGGTCGTGCTCTTGCTCCCAATACTCTCTTCTCGCACGTTATGATGATGCCCTCGTGTGGTTGTGTCATCGACTTATAAACGGCGATTAAAATACTGTGGTCGGTTTCTCGCTTGTTATTTTGGAGAGCAGGATAGTCTCTTGCTGATGTGTCCAACGACAAGAGCTGTTCCTGTTACTCCAACAACGAGTTGCTCTAAGAACCTCCACTGATAATGTGTCCAAAACCAGTTTTAGATCTCGCTAGGTTAAGAGTATTAGCTGATGTGTCCAACGACTAATATTGTTCTTACCGTCGCACGAGCTGCCGGCCAACTAACTTTTATTATGTGATCATTCGCCTTTTATACCTTTTAGTTGTACACACACGGGCATACATTCACACGTACTTCTGCTTGTGTACACACATTAACACGCAATCAATACATATCCCAAAAGAATGAATGGTTGTAAACAAGCAGAGTTGTATTAATGAGCAATGCACGATGTGATTACATTTCTTCCGTTAAGTTTAAATTTCAAATTAACGCATCAATATGAAAAATATAAACGTTATTATAAAATAAAAATAATTCAAATATATAAAAGTTATTATAATAAACAAAAAAAAGATTTTTGCGTGTGAGCCTAAAACAAGTTGGCGACTTTGGCCGTCACAAGTGACACAATTTTAAACCTAACAGCTGAACTGAGTTCCCTCAGAATCTCAGAACTAGAAGGCACTATAACTACTGAAAGAAGAAATTACGTCATAACAAATGATCAAAAATACGCACTAACGATTTTTAAAAAGAATCTGAACGACATTTTCAGACAGCAAATATGTGTGGCACAACCAAAAACACTCGCGGTGTTTACAACAACAATTTCAATCGCACACAAACACAGGAAGTTAGGAACAACAACAGTAATATGCAAATGCAAAATAATTCATACAGAGGCCAAAGTAATCGGCATAATAATAATATTAACAGAAGCCGACATGGCAATAATAGAAACTCGACGCGCGGCAACAGAATAAATGTATTAAATAAGGAAAACTGCTTAGACCCGGGGGAAGGCCAGGTACAGCATTAGAACCCATCCTCCGGGATAACAAATTAAATATTTTTAGAATATCAGGTAATTCGACAAATTTGGTTAGTTCAAGAAGTAGCGACGCAACAAGCAATTTAACTTTTATCGTAGACACAGGCGCTGACGTATCAGTCATTAAAACTGAAAACTTAAAAAATGATTTGTATCACGACTGTAATATAAAATGTAAACTGACGGGCATAACAGACAATGTAATACACTCACAAGGAGTAGTACATATAAATCTGGACATAGGGGAGAAAGTAATAAATCATGAATTCAACATAGTGGATGAAAAATTTCCAATTCAAACTGACGGGATATTAGGGCAAGACTTTTTAAAAAAATACCTATGCAAAATAGACCTTGAAACTTGTCTTATAACATTCGTAGTAGAAAATGAAGAGGTCACACTACCGATACATTCAAGAATAGAAGAAACAGCAAACATAATAATACCAGGGATATCTGATATATTGCACGGAGTAAAAGTAAAATTAACAGAGGACAGTGTAGTATTCAACAAGGAAATACAAAATAGAGTATTCGTGGGGAATTCAATAGTACCTAAAGAAGGTCATGCGCACATACGAATTTTAAACGCAAACAATAAAGAAGTTAGAGTAAAAAACTTAAATTTGGAAACAGAACCTTTAAGTAATTATCACGTAATATCACAAAACAAGAAAAATTTAGGAAACAAACGCTTTCAGGAACTACTGAAAGTACTGAATATAGATTCCAAAGATACACTAGCCAATGACGCACTATTTGAAATTTTCAAAGAATATCAAGATATTTTTCATCAATGAATGTCAATGATTCGAATCCCGTGTATATAAAAAATTATCGACTACCGCAGACACAACATGAGGAAATAGACGAGGAAGTAGACAATTTAATTCATACTAATATCGTAGAACCTTCGGTTAACCCTTACAATTCACCTTTGCTAGTTGTACCAAAAAAAGGGGAGCAATGATAAAAAAAATTGGTCGTGGATTACAGACAACTTAATAAAAAACTAGTAAACGACAAGTTCCTTTTGACTCGACCAGAGGACGTATTAGATCGTATCTGAAGGTTAAAATATTTTTTAACGTTGGATATGACACTTGTCATTCCACCAAATACCCTTGGACAAAGAGTCAAGACCTTTAAAAGCGTTCTCAACGAACAAAGGACATTTTCAATTCAAAAGACTACCATTTGGATTAAAAATTTCTTCAAACAGCTTTCAAAGAATGTTGACAATTGCTTTAAGTGGTTTAGACAGTCAGGCTTTTCTTTATGTCGACGACATCATAGTATTTGGTTGCAGTCTAAAACATCATAACAGCAATTTAATACAAGTAATTGAAAGGCTAAGAAAATATAATCTCAAACTAAACGCCAGCAAGTGTGTATTTCTCAAATCAGAAGTAGTATACCTGGGACACCTCATAACAAATGCAGGCATAAAAACTGATCCCTCAAAATTTGAGGCCATAGAAAAGTACCCCGTACCCAAAGACAGTGATGAAGTAAAACCATTCGTAGCTTTTTGTAACTACTATAGGCGATTCATAAAAGATTTCACCCAAATTACTAAATGTCTAAATAATTTAGTAAAGAAAGGCCAAACTTTTGAGTGGAACGAAGAATGTCAAAAAGCTTTCGAACTGTTAAAAAGTAAACTAATTAATCCGCCAATTTTACAATACCCCCTGAAATGAAATGAGTTTTATTTGAGGAGTCTCTTTTAAGATTTTCGGGGGAATCTTTTAAGAGATTTGATAATTGCCGCTCATAAATAAAATAGAATATTATTGGGAGGAAAATTGGAATTAGCAAATGATTCTTTCCTTTTGATTTAAGGGAAATTGGGTACTCACCTTAAATTTTGTTCCGAGAAAAATGATTAGAGGTTTGAGCTTTGTTTTTTTTCTTAAAACGTTATAAAGTAGCGTTTATTTAAAATTTATGTTGTTGAGTTGAAGGTTGAAAGCAAAGTGTTAATTGAACAATAAAATAGAAATATAAAAAAACTCGGCTTTTGCATAAACCGAAGTTTTGCAGTCCTGCTGAATGAAGTTCAACAGAACTACCGTAACTTAACGAAAAGTTTGGTTTATGCTATAATTAAAGGAATAAATTCATTTTTAATTTCATTATAAAAAATTTACTTCTAATAATTATAATTTATTACAAAAAAATTCAATTTCAATAAAAAATTAAAAAAATATTAATTTATAGTCCAGGATTGGACATGCCGCCGCCTCAAATTTAAGCAGCAGTCAGTGGGGTTTTAGTGGCACATAGGACATTTGCCAGGGATCTTATGGCTTCGGCAAGGATGCCTGCATCTGGAGCGGTGGCTGCAGCTGTAGTTGTGGTAGCTGAAGTTTGGCTGGGTTGTTGCTGTTGTTGTCTCTGCTGCTGTTGTTGCCGCTGTTGTTGTCGTCGTTGTCTCTGCTACTGTTGCTGTTGTTGCCGTTGTTGTTGATGCTGTTGTTGTTGCTGTTGCGAACGCCCGGTTCTTGGTTGTCTGCGTGTATTGACTCCTTGGCGATGAGGTGGTTGTGATGGTATGTGCAACAAGGTGTGGTGGTAATGTTGGCATTTTCTGCATGTATTCCTTGATATGCATGACCTGGCATTGTGGCTCCTCGCCAGGCAGTTCATGCAATAACTAAGGCCTCCGACTATTTCCCTTCTCCTCTGCACCGTCATTCTTAAAAACTTCCGGCATACCCGTAGAGCGTGGAACCTATCACAAATGACACATTTGTACACCTCGAGGTCACGAGGTGGATGAGTATCGCTCACGCCCCGGCTACGGCTGCCTTGGTCGGGAACGCGAGTAGCAGTGAACCTTCTGTTTGATCTGGGGAATAAGAGAAAAAAAAGGAAAAGGAGAGGAAACAGAGAAAACCACAACGGAATTAGTAAGAGTTGATGAGTATGGTGAAATGTTGTAAAATGTTATTAGCATGGTTTTCTGAAATGAGTTATGATAAATTAGATAATATTGAGAGAAAGAATACTTATAAGAGTGATTTTAATCATCTTCACTATTAGCAAGAAATGGAAGATAACATAATTTAACTATCGGACGAGTAATAATTCCCGATGATATACGCACGTCTGCCGTACGTGTATTATTATCTGACCCTGGGTACGTTTTCTCTATCCTTCCTAAGCGCCATTCATAGGGCGGTTGCAAATCATCAATAACAACAACAAGATCTCCAATTTGAATGTTTCGCGAACTATTTTTCCATTTATATCGCTTGTGTAGAGCTTTCAGATAATCTTCTTTCCATCGAATAGAAAATTGATGGTGAATAGCTTTTAATTTTTCCCATCTGTTTATAAGAGACATATTTGTTAAAGCTTGTTCTGGAAAAGCCATTATAGGAGCTCCTCTTAAGAAGTGTCCGGGCATTAGTGCCGTTAAGTCTGACGGGTCTTCTGAGAGGGCAGAAATAGGGCGCGAGTTCACAACACCTTCAATTCGAGCAAGTACTGTTGAGAATTCTTCGAAGTTGAACCTTTGAGCACCAGCTATTCTTTTTAGGTGAAATTTGAAGCTCTTTACAGCGGCCTCCCATATGCCGCCCATGTGTGGAGCATGAGGTGGTATAAATTTCCATTCAAAACCATGAGTTATATACTTTTGGGATATATCTTGAGTAGCATTTCGTACGAACGAGGAGAATTCTCGCTCGAGAATTCTACTGGCACCGATAAAGTTTCTACCATTATCGGATTCTACCCTTTGGGGGAGCCCCCGCCTCCCAATGAAGCGGGAAAATGCAGCTTGAAATGCTGCCGAAGACAAATCTGAGCAGAGCTCTAAGTGAATTGCCTTTGTACTGAAGCATACGAAAACACAAACGTAAGCTTTTGTATGAGGCGATTTTCTTGTTGGTGAAACTTTGATTTCAAACGGGCCAGCGAAATCTATGCCAGTTATTTGAAACGGAAGCGATAAATTGCTTCTTTCTGGAGGAAGTGGTGCCATAATTTGGGAACATGGCTGCTGTTTATGAATAATACATATTTTGCAGTTCCGTATTACACTTTTGGTTCGGGGCTTGAGTCTTGAGATATAGTATAGTCTGTACCATACGGCACATTTGACCACATTCAGCGTACGATAAAAAGATATGTAAATGTTTGAGATAAAGCCTGCAAAATTTCGAGTTGCCTGGCAAAATCATGGGATAACGCTCATCATAAGGAAGACTTGATTGCGCTAACCGTCCATTTACTCGTAAAATAGAGTTGCAATCGAGAAATGGGTTAAGAGTATTTAGCGAGCTTTTATTAGAAATATTTTTTGCGTTAGATAAGCTGTGATATTCATCGGGATAAAAAGTCTTCTGAGACAACATGATGAGTCGATTTTTAGTAAATTTCATTTCATTTTGAGTGAGATTGTCTGAATTCGTTATTTGTACAGTTGGCCTTAATTTTCGGATACCCTTGTTAAAAAATCTGAATATATAACAAGTTACTCTAAGTGCTCTAGTGTAAGAAGAAAATCTATTTAAAATATCATTCTCATCAACTTCGATATGAAAAGATTGAGTAACATTTGAATCTTGAGCAGTAATTGATTTTTCAACAACTTTTAGTGGGTTTCTTTTAGGCCATTCAGACGGTGGATTACTTAACCAAGATGGTCCATGCCACCAGAGAGAGTTATTTACTAGATCTTGAGGCTTACAGCCGCGAGTTCCAAGATCAGCTGGGTTATCATGAGTTGAGATATGTCGCCATGTTGCGTTACGCATTAACTCATGAATTCGAGCAGTACGATTGGCAACATAGGTTTCCCATGACGAAGGTGGTTTCGATAACCAACCTAGGACGATAGAGGAATCTGTCCATAAATAAATTTCGTAGTTATTAAAATTGAATGATTTTGTGACATAGTTTACGAGGTTTGCTACTAACACAGCTCCATTGAGTTCTAAGCGTGGTACGCATACAGTTTGTATTGGAGCTACTTTAGTTTTTGCCAATAATAAATTTGAAAATGTGTTATAAGTTGTGGTTTGGCATCGTATATATACTGCAGCGCAATACGCTGATTTTGAAGCATCGCAAAACCCGTGAATTTGTATCGTATCATCAGGACTATATTGGAGCCAACGAGGAATAGAAATTGTTTCAACTAGAGATAGATCTTGAACAAGATCATTCCATTTTTGCAGAGATTCTGAGGAAACTTCTTCATCCCATTCCAGTCCTTCCAACCATAGCTGTTGCATCAGCAACTTTGCTCTGATGACGATCGGAACTAGCCATCCAGCTGGGTCAAGCAGTTTCGCGACCGAAGAAAGAATTTCGCGCTTTGTAATTTTTGTAGCTTGATTTATAGGCGTGAAATTATAAGTGAATGCATCAGAAATTGCATTCCACTTTATGCCCAGAGTTTTAGTTGAGCTTGATTCATGAAAACGAAGGAAATTTAGATCGTAAAGATCTTCTTCGGGAACATCAACGAGTAATTGAGAATCATTTGCAGTTATTTTCTTAAGTAGAAGTCCAGCTGATCTTAAAGTTGTAATTAGCTGATTTTGAGCTGAGCGAGTTTCTTCAATTGAATAACCTGCAAATAGAATATCATCGACATAAGTTTCGAACTTTAAAATCGATGAGGCTTTGGGAAATTCAGATTCGGAGTCATTGGCGATTTGGATAAGAGTGCGAATCGCTAGAAAAGGAGCACAATTTACTCTTTTTACTTTTCAATTGAAAGTCTTTAATAGGGCCATTGCGTTCCCTTTGAAATAAAATTCTTTGAAAGCGCCTATCATCAGGGTGTATTAGAATTTGTCTGTACATTTTCTGTATATCACCACTGAAAACGTATTTGTATTTTCTCCAATTCAAAATAATAGTTATCAAATCATTTTGAAGAGTTGGGCCAGTATGCAATACGTCATTTAGAGAAAATTTGGACTTAGTTTTTTGAGATGCGTTAAATACGACTCTCACTTTTGTGGTTTTATATTCAGGACGAAGAACCGCGTGGTGAGGCAAATAAAATGAGCCGTATTTACCTTGAGATATAATTTCATTTGAGGAAGCTTCTTCCATATGGTCTAGAGTTAAGTATTCCTCTAGCACAGCTTTATATTCGGATTGTAATTCTGGATTTTTTGCAAGAGTCTTTTCCATATGGGAATATTGTGCGAGTGCAATGAAACGAGAAGAGCCGAGAAAAACGTCTTCGGGATATTCTTGTTTAAATGGTAGTCTTACAACGTACCTACCATTTTCATTACGTGTAGTTGTTTGAGTATAAAATTTTTCAACATATTCATTTTCAGCTGACTTTGACTGAGCTTCGGGTATTTCTTCTTGTTCCCAAAATTTTCTTAAAAGTGCACTGAGATCTGAAGATTCTGACGAATTAATCGAAGTTGTAAATGCTTGAACAGTTTGGGTTTTTATTGGACCACTTAGAACCCATCCAAAGATTGTGTTATATGCCGAAGTTTGGCCACAAATATTTTTCTTCATGCCTTCAATATTAATGAAGTGTTCGTAATCGTTGCCGAGTATGAGATCTATTTGAGACGCCTTGTTGAAAGTAGGGTCTGCTAGATCTAAGTTTTCAAGCTCAACTGAGTAAGGAATTTGGAAAGAACATGCTGGTAGTCTTTTAGTGACTTTAGGCAAAACAATAGCCTTAATTGGAATTTTTAAATTGTGTCTTTTTGCATATAACACAAGTTCGCATTCTTTTTTGGCGGATTGTTTCTGTCCTCCTATGCCTATAATTTCGAAATGTGCATTTTTGTACGGCAATTGTAGACGAGATCTAACTCTTTCAGTAATGAAAGTTCTCTGAGAGCCTGGATCAATTAACGCTCTAATAGTAAACAACTCTCCTTTGTATTCGACTTGCATTAAAGCAGTACGTAACAAAATGTTTTCATCACTTGTGGAGCAATTCGCTTGAATATAGCTTGAAGTTGGCTGATCATATTTAGCATTTCTTCTCCAAGATTGATTAACGTTTTCTTCATTTTGTGTATTTGCTCTATTTTGTTTATTTTGAGCATTTGCTCTCCATGGTTGATTAACGTTTGAATTTGCATGTTGAGATGAATTATTTTTCTGCACAGACTTATCATTTCTTTGTGATTTTCCAGAATCTTGAGGCGAATTTGATAATCTGTTTGGCATATGTAACAACGAATGATGTAATTTCTTACAATGAATGCATGTGTGTTTACTTTTACAACTGGTTTTTAGATGAGATGGACTTAAACAGATGTTGCAAAACTTGTTTTTGAATACATAATCGACTCTTTGCTGTACTGTAAATGTACGAAATGTAGGACAAGTTCGTAGATTGTGGTTCTCATTACATAACTTGCAGTTATTGTTTAAGTTTTCTTGCGACATGTAAGTTTGAATATTATTTGTTTGTGTATTTAACGATTTAAAGCAATCTTTTGAAGTTTTGATACTTGTTAGGCGCTCTAATGCTTCATACCTGTCGACTAGAAATTGCAACATTTGAGACCATTTTGGTAAATCTCTAGGAGACGTTAAGGACTGTTCCCAAAGAGATAAAGTGGAATAAGGCAATTTAGTTGATATTAAACGAATTAAAATGGGATCCCAGCTATCCACAGCTACTCCCAGCGTTTTGAGTGTAGCTAACGAATCATTAACTGAAGACTGAATCCTTCTTATTGATTCACTGTCTTCTTTAGTGGTGGCTGGAATGTCAAAAAGTATTTTTATTTGGTTATCAACCAAAACGCGCTTATTTTCATACCGAGTCTCTAAAGCTTTCCAAGCTAATTCAAAGTTTTCATTCGACAAGGTATATCGTTTGACTATAGCACTGGCCTCACCTTTTGCTTTATTTCTGAGGTCGTACAATTTAGTGACCGGAGAGAGCTTTGTGTGATTGATGTACACTGCTGTGAACATGTCCCTAAAGGAGGGCCACTGTTCATAGCTTCCATGGAATACTTCAGTATCACATGACGGAAGTTTTATGCAATTACTTTAATCATCGAGAACATGGTTTAGAGCCATAGCTCCTGGGTTAATAGAATTGCGAGATGCAGCTTCGTATCCATGAATACTGGTTTCCATACGAGCTGTTTTCATTAAATCAAGCATTTGAGAAGAGCAAACATAATATGCGTCTACACATGCATTGAAATTAATTTTAGCTTCTTCTTTTAAATCAGGCTTTATTGTGGAATCAGGAGCAAGCATTACTCGCTGATATGAGGTGTCCACCTTGTTCCATCTCGCATCTAAGTCCTTAATTTTTATTTCAAGAACCGACTCTGTATGTTCTTCACTTGGAGTTGCATGAAATCTATTGCAAAATTGAATTAAGTGATCACAATCGAAAATGAAACGCTCTTTTGGTGAAGAGGAATCGTTATCACGTGCTGTTGCCATCTTGAAATGTGATCAATCACGAATTGTGGAGAAATAAGTAAAGACAATGAATATCTTGATGTGATTTTAACGAAATATAATAATGCTGCTAATTTTAGCGAAAGCGATGTAAAAGGAGCGAATATTTGTCATGGGCTATTTGTATATAGCACTAGATATGATACCTAATCAAATTTCCTATATTTGTTCACTTGATAATGGCATTTATCAAACAATAATACACTAATTGGAAGTTTAGTGAGAAATTGATTTTTATTTTAGATTCTTTTGGAGAGAGTAAGTGTAGTAGATGTCTGTATTCCTGATAAAAAATGAATCGTAGAATATCAAATTTAAATCAAGAGCGGTATGAGAACTGAAATTTAGTGAAAACCATCAGAACAATAAACAGCGGCTTAAACAAAATCACTACCGAGTACTGATATTTATCATCATCATCAGTTTTCACTAAAAATTTTTTTTTTTCGTATTAAAATGTAATAATGTAATTAACTTTGAAATCGTAATTTGATTACCACATAATCAATTGTGAACAATTAGGAATTACATGAAATGAGCAAATTTATTTGCGTTTTAATAATTCATAATTTTTTCATGAGATTTTCTCAAAGTATTTTACCGAAAAAATTAACCATTAAATTTGAATTTAATTTAAAGAAAATTTTAAATTCTTTCATGTACTAATGTTGAAAAAAGGATTGAAACAAAAATTTTTGTATTAGAATTTTAAATTATTCAATTTATTTTTTCAAATAAATTGCCAAAATAAACTTTTGAATCAATCTTGAATTTAATTTAGAGTAAAAATTAAATTCAGATGCAAGAAATGAGCTAGATAGTAAATGGGATAAGAGAGTAGATATTAAATGTGTAAATGAGATATTAAATGTGTTAATGAGATAATAATATAATAAATGTGAGATAAATATAATAAAATGTTAAAAAGTTTTCAGATAAGTTGTATATTTTTATTTTGCTTTTGATAATTTTCCGATTTAATTGAGATAAAAAATAATTTTTACTTGCGATAAATTGTTCGCTGGGTTATTTTATTAAATTTTTAACTTTTTGCTATCATACTTTGAAAGTATTTAAGAATTTTGGAATTTGGGAATCAAAATAAATTTTAATCGCAAAAAAATTGTTTGCTGGGATATTTTTCGAACAATGTGATGTGTGAAGTTGTTCTTTGTTTTAGGCGCAATCGATAAACCAAAAAATTTTTTTTCTTCAAATTATGCGCACTTGATAATTTGAAATTGTAAAAAATGAAAAAACAATTTTAATTGATAGAAAATTATTTGCTGGGTTGTGTTCCAATGTTTTTTTTTTATTTTTCCAAATTATTTTCTTCACTGTACACCCAGTTGACACTTTAAAATTCACGAAAATAGCAAGAAGTTTTAATTGCATAAAAAAATTGTTTGCGGGATTATATTCAAAAAAATTTTAATTTTTCAAGTTATTTTCTTCAGTTTGAATGCAAAAACCAATTTGAATTTGATAAAAAAGGGAAAAATTTTATCTGCAAAAAATTGTTTCCTGGGTTATTTTTAATTTTTTTTCAACTTTTTCCAATATTTTCTTCAAATTATGCGCACTTGATAATTTGAAATTGTAAAAAATGAAAAAACAATTTTAATTGATAGAAAATTGTTTGCTGGGTTGTGTTCAAATTTTTTTTTTTTTATTTCAAATTATCTTCTTCACTTTACATCCAGTTGATACGTTAAAATTAACGTACACAGCAAAAAGTTTTAATTACAAAAAAAATTGTTTGCGGGGTTATATTCAAAAAAATTTTTAATTTTTCAAGTTATTTTTTTCAGTTTGAAGCAATTAATAATTTAAAATTGGTAAAAATGAAAATTTTTTTTTAATTAAAAAAAAATTGTTTACTGGGTTCTATTTTGCAATTTTTTTTAACCCTTTTTACATTCTTTAAACCTTTACAAATAATTATTTGAAAAATTCCAGAATTTTTTTTTTTTGGGAATGTAAATTTTTGACTCGCTGGCAACACTGATTATTTGTTTATCATATATACATATGTATTTATATATTGATATACATACGTACAGACACTGAGTGGCAGAGAAGAATTTATTCTGCTGCATTCAATGTGAACCGCTAGACTTTTGTGTTTTTTGCTTTTTGTAAATATGACGCTACTTTTATTATCGGTATATATGGTTTAATATCCGATAGAAAATATTTTTTTATATCAAAAACTTTTTTCATTTATCAATAAATTATTATTTTTTTCGATCTTTTTGGTAGTGGACTGTATTAATTTTTTTATTTTTTTTATACGTATATATTTGAAGATATAAAATTTGAGTTATTTGTTATTTTTTAATGAAAAGAGTTGTTTGGAAAAAAAATTTCTTTTGCTTATATTGATGTAATAATTAATTTATTTTTGAGAAAAAAGTTTTTAATTGAATTTTAATTGTATTAATAAGCCAAAAGAAATAAATTTATTCTAAAAACACATTTCAATTAGATCAAGCGATATTACTTTATTTCGTATTGTAGCGCACAAACACAAATAAGAGAATAAACCAACGTACTTGTAAAAGAAATGAGAACACTTTGAACCGATCGCAATGATTTTTTGGGGATGAAATTGACTGAGAATTTTATAAATACCTGGTACAGTGCAGGACAAAAATCATACAACAAACTCTGGAACAATGAAATTCGTTGGGTTAATGAAAAAATTTTATTGTTTATTTGTATTATGTGTATACATGTATGCATTAATGTTTTTATTTTGTTGAATTTTGTTTTTGTTGATGAGATGAAAAAATATTTCAAGAAAAAAATTTTTAAAACTCGAAATATTTTTATTATGGCGCAAAATGTTTTTTTTCTTTTAATATAAATTATATATTTCTTTTTTATAAAGCACTTTTTTTAAATAATGTGTTTAATTCTTGCACATAATTATTTTGCTTTTTCAATATGGCGGAAAGTTAAATATGTTTTCTAAATATTTCGCGCTTTTGTTGAAATTATTTCAATATGGCGACTAATTTATTTTTATTAATTTTCCAATTTATTTAACACAAATATTTATGTAAATATGTACGTTTAATAATTTTTTTTTTATGTAAATATGTACTATTGATTTTAAATATGGCGGGCACTATTTAATTTTTTTTTATGTAAATATGTACTATTTATTTTAAATATGGCGGGCACTATTTAATTTTTTTATGTAAATATGTACTATTTATTTTAAATATGGCGGTCACTGTTTAATTTTTTGTGTAAATATGTACTATTGATTTTAAATATGGCGGGCACTATATAATTTTTTTTATGTAAATATGTACTATTTATTTTAAACATGGCAGACACTGTTTAATTTTTTGTGTAAATATGTACTATTAATTTTAAATATGGCGGACACTGTTTAATTTTTTATGATTTTGCAAATTTTCATAAAAATTATGAGAGCACTTTGATTTTTGCGAAAATTTATTTTTGCTTTGAGAAACTTTCCTTTTTCTTTGAAAGCATCGATCAGCAGCTATAGTTTCTTATCCTATAGCTATACCGCCGCGAACCGTCATACCGCCGCGGTATCCGAGACTTTTAGATGTTCCAAGTGCCCGTCCTGTGGGGGTTGCAACATGCCTACCTTTAACACTTATACTTATTTCAACACATACTAAATGAGAATTATAAATATATTTTTACTTGCTGGTATACTTTCTACATTATGTTTGTGTTTACACGGCAGTTATTGTTGTTTTTACACGACACGTTGTTTTGCAAATACATAAGAATATGTACGTGGGGATAATTTAGATTATTGCCACGTTAGATCTCCCCCCCACTTAGTGGAGCGATGTTCCATTCGGTGAACCAATCGTTGATTGATTTTTTTCCATGGCTTGTCTTAAATATATGCTCTGAATATTTTTTAGGTGACGTAGTTGATGTGCCCCAAAATATTTGTTTTTCTGTTTTTCGCCTACATTATTTTTAAAATTTACTGCGGTGTTGATCTGCGTCGTTTTGGTGACAAAAGACACGGTTTTGGTTTCATGGCGTTGAGACGTTGTTTGACGGGTTTTAGATATGCTTGGAGTTCTTTGGTATCGCTTTTACAACAGTGGTTCTCCCGTTACGTTTTAGAGATGATTGACTGTTGGTGACACAGTGGTTGGAATTGCAGTTTACATTATCTGGAGTATCAATTGATCTCGGCTGAACATTTATTTTTGCGCTGGATATATGTGCGGTACTCTGCTACAGAACTGAGATCACCCTTCAAGATTTAATTCTTCAAACTCCTTTGTGAATTGGACTAATTCCTCCAAGCCCATGAACTCTCGTCTCCGTATAAAAAATCTATAGTCAGTTCGCAGGCCGTTATATATTCGGTCCAAATGATTTTGCTTGCGGAGGAGCGTGTGTCTCCGAGCGAGAGTGAGCATCGAAAGAATATAATCAGTTGCACAGTCATGATTACCTTGTTTGCGAGTATAGAAAGTTCGTTCCAACTGAAAGAGATATCGCAATGGAAGGAACAATTTTCCCAACTCTAGTCTAAAGGCAGACCAAGTTTTTATTTTTTCTCGTTTTAATCGGTACTACTTCAGTGCATTCCCACATAGAATACTCAGCATCGATGGAAGGAAGCGATCACAAGGAAACCCATGGCTTTCGGCCAATTCTTCAATTCGCTCGAGGAATTCTATGAAGTCGGTCTCTCCTGAATAAATCAAATTCCAGCTTAAAACAGACGCCATTTCTCTATCTGAAACACTACTTCTCGATATTTTTGGTGTTTGTACCAAAAATTCATCCTCTGCGGTTACGATGTACTATTCGTCTGCTGTTATTTCCTCCTCTAGCTGTCGGAGCAAATTTCCCGTTGAAGCATTTATACGTTTTGCTTGAAGGTTATCAAATAGCTGCCTACGTAGGTTCTCCGTCGTGCAACAAGTCGTGGCCATATCTGCCTGCTTACATATTTCAAGTATTTGTTGTATTCTTATCATGTAAATCCACCCGCTTGAGACCTTTTGTAGAGTAGATGGGTTATCGTATTGAAGATTTTCGTATTGTTTGTCCCTCGTTGGCGGTGGATTTGTGTTTTCCGCATTGCGACTTGGAATCGGGTCCCTGCTCGGGCGCCATTTGTAACGTGGTTTTGTGGTAGGCTGAGGTAGCTTAGTCTCGTCCAGGGTCTACTTACCGATCCACAAACCTTAAGTAATATAAAAGATTATTTTTCCCTTCTTGGGCTTAATTATTCTGTTATTCTTTATTTACTATAATAATAAATTATAATACGAATACAAAATTACGATAATCGACGCGCGCCAACCAGACTGATTCGTCAAATAGCTGGTTTGGGTGTGTTGGATGGATACGAAAGTACGGGTGATACTAGTTCGGGTTACTAGTACGTTACGCGGTTCAGGATACAACTAGTTAGCAGGTTCGGGTGATACTAGTTCGGGTTACTGGTTCGTTACGTAGATTCGGGATACAACTAGTTCGCAGGTTCGGGTATTACTAGTTCGGGTTACTGGTTCGATCCGTAGATTCGGGATACAACTAGTTCGCTGGTTCGGGTGATACAGTCAGCCGAAGCCGCTGTGGGAACAGTCAGTCCGAAGACCGCTGTGGGAACAGTCAGCCGAAGTCGCTATGGAAACAGTCAGTCCGAAGACCGCTGTGGGAACAGTCAACCGAAGTCGCTGTGGGAACAGTCAGTCCGAAGACCGCTGTGAAAACAGTCAGCCGAAGCCGCTGTGGGAACAGTCAGTCCGAAGACCGCTGTGGGAACAGTCAGTCCGAAGACCGCTGTGGGAACAGTGAGCCGAAGCCCTTGTGGTAACAGTCAGTCAGAAGACCACTGTGTACAAAATTTATCACACCTGACCGAAGTCAGATGTATCTGAAAAATCAACTGACTTATCTGGATAAACCAGCCGGCTCTTCTTCTATTATACGAATATAGAATATAATATCCGAGACTTTTAGATGTTCCAAGTGCCCGTCCTGTGGGGGTTGCAACATGCCGGTTTTTTCACAATTTTTATTTAGTGTATCTTCAACACAATTGAACTATCAATAATTACTCATATCTTAAGTCTAAAAATAAAAATTTACTTGTTAAGTCCAACCACTGCTGGACAAAAAAATGTATGTTTCACGGTTACTGTAATTTGCGGGTTATCCCTATGATGTACGGATGTGAGAAGCAGTGTCCCTCCTTCTTAGTCGAATGTAACCAGGTTCATTTAGTATGTTACGGGCCAGTGGATTCGGATGAGTTTCAAGCTTCTTTAAATACCTTATGGCAAGTTTCGCTATTTCTGCTTTAACTGATGGCACGTTTAGATCTTTATGAATGTTCGAGTTTTTATATACCAAGGAGCAGATGTAATTATACGAAGAATCTTATTTTGGCGCCTATGAATTTTTTCTACGCTGACGCAGTGTCCCATAATTGAATGCAGCTTATATATGTTTACGGGTAAATTCAGTTTTAGCTTATATATTAGCCCTTCATGCCATACCTTATCGAATGCTTGAGAAACGTCGAAAAAAGCGCAGAGCATTATTTGCTCTCTACAAATGTCTTCTTAACAACATTGACTAACCTGTGAGTTTGTTCGATCGTACTATGTTTTTTCCTGAAGCCGAATTGATGATTTGGAATACATCCTTTGTCGCTTAGAATAGGGCTAAGCTTAGTTATTAACATCCTCTCACACAGCTTTGACATATTTGACAAAAGGCTTATAGGTCTGTATGTTTAAATTTTTGTGTGATTTTTTCCTGATTTAGGAATCATGGTAACCAAGGATACCTTCCACTCTGTGGGGAAGTACTCAAGACGTAAAATGGCATTAAAAATAAAAGGAACGATTCGGCGAGCTATACGGGGCAACTCAAATAACATCTTGTTATTGGTTTTATCAACGCCAGGGGCTTTTTTGGTGTTTAAATCCGTTATTGCCTATTCAATATCACCAAATTCAAATCTTATCGGTACTGCAGCACTAGCCTCGACAATTGGCAACTCAACTATATCAGTCGATATATTTGGGGTAAAAACCTAACAAATAAATTGCCCTTTTCGGAATCACTCCTTGTCCAGCCTCCAGATGTAGTTCGCTGAGGAGGCTTACGCAGCGGAGGAGCACGCCATCTGGTTGAGGATTTGCGTCTAGGTCTCCCAAATAGTTTTTCAGGGATGCTACTCTTGTAGATTCCAGCATGTCTCTTATCTGGTTCGTGCATTCTTTAAGTCTTCTTTTGAGTTGAGGAGATCTCTGTGATTGCCATTCTCTCCGAATTTTTCTTTTTTCAGCCAAGAGCCGTTCGATATCTGCAGAATAAATTTGATTATATCTAGCTAATTGTCGGGTTATTGTTGAATGTTGGGCAGCTGATTTGAGGTTTTGGTCAAAATCAATAAGACTCCGCTCTACGTCTTCAGGTGTTCTTAGCGGGATGTGTTCCGAACAATGAGTACTAAGATACTTTCTATATTTCAACCAATTAATGCTTCTGTTTTGTTTGTCCCATATATAAACGATAGTGGGTGAATGATCTGATGATAATTCAAGTGACGCTTCAGCATTAATCATTTATTTTAAAATAACTTTAGTTACGCCAAAATCAATAACATCAGGTATTTTTTGCTGATCAGTAGGCCAATACGTGGGTTGTCCACTCGATATCACTTTTAGACTCAATTTTGAAATCGTGTCAAACAAAACACGACCTTTTGGAGTAACTAGTCTTGATCCCCAAAACGTATGTTTAGCGTTGTAATCACCTGATGCTATGAAACAGGGACCAAGTGATTTGAAGAAATCGCTGTATTGACTATCTGATATTTGAAACCTAGGAAGTGAATAAATCGAAGATACAACTAAGCTTTGACGAAATTCTTCAATGCAGACGTTTGTTGCTTGAAGGTAATCTTCACAATAATCATACAGTAAATAATGTTTGATTCGAACCTTTATTAGTATTGCTGAACCACCACATGCTCTGCCACGGGGGTCTTTGGTGTCATATAAGATATAGCCATTTATTTTAAAAAAGCTATTTGTTGTTAAGTGAGTCTCTGCAACCAGCATGACGTCAATTTGTTCCTTCTTAAGGAAGTACTCGAGTTCATTTTTGTGTTGGCGCAAGCCGTTTGCGTTCCAGAAACGTATTTTTAAACAGTTCATGGTTTGTTAAGTAACGCCTGCAACATAGTAGATTGCATGCGTACCATTTCTTGCATCAGCTGCTCATAGAGCTCATAAAACTGTTTAGCGAATGCACTAATGTCTCGATGCTTGCTTCGAGACGATTAAAATTACCAGATGGTGTTTGTTAGGATGCGATTGCATATTTGGAATAGAATTAGTTGTCGGTGTCGCTTTGTGCACTGAAATATGGTTGGATTTTAACATATCCGCGTATGAAACATGCTGGGTTGTTGGTTGATGTAACTGGGGGTAGTGCACATTTGTTTTATATTGTGGGTGCTTAGCAGGAGTATTTAATTTTAGAGTGGTTTTCCTTACCATGAAAAAAAACTGAACAGCCTCTGTAGTTAGCAGTGTGGTTTCCACCGCAATTTCGAGTCATCCCTTGCTTTGTCGTATTGGGCGGAACAATGTAGCTCTCCATACACAACGCAAACCGGAGGCAATTTGCAGTAAGCCCTAGTATGACCATGTTCTTGGCAATTTAGACACTGTACGGGTCCTGATCGCTTATGCGGTTCCTCTACGCTTATTTTGCGGTGCAACAGATATCTTAAATTATAGATAGGGTGCGTTTCGTTCTTTTTCAATCGCATATCTCCAGGTTCTAGTTCAACGCGAAATAGAGGTTGAGGGACACGTTCTCGATTTCTAAGGTTGTCTACACTTTTTACCTTAAATCCCGCTTTTTGGAGGCTATCTCTAATTTCTACTGAATCAACATATGAGTCTACAACTTTTATAACTACCTGTAGACCTTTACTACTCTTCAGCTGATATGTATAAAAGTTCTTTTTGCAGCTTTCAAACTCGTTTACTACTTTACGATAACAGTTTTCATCAACAAATTGTCTTTTTGTTTCATCAATGTTGCCACGCTTGATGGGAATTACATAAAATTTGTTCTCACCAATAACTGAAATTAACTTCTTTATTAAGTCGCTGGAGTTTTTCTCCCTTAAATAAATTGGAGGTGGTTTGAACGATTATCTAAAATAGCAAAACGATTATGGGAATTTATTCCGTTAGAGGCCTTGTCTTTTTGTACTTTAGCCATTGGTGCAATCTGCGAAGATTTAGGGCTTCGACCTCTTTTCAATACAGTTATGTATCTGTCCATTCCTACTTGGGTCTTAGGTTTTTCTACGCTATCCATATTTTGGTAATACTCAGTTCAGAAGGCGACTTGTTTATAGTTATTTTATTGTCATCGCATAACAACAGCGAGGAACAAGATTGTGCACGTAAAACTGGCATAGCATTTATATACAAATTGTCACTAGTTTTTTAGTTTTTATTTATTTCGACATTGCCAACATTTTTGTTGCTTAAATTAAAGAGTCTCATTAGCCTTTATTGTTTTTGTTTCATTTTTAAAGTAGCAATTCAATATGCCGTTGTAAAAAATAAGAAGAAAGAAAAATAAATATTTTACAAAAAACTTTGTTGTTGTATTAAAACAGGTTTGTTTTAAATTATTCACACAATGTATGTTTTGTTTTTTGTTAATGCGAACTTTAAAAAATATCGCAACCGCACTTATCAACGCACAAACTAAAACTGTGCTGGTTGACTGCCAACCTTTAACACTTTTACTTATTTCAACATATACTAAATGAGAATTATAAATATATTTCTACTTGCTGGTATACTTTCTACATTATGTTTGTGTTTACACGGCAGTTATTGTTGTTTTTACACAACACGTTGCAAATACATAAGAATATTTATGTGCGGATAATTTAGATTATTGCCACGTTACAACTTGTTGCTTAAAAATCTTAAATTTTTCAAATACTTCGCTTTTTGCTTTCATGAAGTATACGAATAATCTTCTGGTTTTGTCACCAATAAAAGTGACAAAGTATTTAGAGCCACATACTGAAGAAATGTTAATCGGGCCACATACATCGGAATGTATTAAGTCCAGTATATTTTCAGAGCGATGTTCTGTTGCTTTTGGAAACGGCATAACATGTATTTTGCTTAGCATACATGATATGAAATTATGCTCTTTTATTCTTTTTGAAATCCTCATACCATTTACTATCTTCTTATCACTTATTTCATCTAAATCAGAAAAATTTAAAAGGCCATAACGATAATGCCAAAGCATATCGTTGTTACATTCTGCATAAATACGATGGTTGCGTTTTTCACACAAGACAAATAAACTTTGCCTCTTGTAGGTTCTTATGGCAACATAACATAACCATTTCCGTCTTTTATTTTAACTCCATCGGAATTAAATGTAGATGTATAACCATTTTCAACTGCCTTGCTAATTGAAATAAAATTACCCTGCAATTCCGGACAATATAAAACATTCTCAAGTTTTATTTTGCAATCTGCTTGAAGAATAACTTTTCCTTTACCAATCGCATTTATACACTTATCAGCGGCAAGAAATATCTTTTCGTCACATTCCTCAAAGTTTTCAAGCAACTTTTTATTGTTGCACATCTGGGATATTGCACCACTGTCAATATACCACAAATCTTGGTTAATCCTTTTACTGCTGCAATCATTGCACATGTCTTTTGATCAGTCGATTTTTTAACTCCGCAGTCTCGTGCGTAGTGACCTTTACGACCGCATGTATAGCATTTTCCAGTAATTATTTAATAGTTTTTGCTTCATTTCTATTCCAGCTCTTAGCATTTTTATTCGATTGCTCTGCGGATGCTTGCTGTAAACCACATTCTTCGGCTTCTTGTTGAATGTTTCTTCGGCGTTCATCTTCTTCCAGTAATTTTAGTTTTAAAACGACGGCAAATTGTCCCGAGTTTCCATTGCTATTATAAAAGTCTCATAAAGTTTCGGAAAACTTGATAATAGTATTATTACTACTAATTCATCAGGAAGATCAATTCCTATATCGCTAGTCTTTCTATAATTTCTTCGAATTTATTTAAATACTGGGTCATTTCTTCATTATCATCCATCTTCAGATTCATCAAACGTTTAAACAGCATAACTTTCTGTATTGGGCCTTTGGGTTTATGCACTTCAGCTAACTTGTCCCAAGCCTCAGCAGGTTTCGTACATTTCTTTAATAATTTAGCTGAATTCCTTTTATCCTCAAAACAATAGTGGCAAGTGCTTTTTCATCGTTAGTTACCCAATCTGCCTTTTGTGCTGCGTCCCAATCAGGCTCACATTTTAATTGACCATTTGCATATTTCCATAATCCAATTTCCCAACACAAAATTTTTTGAAAAATTTAAATGCCTGGGCCCATAACCAATGTTAATACATATATTGAAATAAAAAACAACCCGTAATACAACTGAACGCTTTAAAGTTTAATTGATGAAAGACTTAAAATTTAAATTACAGAAATATATGTGTATAATAAAAACAAAGTATGCTATGATAATTTCTAATATAAAAGCAAAGCATACTATGCGTATATAAAAATCAACATAGGCAAAGCCTACTGCGAATAATTAATATAATATAAATTCAAATGCTATTATGAATTTATTACAATTTCAAAGCCTACTATGCATTGGGTTTGTTAATTCATTTAATAATTTCAACATTACAAGTAGTACTCTGTTTTTGCAGTGGAAAAACATTGAAATGTTTCTGGCAACATTTTATCAAAGCTGTGAATTAAAGCAAAGGGGCAATATTTCTTGTGGAATATTTCAAACAACAGCTGATCGCTTTTTTTTTGTTAACATTTCTAAAACAATGCGGTATACTTAAAAACAATAAAACGTTAAAATTCTTTCAAATCGCAAGACAGACACCACATTTTAATTGTAAAATTTTCCTTGTGAAGTAATAAATGTTGCTTAACATTTTTCACAAATTCGAACAGACTACTAGGCTTAAATGAAAAATATATAGAGAATAAAAATAAAGAAAAAATGTTTGCTTGGTAGTAATATAAAGAAATACGGCCGTATGCAAAAAAATCTTACTTGAGCTTTAAAATACACATTAGTTAATAAACACTTTAAGCCTAACAGACCTTTTTTAAAAATATGTATGCAAAAACAGTATTTCAACTAATAAATACTTTAACAAATTTTGTAGTTTGATTCTGGCAAAGCCATTATTTTCAGTTGTAACTTTTTGAATATTCTGCTATGTGATGGAAAACGATGGATTTCAAAACGATCTTTTTCGAAGGGTGTGATGAATTTTGATAGATTTTGAGAATTATTTGTGAAGCCACCTTCTAGCATTTGGGTTTAAGAAGTATACCAGAAGATACAAATAAAAAAATAATTAAGAATTTAGACAAAAATATTTAAAAAAAAAAATAAAAATTAGTAAAAACTAATTTTTATACAAAACAGCAAAATCGTTTTAAAGTCGATTCGTTTTCAAAATCGTTTTCCATCACATACCTGATTATTTTATTCGGGTACTTAAATATGTAAAAAATGTTTATATTTTTTCAGTGAAATTTGCATATTTTTATGTATATTATATTTTATTAATCTATTTCATAAAAAAAATACAAAAAAGTAAAATTGCAAGATCGAAAAATTTACAAAGTATTTTGGATATTATCTTTATGTGTGTTCCTTCAATAGCACCAATTACACCAGGAAAGTTTCGTATCGCTTTAATTTTTTTTGCCAATTTCAGCTTCAAGAGATGTTGGCATTTTAATTTTATATTTAGCATGTTTAGCCAAAGCTCGAGCTTCTTTTGAGCAAATCCGTCTAACCGTATTTTGTGCCAACCCATGAAGGTCACCAGCATCGTCTTGAATCTAAAAATATTAAAAAAAATGTTAATTTTATCATTACAAAATACTTAACTTACATATATACTTGTCGCCGTCCCTAACAACGTAAGGTTACTAAAACCTGCGTTTCAGGTGATGTCCCACAACCTCTTTTATACACTACAATGTCTTCTTCTATAAGGTTAATAATTCTCCTTACGGTTTCTTTTTTAAATAGGTCATCCGGAATGGATCAATTCATCAATTCTTTTTCTGTAAAATCTTGGCTGATGATAGCATGTAATTTTTATAATACTATCTACATACATATGTACATATGTATTTATAAAATTATTATACTTTTAAAATTTTTTTTTTTTTTGCAAACAAAATTACTTACCAATCATCCTGATGAAATTTAAGGTTGTTGATACTATTTCCTCAGTATCAACACAATTTGTTTTTAATCAAAATTTTGTAAAATAAAAAAAATGGTTCTTTCCTACTTTCAAATATTTAAAGTCAACGTAGGAAATTTTAAGAAATTTTGCTTAACAACGACACATAAAGCTGTTTTAAGTTTTTTTGCATAAGGCCGATAGTGTTTAAAAGTTTAAACAATTTCAAAAAGCTATATCTCCTATGAAATATAAAAATTAAAACTTCTTTGATAAGTTTGTGCTGATGACGGACTTAGCTATCTAGAAAATGCATTCCACTCTGCTGGTGTTTAATTTTTCCTTATCTCTTTATAATTAGGAACTTAAGCCTAAATAATTAATTTATTCATTTAAAAATAGTTCAAATAAAATTAAAATTCATATAATTTTCCACAGCGGGCACGGCTTTGATATTGTTAACTTCAACACTATTTTGCAGAGTTCAGAAAAGTACACACGCTGTTCAAAAATCTCGCACATAAATGTAAAAAAACACAGTTCGAAGCAACGAAGACAAATATTTATTTACATAACATTTATATGTGTTTCTAAATTTTGTACGGAGTCTAACACAATCACGAATGTGTTTTATTTTAATATTTGGTTGCCTACACCAAACACACTTGAAACACACATGTTCGAGTACAACTTTACTTTAAGTTCGCGTACGGAAAAAAATTACATGTACGATAGGTTAAGTACGTGTACGGAAAAAAACGTACGTGTACGATAGATGTTCGTGTTCGTGTTCATGTTCACAAAATCTACTTGTACGATAAATGTTCGTGTACGACAAAATGTACGTGTACGATAAGTGTTCGTTTACGCGTACGGCAAAAAGAACATGAGCGATAGACAGGTTGGATTTTATCTATAGAGGGTTTAAAAAATTGTAGTAATTTTTTTATTGATTTATGTACGGCATAACAAAAAAGACAGCATTCAAAAAATAATGTCATACACTTATGTACAATAGATAAATATCACCTGTGTGGACACTCTTAACTTTCAGAAGCATAAGCCGTACAAAAACCAATAAAAATATTACTACAATTTTTTAAGCCCTGTATAGATAAAATCCAAAATGTTTGTCATTCGTGTTCTTTTTTTCGTACACGTACACGAATCTTACACGTACATTTTGTCGTACACGAACACGAACATCTATCGCACACGAACATTTTTTTCCGTACACGTACTTAAACTTTCGTACATGTACTTTTTTGCCGTACGCGTACTTAATATATAGCTACACTCGAACATGTTTCGTTTATGTGTGTTCTGATCGAAAAATTCGTGAACTGTACGTGTTCGTGTACGCAACCAAATATTAAAATAAAACACATTCATGATTGTGTTAGACTGCGTACAAAATTTAGAAACACACACAAATGTTATGTAAGTAAAAATTTGTGTTCGATGCTTTCGAACAGTACATGTTGTGTACGATGTGTGTTCTTTCTGAACCTTGCTCATGGTACAAAATTTTATGAATTGTAGATGGCATATATCTCCAAATTTTAGCTGTTTCGTTATAAATTGTAGCTGTTTCATTTGCGTACTCTCCATTTTTTTTTGCATTTATCTGTTTTTAGATCGTCTGATTAATTCATGATCTACAACTATGATGCACTCAGCAGTTTCTGTTCCTGAAACAAACTCCTTGCAGTGTTTCCATCGTTTGAGTTTCCTCCTTCTTGTTTTGGTTGATCAAATTTATAAGGCCTAGCTGATGATATTTTTCATGAATTTCTTTTGTTTTGCTTTCTTTTTTCTTCATTTTCTTTACTTTTTCTCACAGTTTCGCCTAACGGATCAAATTCCAAATCATAACTTAATTTAAGAATATGCTCCCTAAAACGTATTCTGGCCTGCGATGTCTTGGTCGTCAAATTTAAATATAACTGGTTGAAGTTTGTAACGACACGTTTTCCGCTGGTTACTGGGATAGCTGCAGCAGAGTCCAGGGTCGTTTATATTATGTTTTGTTACCTACCTCCTCTTATGGATGTAGAAATGAAACCGCTCTGGTTTCTTAAACGTTATAGATCTTACGTTCTGTTTTATTCTCTTTTAAATTTAAATGCTACAACGTTGGACAAGTTGGGGTCGACGATCAAATATCGTGGTAATTCAGGTTAGCGGTCTCCGACAGGCTGTGGTGATGAATGTGTGCAGCAGCGCCCGTAAATGTGGTACAGGGGCAATGGCATGCGGCAGTTTCGGTAATTGGTGGCGTTGGCAATAGGCAACGGCACTTAGTGGTGGTATAGAGCGGCAGTGGCAGTGACCAGTGTACGTACCAGGCAGTGTGGCTGCTGTCTGTGGGTGTGCAAGACGACGGCGGCAGTGGTACAATGCGGCAGTGGTGATGGCCAGCGGCGGACCAGGCGGCGGCGGCTCTTGGCAGCGGCGGTTACCAGACCGTGCAGTATTTGGCAGCGGCAGTATGATGCGGTCAGTAGTACAATGCGGCAATGGCGAAGTACAGCGGCGGACCAGACGGCACGGCGCTTGGTAGCGGTGCCGGGTACGGGCTGCTATGGCAGCGTTACGGGGCTGCAACTGGCCGCGGTACGAGCAACAAATGGCAGCGGTACCTGGCAGTGATAAAGGTCTGCGATGTCAACTGGCAGGGGTACAGGTCTGCGGCGGCAACTGGCAGCGGTACCTGGCAATGGTACATGGCTGCGATGACAACGGGCAGCGGTACCTGGCAGTGGTACAGGGCTTCGACGACAACTGGCAGTGGTATAGGGCTGCGACGGCCACGGTACAGTTGCGGTAACTTGCAAATGTACAGGGCTGCGTAGGCATCGGCGGTACCTGGCAACGGTACAGGTTGCAGCGACGGTACCTGGCAGCGGTACAAGCGGCAGTGGCGGTACCTGGCAGTGGTACAGGGCTGCGACGTCGACTCGTAGGTATACAGGGCTGCGGCGGTAACTGGCAGCGTTACCGGCGGCAGCGATGGTAAAAGTAACACAATATACTTAGCAGTGGCAGCGATTCTTGGGAGTTCTAGGCCGTATCAAATAATATGGCCGGAATATAAAATTCCACACCAGCACTAGTCACACGGTGGAGCCAACACCGGTAGAAGACAAACTTCTGTGGTGTTGGTACTTCCACCAATTGCAATTGTCTTGCAGATAAGAAGTTGTTGCGGAATATAAAATTCCTCCAAGAGACTTCTTACCTGCAGGCGAGCTGCTGGCAATCTGCTCAGTTTTTCAAAATGTTCGGCCTTTTATACCAATGCTTGTGCAAAAACATTCTCACACACACCTACATCATCGATCGTTTGTTGACATCGGTTCATAACCATCTCAGCTGTGATGTTACATCTGTTTTAACAGCTGACTGTTTTGATGGTTTGTTTGTCGCTGACTTATAGGTGGCGCTGAATTACCCGACCGTTAATTTAAATTACGTTTATAATTAATTCTTAACTTAAGAAACAATATTGAGGTTAACAAATGATAATAAAAAATAAATAAAATAAATGTTAAAAAACAATAAGGGTTGTAGGCGAAAACGAGTGAACGACTTTCGCCGTTACATTACCTCCCCTCATTCTCAAATCGAGAGCTCTCGATGACAGGGCTGGGTCAACAGAATGCGGAGTTTTCATTTATGTCCAATCACTTTCCGGAAGCGTTGATTTTCGCCAGATGAGACTGGTTGCTGACATGATCACCTTTGATTTAGGAGACACTGATTACGTCTCAAGCTTGTGCAGTGCTAAGGGTGAACCCGTTGCTGCTGCTGTCGGTTGTTGTAGAAAAAACAAAATTCCATTTTTTTTTTGTTTTTATTGATGAATGGACACGGATAGTGTGCCTGCTCGGGCGCCAATGTAACTACACGTTTCCGCTGATTGCTAGGATAGCTTCAGCGGAGTCCAGGGCTGTTTATATTTTGTTTGTTACTTATCTTCTTTATCTGGGAAAGAAGAGAAACAGCCGTGTTTTATATCGTTAAACGTTATAAATCTTATCTCCAATGTTTTATTTGGTGTGTTTGTTCTATTACAACGTAGAGGACAGATGGTCTCAACTCGTAGCCGATGAATGGGAGGTCAGGTACAGGCTGCAGCAGCGGTACAGGCGGTAGCGGCGGTACCTGGCAGTGGTACAGGCAGCAGTGGCGGTACCTGGCAGCGGTACAGGCGGTACCTGGCAGCGGTATAGGCGACAGTTGCGGTACCTGGCAGCGGTACAGGCGGCAGTGGCGGTACAGGCGGCAGTTACCCCCGGGGGTTCCAATTGTCACTGCAGGAATATTGCAAATGCTTTGACGCGGTCCACTCCGGGAAAATAGGGGCACTAGACGCTAGGGTTCCTAGAGCCTAAATCTGGAAGAAAAGGTCTGCTGTTTTATAACACGGGTCCTCTTCGATGCCTGACCAGTGCCCAAAGGACTGGTACCACGGGAATCGGTAGCCCCACAGAGAGCCTATCCTCTCTGTGACCGGTTATTGGTGAGGTCCCCTTCGGGGGTACACGTGGTGGTTATGGTTTAAGATCGATTAAAGCAGATGTGGTGCAAGGTCGATCAAGTGTGCTGTTGCACTCTCAACAGACGGAGTTTGGATAGGCAAGAGGTTATAATATGGATCTAGGCTTGCCTTGGAAAGGCTTGCCATATTGTATAAATTGCTACTCATTGTGACTGTATACACACAAATTGCGATTGGTGGCAATCGTAAAGTGTTGTTATACTACACAATGCGGGCGCTAGTCTACGTCTTTATTTCACTCGGTGTTAAGAGCACCGTGGGATAAAGCCATCGTGGCAGGAGCCCATGTTAATCTTGAACACATCTGGTACAGGCGGTAGTGGCGGTACCTGGCAGCGGTACAGGATGCATCGGCGGTAACTGGCAGCGGTATAGGCGGCAGCGGTGGTAAAAGTAACACAATATACTTAGCAGTGGCAGCGATTGTTGGGAGTTCTAGGCCGTGTCAAATAATATGGCCGAAATATAAAATTCCACACCAGCACTAGTCACACGGTCGAGCCAACACCGGTAGAAGATAAACTTCTGTGGTATTGATACTTCCACCCATTGCAATTGTCCTGTCAATAAGAAGTACCTAGTGATTTTTTTGAGGTTAGGATTTTCATGCATTAGTATTTGACAGATCACGTGAGATTTCAGACATGGTGCCAAAGAGAAAGATGCTCAGTATGCTTTGACATTTCATCATGAATAGACTTACTAACGAGCAACGCTTGCAAATCATTGAATTTTATTACCAAAATCAGTGTTCGGTTCGAATTGTGTTTTATCGACAAATTTTGTTCAGCGATGAGGCTCATTTCTGGTTGAATGGCTACGTAAATAAGCAAAATTGCCGCATTTGGAGTGAAGAGCAACCAGAAGCCGTTCAAGAACTGCCCATGCATCCCGAAAAATGCACTGTTTGGTGTGGTTTGTACGCTGGTGGAATCATTGGACCGTATTTTTTCAAAGATGCTGTTGGACGCAACGTTACGGTGAATGGCGATCGCTATCGTTCGATGCTAACAAACTTTTTGTTGCCAAAAATGGAACAACTGAACTTGGTTGACATGTGGTTTCAACAAGATGGCGCTACATGCCACACAGCTCGCGATTCTATGGCCATTTTGAGGGAAAACTTCGGAGAACAATTCATCTCAAGAAATGGACCGGTAAGTTGGCCACCAAGATCATGCGATTTGACGCCTTTAGACTATTTTTTGTGGGGCTACGTCAAGTCTAAAGTCTACAGAAATAAGCCAGCAACTATTCCAGCTTTGGAAGACAACATTTCCGAAGAAATTCGGGCTATTCCGGCCGAAATGCTCGAAAAAGTTGCCCAAAATTGGACTTTCCGAATGGACCACCTAAGACGCAGCCGCGGTCAACATTTAAATGAAATTATTTTCAAAAAGTAAATGTCATGGACCAATCTAACGTTTCAAATAAAGAACCGATGAATTTTATGCGTTTTTTTTTTAAAAAAAGTTCTCAAGCTCTTAAAAAATCACTCGTTAGTTGCGGAATATAAAATTCCTCCAAGAGACTTCTTACCTGCAGGCGAGCTGCTAGCAATCTGTCCAGTTTTTCAAAATGTTCGGCCTTTTATACCCATGCTTGTGCACACACATTCATTCACACACCTATATGTTATTTACATAACATTTATATGTGTTTCTAAATTTTGTACGGAGTCTAACACAATCACGAATGTGTTTTATTTTAATATTTGGTTGCCTACACCAAACACACTTGAAACACACATGTTCGAGTACAACTTTACTTTAAGTTCCCGTAAAGAAAAAAAATTACATGTACGATAGGTTAAGTACGTGTACGGAAAAAAACGTACGTGTACGATAGATGTTCGTGTTCATGATCACAAAATCTACGTGTACGATAAATGTTCGTGTACGTCAAAATGAACGTGTACGATAAGTGTTCGTTTACGAGTACGGCAAAAAGAACATGAACGATAGACTGGTTGGATTTTATCTATAGAGGGTTTAAAAAATTGTAGTAATTTTTTATTGATTTATGTACGGCATAACAAAAAAGGCAACATTCAAAAAATAATGTCATATACTTATGTACAATGGATAAATATCACCTGTGTGGACACTCTTAACTTTCAGAAGCATAAGCCGTACAAAAACCAATAAAAAATATTACTACAATTTTTTAAGCCCTGTATAGATAAAATCCAAAATGTTTGTCATTCGTGTTCTTTTTTTTCGTACACGTACACGAACACTTATCTTACACGTACATTTTGTCGTGCACGAACACGAACATTTTATTCCGTACACGTACTTAAACTTTCGTACATGTACTTTTTTGCCGTACGCGTACTTAATATATAGCTACACTCGAACATGTTTCGTTTATGTGCGTTCTGATCGAAAAATTCGTGAACTGTACGTGTTCGTGTACGCAACCAAATATTAAAATAAAACACATTCATGATTGTACTGCGTACAAAATTTAGAAACACACACAAATGTTATGTAAGTAAAAATTCGTGTTCGATGCTTTCGAACAGTACATGTTGTGTACGATGTGTGTTCTTTCTGAACCTTGCATGGTACAAAATTTTATGAATTGTAGATGGCATATATCTCCAAATTTTAGCTGTTTCGTTACAAATTGTAGCTGTTTCATTTGCGTACTCTCCATTTTTTTTGCATTTATCTGATTTTAGATCGTCTGATTAATTCATGATCTACAACTATGATGCACTCAGCAGTTTCTGTTCCAGAAACAAACTCCTTGCAGTGTTTCCATCGTTTGAGTTTCCTCCTTCTTGTTTTGGTTGATCAAATTTATAAGGCCTAGCTGATGATATTTTTCATGAATTTCTTTTGTTTTGATTTCTTTTTTCTTCATTTTCTTTACTTTTTCTCACAGTTTCGCCTAACGGATCAAATTCCAAATCATAACTTAATTTAAGAATATGCTCCCTAAAACGTATTCTGGCCTGCGATGTCTTGGTCGTCAAATTTAAATATAACTGGTTGAAGTTTGTAACGACACGTTTTCCGCTGGTTACTGGATAGCTGCAGCAGAGTCCAGGGTCGTTTATATTATGTTTTGTTACCTACCTCCTCTTATGGATGTAGAAATGAAACCGCTCTGGTTTCTTAAACGTTATAGATCTTACGTTCTGTTTTATTCTCTTTTAAATTTAAATGCTACAACGTTGGACAAGTTGGGGTCGACGATCAAATATCGTGGTAATTCAGGTTAGCGGTCTCCGACAGGCTGTGGTGATGAATGTGTGCAGCAGCGCCCGTAAATGTGGTACAGGGGCAATGGCATGCGGCAGTAGTTGGCAATAGGCAACGGCACTTAGTGGTGGTATAGAGCGGCAGTGGCAGTGACCAGTGTACGTACCAGGCAGTGTGGCTGCTGTCTGTGGGTGTGCAAGACGACGGCGGCAGTGGTACAATGCGGCAGTGGCGATGGCCAGCGGCGGACCAGGCGGCGGCGGCTCTTGGCAGCGGCGGTTACCAGACCGTGCAGTATTTGGCAGCGGCAGTATGATGCGGTCAGTAGTACAATGCGGCAATGGCGAAGTACAGCGGCGGACCAGACGGCACGGCGCTTGGTAGCGGTGCCGGGTACGGGCTGCTATGGCAGCGTTACGGGGCTGCAACTGGCTGCGGTACGGGCAACAAATGGCAGCGGTACCTGGCAGTGATAAAGGTCTGCGATGTCAACTGGCAGGGGTACAGGTCTGCGGCGGCAACTGGCAGCGGTACCTGGCAATGGTACACGGCTGCGATGACAACGGGCAGCGGTACCTGGCAGTGGTACAGGGCTGCGACGACAACTGGCAGTGGTATAGGGCTGCGACGGCCACGGTACAGTTGCGGTAACTTGCAAATGTACAGGGCTGCGTAGACATCGGCGGTACCTGGCAACGGTACAGGTTGCAGCGACGGTACCTGGCAGCGGTACAAGCGGCAGTGGCGGTACCTGGCAGTGGTACAGGGCTGCGACGTCAACTCGTAGGTATACAGGGCTGCGGCGGTAACTGGCAGCGTTACCGGCGGCAGCGACGGTAAAAGTAACACAATATACTTAGCAGTGGCAGCGATTCTTGGGAGTTCTAGGCCGTATCAAATAATATGGCCGGAATATAAAATTCCACACCAGCACTAGTCACACGGTGGAGCCAACACCGGTAGAAGACAAACTTCTGTGGTGTTGGTACTTCCACCAATTGCAATTGTCTTGCAGATAAGAAGTTGTTGCGGAATATAAAATTCCTCCAAGAGACTTCTTACCTGCAGGCGAGCTGCTGGCAATCTGCTCAGTTTTTCAAAATGTTCGGCCTTTTATACCAATGCTTGTGCAAAAACATTCTCACACACACCTACATCATCGATCGTTTTTTGACATCGGTTCACAACCATCTCAGCTGTGATGTTACATCTGTTTTAACAGCTGACTGTTTTGATGGTTTGTTTGTCGCTGACTTATAGGTGGCGCTGAATTACCCGACCGTTAATTTAAATTACGTTTATAATTAATTCTTAACTTAAGAAACAATACTGAGGTTAACAAATGATAATAAAAAATAAATAAAATAAATGTTAAAAAACAATAAGGGTTGTAGGCGAAAACGAGTGAACGACTTTCGCCGTTACATTACCTCCCCTCATTCTCAAATCGAGAGCTCTCGATGACAGGGCTGGGTCAACAGAATGCGGAGTTTTCATTTACGTCCAATCACTTTCCGGAAGCGTTGATTTTCGCCAGATGAGACTGGTTGCTGACATGATCACCTTTGATTTAGGAGACACTGATTACGTCTCAAGCTTGTGCAGTGCTAAGGGTGAACCCGTTGCTGCTGCTGTCGGTTGTTGTAGAAAAAACAAAATTCCATTTTTTTTGTTTTTATTGATGAATGGACACGGATAGTGTGCCTGCTCGGGCGCCAATGTAACTACACGTTTCCGCTGATTGCTAGGATAGCTTCAGCGGAGTCCAGGGCCGTTTATATTTTGTTTGTTACTTATCTTCTTTATCTGGGAAAGAAGAGAAACAGTCGTGTTTTATATCGTTAAACGTTATAAATCTTATCTCCAATGTTTTATTTGGTGTATTTGTTCTATTACAACGTAGAGGACAGATGGTCTCAACTCGTAGCCGATGAATGGGAGGTCAGGTACAGGCTGCAGCAGCGGTACCTGGCAGCGGTACAGGCGGTACCTGGCAGCGGTATAGGCGACAGTTGCGGTACCTGGCAGCGGTACAGGCGGCAGTGGCGGTACAGGCGGCAGTTACCCCCGGGGGTTCCAATTGTCACTGCAGGAATATTGCAAATGCTTTGACGCGGTCCACTCCGGGAAAATAGGGGCACTAGACGCTAGGGTTCCTAGAGCCTAAATCTGGAAGAAAAGGTCTGCTGTTTTATAACACGGGTCCTCTTCGATGCCTGACCAGTGCCCAAAGGACTGGTACCACGGGAATCGGTAGCCCCACAGAGAGCCTATCCTCTCTGTGACCGGTTATTGGTGAGGTCCCCTTCGGGGGTACACGTGGTGGTTGTGGTTTAAGATCGATTAAAGCAGATGTGGTGCAAGGTCGATCAACTGTGCTGTTGCACTCTCAACAGACGGAGTTTGGATAGGCAAGAGGTTATAATATGGATCTAGGCTTGCCTTGGAAAGGCTTGCCATATTGTATAAATTGCTACTCATTGTGACTGTATACACACAAATTGCGATTGGTGGCAATCGTAAAGTGTTGTTATACTACACAATGCGGGCGCTAGTCTACGTCTTTATTTCACTCGGTGTTAAGAGCACCGTGGGATAAAGCCATCGTGGCAGGAGCCCATGTTAATCTTGAACACATCTGGTACAGGCGGTAGTGGCGGTACCTGGCAGCGGTACAGGATGCATCGGCGGTAACTGGCAGCGGTATAGGCGGCAGCGGTGGTAAAAGTAACACAATATACTTAGCAGTGGCAGCGATTGTTGGGAGTTCTAGGCCGTGTCAAATAATATGGCCGAAATATAAAATTCCACACCAGCACTAGTCACACGGTCGAGCCAACACCGGTAGAAGATAAACTTCTGTGGTATTGATACTTCCACCCATTGCAATTGTCCTGTCAATAAGAAGTACCTAGTGATTTTTTTGAGGTTAGGATTTTCATGCATTAGTATTTGACAGATCACGTGAGATTTCAGACATGGTGCCAAAGAGAAAGATGCTCAGTATGCTTTGACATTTCATCATGAATAGACTTACTAACGAGCAACGCTTGCAAATCATTGAATTTTATTACCAAAATCAGTGTTCGGTTCGAATTGTGTTTTATCGACAAATTTTGTTCAGCGATGAGGCTCATTTCTGGTTGAATGGCTACGTAAATAAGCAAAATTGCCGCATTTGGAGTGAAGAGCAACCAGAAGCCGTTCAAGAACTGCCCATGCATCCCGAAAAATGCACTGTTTGGTGTGGTTTGTACGCTGGTGGAATCATTGGACCGTATTTTTTCAAAGATGCTGTTGGACGCAACGTTACGGTGAATGGCGATCGCTATCGTTCGATGCTAACAAACTTTTTGTTGCCAAAAATGGAACAACTGAACTTGGTTGACATGTGGTTTCAACAAGATGGCGCTACATGCCACACAGCTCGCGATTCTATGGCCATTTTGAGGGAAAACTTCGGAGAACAATTCATCTCAAGAAATGGACCGGTAAGTTGGCCACCAAGATCATGCGATTTGACGCCTTTAGACTATTTTTTGTGGGGCTACGTCAAGTCTAAAGTCTACAGAAATAAGCCAGCAACTATTCCAGCTTTGGAAGACAACATTTCCGAAGAAATTCGGGCTATTCCGGCCGAAATGCTCGAAAAAGTTGCCCAAAATTGGACTTTCCGAATGGACCACCTAAGACGCAGCCGCGGTCAACATTTAAATGAAATTATCTTCAAAAAGTAAATGTCATGGACCAATCTAACGTTTCAAATAAAGAACCGATGAATTTTATGCGTTTTTTTTTAAAAAAAAGTTCTCAAGCTCTTAAAAAATCACTCGTTAGTTGCGGAATATAAAATTCCTCCAAGAGACTTCTTACCTGCAGGCGAGCTGCTAGCAATCTGTCCAGTTTTTCAAAATGTTCGGCCTTTTATACCCATGCTTGTGCACACACATTCATTCACACACCTATATGTTATTTACATAACATTTATATGTGTTTCTAAATTTTGTACGGAGTCTAACACAATCACGAATGTGTTTTATTTTAATATTTGGTTGCCTACACCAAACACACTTGAAACACACATGTTCGAGTACAACTTTACTTTAAGTTCGCGTAAAGAAAAAAAATTACATGTACGATAGGTTAAGTACGTGTACGGAAAAAAACGTACGTGTACGATAGATGTTCGTGTTCATGATCACAAAATCTACGTGTACGATAAATGTTCGTGTACGTCAAAATGAACGTGTACGATAAGTGTTCGTTTACGCGTACGGCAAAAAGAACATGAACGATAGACTGGTTGGATTTTATCTATAGAGGGTTTAAAAAATTGTAGTAATTTTTTATTGATTTATGTACGGCATAACAAAAAAGGCAACATTCAAAAAATAATGTCATATACTTATGTACAATGGATAAATATCACCTGTGTGGACACTCTTAACTTTCAGAAGCATAAGCCGTACAAAAACCAATAAAAAATATTACTACAATTTTTTAAGCCCTGTATAGATAAAATCCAAAATGTTTGTCATTCGTGTTCTTTTTTTTCGTACACGTACACGAACACTTATCTTACACGTACATTTTGTCGTGCACGAACACGAACATTTTATTCCGTACACGTACTTAAACTTTCGTACATGTACTTTTTTGCCGTACGCGTACTTAATATATAGCTACACTCGAACATGTTTCGTTTATGTGCGTTCTGATCGAAAAATTCGTGAACTGTACGTGTTCGTGTACGCAAGCAAATATTAAAATAAAACACATTCATGATTGTGTTAGACTGCGTACAAAATTTAGAAACACACACAAATGTTATGTAAGTAAAAATTCGTGTTCGATGCTTTCGAACAGTACATGTTGTGTACGATGTGTGTTCTTTCTGAACCTTGCTCATGGTACAAAATTTTATGAATTGTAGATGGCATATATCTCCAAATTTTAGCTGTTTCGTTACAAATTGTAGCTGTTTCATTTGCGTACTCTCCATTTTTTTTTTGCATTTATCTGATTTTAGATCGTCTGATTAATTCATGATCTACAACTATGATGCACTCAGCAGTTTCTGTTCCAGAAACAAACTCCTTGCAGTGTTTCCATCGTTTGAGTTTCCTCCTTCTTGTTTTGGTTGATCAAATTTATAAGGCCTAGCTGATGATATTTTTCATGAATTTCTTTTGTTTTGCTTTCTTTTTTCTTCATTTTCTTTACTTTTTCTCACAGTTTCGCCTAACGGATCAAATTCCAAATCATAACTTAATTTAAGAATATACTCCATAAAACGTATTCTGGCCTGCGATGTCTTGGTCATCAAATTTAAATATAACTGGTTGAAGTTTGTAACGACACGATTTCCGCTGGTTACTGGGATAGCTGCAGCAGAGTCCAGGGTCGTTTATATTATGTTTTGTTACCTACCTCATCTTATGGATGTAGAAATGAAACCGCTCTGGTTTCTTAAACGTTATAGATCTTACGTTCTGTTTTATTCTCTTTTAAATTTAAATGCTACAACGTTGGACAAGTTGCGGTCGACGATCAAATATCGTGGTAATTCAGGTTAGCGGTCTCCGATAGGCTGTGGTGATGAATGTGTGCAGCAGCTCCCGTAAATGTGGTACAGCGGCAATGGCATGCGGCAGTTGCGGTAATTGGTGGCGTTGGCAATAGGCAACGGCACTTAGTGGTGGTATAGAGCGGCAGTGGCAGTGACCAGTGTACGTACCAGGCAGTGTGGCTGCTGTCTGTGGGTGTGCAAGACGACGGCGGCAGTGGTACAATGCGGCAGTGGCGATGGCCAGCGGCGGACCAGGCGGCGGCGGCTCTTGGCAGCGGCGGTTACCAGACCGTGCAGTATTTGGCAGCGGCAGTATGATGCGGTCAGTAGTACAATGCGTCAATGGCGAAGTACAGCGGCGGACCAGACGGCACGGCGCTTGGTAGCGGTGCCGGGTATGGCAGCGTTACGGGGCTGCAACTGGCTGCGGTACGGGCAACAAATGGTAGCGGTACCTGGCAGTGATAAAGGTCTGCGATGTCAACTGGCAGGGGTACAGGTCTGCGGCGGCAACTGGCAGCGGTACCTGGCAATGGTACATGGCTGCGATGACAACGGGCAGCGGTACCTGGCAGTGGTACAGGGCTGCGACGACAACTGGCAGTGGTATAGGGCTGTGACGGCCACGGTACAGTTGCGGTAACTTGCAAATGTACAGGGCTGCATAGCCATCGGCGGTACCTGGCAACGGTACAGGTGTCAGCGACGGTACCTGGCAGCGGTACAAGCGGCAGTGGCGGTACCTGGCAGCGGTACTGGTTGCAGCAACGGTACCTCGCAGCGTTACAGGCGGCACCTGGCAGCGGTACAGGCGGCAGTGGCGGTACCTGGCAGGGTTACAGAACTGCGACGGCAACTGGCAGCGGTACCTGGCAGTGGTACAGGGCTGCGACGTCAACTCGTAGGTATACAGGGCTGCGGCGGTAACTTGCAGCGTTACCGGCGGCAGCGACGGTAAAAGTAACACAATATACTTAGCAGTGGCAGCGATTCTTGGGAGTTTTAGGCCGTGTGAAATAATATGGCCGGAATATAAAATTCCACACCAGCACTAGTCACACGGTCGAGCCAACACCGGTAGAAGATAAACTTGTGTGGTGTTGGTACTTCCACCAATTGCACTTGTCCTGTCGATAAGCAGTTGTTGCGGAATATAAAATTCCTCCAAGAGACTTCTTACCAGCAAGCGAGCTGCTTGCTATCTAATTAATTTTTCGAAATGTTGCGTCTTTTATACCCTTGAGTGGGCAAACACATTCACACACACACTTGTATGATTGTTTGTTTACAATGGTTGCCAGCCATCATCTGTGAAATTGCATATGTTCAACAGCTGACTGTTCTAGTTATCTGGTTGTTTCTGACTCACAGGTGGCGCTACGAGTTTCTTGACCGTTAATTTAAATTTACTTTTATAAATAAAATGAGATCAGTTTTATGATAAATGATTGGTAATCGTTGTACTTTAGTTAAATTCACTGAATATCAATAATACTGATAATAATAAAACAAAAGTGGTAATAATAATTTGTATATATAAAAAAATAGGGAATACAAATGATCGCATTCGTATATGAAATAAGAATATATATATAATAATAATAATAATAATAATAATAATAATAATAATAATAATAATAATAATAATAATAATAATAATAAACAAAAGTAATTCAATAATAATCTTACTAATAAAATAAATGAGAAAATTTCATGATATTCGAAATGGTATTAATTCACACTATGTGTTGGTGAAAACGAGGACTCGACTTTCACTGTCACAAGTTGTCTTAATTGATCTTTTATTTTTTGAACTTCCTCATGTATTGTAATGACACGTTTTCCGCTGGTTGCTGGGAAAGCTGCAGCGGAGTCCAGGGTCGTTTATATTTTGTTTTGTTACCTACCTCCTCTTATGGATGTAGAAATGAAACCGCTCTGGTTTCTTAAACGTTATAAATCATACGTTTATTTTTATTCTCTTTTAAATTTAAATTTGACGATCAAATATCGTGGTAATTCAGGTCAGCGGTCTTCCATATACTGTGGCGATGAAAGTATGCAGCAGCGCCCTTAAATGTGGTACAGGGGCGTACGTACCAGGTAGTGTGGCTGTACAAGACGACGGCGGCAGTGGTACAATGCGGCAGTGGCGATGGCCAGGGGAGGACCAGGCGGCGAGGCGCTTGGTAGTGGCGCTGGGCTGCTCGGGCAGCGTTACGGAACTGCAACTGGCAGCGGTACGGGCTACAAATGGCAGCGGTACCTGGCAGTGGTACAGGGTTACGACGTCAACTGGCAGGGGTACAGGGCTGCGACGGCCACGGTACAGAGTTGCGATGGCAGCGGTACCTTGCAAATTTACAGGGCTGCGTAGGCATCGGCGGTACCTGGAAGCGGTACAGGTTGCAGCAACGGTACGTGGCAGCGGTACAGGATGCATCGGCGGTAACTGGCAGCGGTATAGGCGGCAGCGGCGGTAAAAGTAACACAATATACTTAGCAGTGGCAGCGATAGTTGGGAGTTCTAGGCCGTGTCAAATAATATGGCCGAAATATAAAATTCCACACCAGCACTAGACACGGTCGAGCCAACACCGGTAGAAGATAAACTTCTGTGGTATTGATACTTCCACCCATTGCAATTGTCCTGTCAATAAGAAGTAGTTGCGGAATATAAAATTCCTCCAAGAGACTTCTTACCTGCAGGCGAGCTGCTAGCAATCTGTCCAGTTTTTCAAAATGTTCGGCCTTTTATACCCATGCACACACATTCATTCACACACCTATGTTTGTTGACATCGGTTGACAGCCATCTCAGCTGTGATGTTACATCTGTTTTAATATTTTGTTCATTTAAAAATAGTTCAAATAAAATTAATATAGTTGTTTGTAATTCATTGGCCAGATTAGAGTTTAAAGTTGTTGATTGGATAATTTAAGGTAGTCAGGCCTAACATAGTTAATATCAATAAAAAACTAATTTATTGCATTTTTACCCAACGTTTCGTCAATATTTGTTGACTTTTTCAAGGGTTCGTCTATTAAAAATTGAAATCTTTATTATTAAAAATTATACACCAAAATAATTTACTTACAATATAACATAGATTACATACCAATAAATGTTTTTAACAATTACAACACAAATAAACATAAAACATAAAATTCAAACACAACTTAAATTTAATATCACAGTTTTAAATTTTTCGTATTGCAACACTATAGTTTGCGTTTATGTTGTCTGTGTCTTCTTTTAAGTTCATGGTTTTGTTGATGTTTTGCTGAATGCGTAGGTTTTCTATTGTGTACCTTTTCTTTTCCTTTCTTTCTACATCTAAAATCTTGACTTTTTGAAAATCCGCTTCATGTCCACTCTTAAATATGTGTTGTGATATTGCTGTTGTTTCTTTCTGTTTCGTAATATCGTTTTGATGTTCACTCATCCTTGTTTCCAATGTTCGTTTTGTTGTTCCAATGTATATTAAATCACAGCTTTCTTTATCATTGCCTTTGCATTTAATTTCATACACTACATTGCATTGTTTTTGTTTTTCTATTTTGTCTTTCATGTTAGTGAATATTTTGTTTAATGTGCTGTTTGGCTTATATGCAAATTGTATTTTGTCTGATTTTATTATTGATTTTAAATGCTTGTTTTCAGTTAAACCTGGTATATATGTTACACCGTGAAAAATTTTTTGTTGATTGTTGTTATCATTAGTGTTGTTATCTTGAGGATGGTTGGTTTTTAGTTTAACTTCTGCTTCTTTTATCAAATTATTAATAAGTTTTACTGGAAAGCTGTTACGTTTAAGTATTTTTGAAATTTTATCTATATTTTTGGTGTAAAATTGTTCGTCAGTAATGTTTAAAACTCTAAAGATGAAACTTTTGGCGGTATTAATTATTTGAGCCATAGGTTGTGTGGCATTAAAATTCATAAGTCTACCAGATGCTATATCCTTTGCATGCCAATCGAAAATAATTTTGTCGTCTTTCCGTTGTAGTGTTGTATCTAAATATGATAGCTTTGCATTTTTCTCTAACTCAACAGTAAATTGTATTTTTGGGTGGTAACTGTTGAGGGATTTTAGAACTTCATCTTTGTCGTCAAGTTTAATTATAGCTAAAACGTAGTCTACATACTTTACTATGTATTTTAAGTTGATGTTTTTGTTTTCCAGTTCAGCTAATGCTTCGTCTAAAAGGTTATCTAGCATTATGTCAGCTATGGTGGGCGAGAGTGGGTTTCCCATTGGCATTCCAAATGTTTGGTTATAAACTTTTCCATCATATGTAAAATAATTATTATCAGTAAAACAAAATTTAAGTATTTGAAGAAACTTTGATTTTGGTATTTTCGTAAAAGATTCAATAATGTTCCATTTTTTCATTATATTTTTTATGGCAATATGCACTGGAATGTTAGTAAAAAGTAAAACAGCATCAAATGATATTAGATCCTCATTGCTCTGAAGTTTTACTGATTTTAGTTGGTCTTTTAATTGTTTCGAGTTTTTTATATTATACTTTAAAGATATTATATTTTTAATTACTTGCCCAATATATTTGGATAACTGGTAACAAGGTACATTCATTGATGATATAATCGGGCGGAGAGGGGTGTCTTCTTTGTGAATTTCAGGCAGGCCGTAAATCCTAGGAGCTATCGCAGATGAGCATTGTAGACGATGCTTTTGAAACTTATCAATATAATTATCTTTATACAGATTTGAAATTATATTATTGTTTTCCTTTTGTAGTTTAACCGTTGGGTCAGTCCTCATTGTTTTGTACGTATTTTTATCCTCTAAAAGTTTCCTCATTTTTTCTTTATAGTCTTCTCGGTACATTATTGCTGTTTTATTTCCCTTATCCGACTGTATAATATCTTTGTTATTTTCCAAGCATCTTTTTGTCTTCTCATAAGCTGCGTGAATGAATTTCTCTTTTGGTGAATTTCTGATTTTCCTTCCATACATTGTAATATTAGTTGCGAATTTTGTTCTTGTTATATCTTTTTCTTTTTCTATGTTAACTCCCATTGCTTGTACGCCTTCTTCGTATTTGTTTTGATCTTTCTACTTGTTTATAAACAAAGTTAGTGTAATCGTCAGTTGAGAGTGTTTTATTTATGCATACTTTTATGTGATAAAGTTTCCTTTTTATTATTTTAATGTTTGTGTTTGTCTGTGAAACCTCAAGATTAAGAATTTTTTGATGGAAATTATTCTCTATTTTTTTTCAGTTGTCCTTTAATATTGTTTATAAACAAGTAGAAAGATCAAAACAAATACGAAGAATCACAAACGAAAAACAAAACGCAAAACTAAATACACTCAAAGAAAAGTATTTTAATATGCACGGTTTCGTTTTTAATGATGATTGGTTCATAAACAAAACTAAGTTAAAAATTCCAAAAGAATGTATGTGGATATCATCCTTGGGAAAAAAATTTTCTCTACCAATTAAGAAACAAAATTTTTCCCCTTTACATATCATAGCTGACCTAGAGCAAGGCGTCGTCTACATACTTTACATAGTAAAGTATGTAGACGACGTTAATTAAACTTGACGACAAAGATGAAGT
>OX451215.1:129616501-129660566 GCA_949628195.1 Phasia obesa | reverse complement strand
AGAAAAGAGGATTAGAATCTAAAAAGAATCAAAATAGGATAGATATTAGAATAGGAGATTTAGTTTTAGTTAAAGTTTTAAATAGAAAGAAATATGAACCCCCATACAAAGGTCCATACAAAGTAATAAACATAGAAGATTTAAATGTAGTCATAGAAATTGATAAATCAAAAACAAAAATAGTGCATAAAAATTTACTAAAAAAATATTTAAATCAACACACAAATATGTAGATAAGAAATATAAAGAATTATAAGACCTAATATGTAACAATATGAATAAGAAATATATAAAGTAAATACTTAAAATACACTTTATAAATACGCATATATATGTACATATGTTTAATTTTTGATTCTAACTTGGTTTCATTTTTAATAATACCCAAACCTAAAAGGGTAAGGGTGTAGTGTATGCATATATAGAATTAGTACTGTAGTATAATAGATACATATATAGAGTAAGTACTGTAGTAATTTAAGAATTTCATTTACACATTTTTTTTGAACTTGAAAAAGTCAAATTCATTTTTTGTTTACAATAAGTATTTTAAGAATTTCAATTGATAAAGCCACTGACCAAATTTAGTATTTTATGTTATGTCAGCAATAATAAATATTTAAGTTTTTGTTTGTATAAAATAATTTGTATGAGAAATAAAATTGTAATATGAACTCTATTTAAGTTTAGTGAACTGTTGGCATAGGAATGTTTGTAATATGAAATTTGTATTAAAGCAAAAATGTTTTTCACGTGCCAATGGTTTATGGGAACCAAAGTAAAATTTGCTGAGACCGTGGGAACAGCAAATCAACTATTGATTTGTTGGTACCCCAAAATATTGCTGACCTATAGATTAATTTAGTATATAAGCTTGTATTTTTGAAAATAAAATTCAGAGTTAAATCAGAATTGAAATCAATTTGTATTCTTTTCTCATTAATTCTCGAGGGCATCTTAATGCTCAGTTTAAGCGGCAGAAGTGCTAAGAGAATACTTAACTTAAAACATTAAAACACTAAACATACCATACAGCTGTGATGTTACATCTGTTTTAACAGCTGACTGTTTTGATGGTTTGTTTGTCGCTGACTTATATGTGGCGCTGAATTACCCGGCCGTTAATTTAAATTACGTTTATAATTAATTCTTAACTTAAGAAACAATATTGAGGTTAACAAATGATAATAAAAAAATATATAAAATATATGTTAAAAAACAATAATGGTTGTAGGCGAAAACGAGTGAACGACTTTCGCCGTTACATTACCTCCCCTCGTTCGCAAATCGAGAGCTCTCTAAACAGAATGCGAAGTTTTCATTTACGTCCAATCACTTTCCGGAAGCGTTGACTTTTTGATTTAGGAGACACTGATTACGTCTCAAGCTTGTGCAGTGCTAAGGGTGAGACCTGTTGCTGCTGCTGAGAATCACCGGACGATTCCGCTTATGAAGAACGTTTGTGTTTTGCATGCTGATTATGTTTTTCTTGTCGGTTGTTGTAGAAAAAACAAAATTCCATTTTTTTTGTTTTTATTGATGAATGGACACGGATAGTGTCCCTGCTCGGGTGCCAATGTAACGACACGTTTCCGCTGATTGCTAGGATAGCTTCAGCGGAGTACAGGTTTATATTTTGTTTGTGACTTACCTTCTTTATCTGGGAAAGAAGAGAAACAGCCGTGTTTTATTTCGTTAAACGTTATAAATCTTATCTCCAATGTTTTATTTGGTGTATTTGTTCTATTACAACGTAGAGGACAGATGATCTCAACTCGTAGCCGATGAATGGGAAGTCAGGTACAGGCTGCAGCAGCGGTACAGGCAGCAGTGGCGGTACCTGGCAGCGGTACAGGCGACAGTGGCGTTACCTGGCAGCGGTATAGGCGACAGTTGCGGTACCTGGCAGCGGTACAGGTGGCAGTGGCGGTACAGGTGGCAGCGGCGGTACATGGCAGCGGTACGGGCGGCAGCGACGGTAAAAATAACACACTGTACTTAGCAGTGGCAGCGATTGTAGGGAGTTCTAGGCCGTGTCCAAGAGTACCGGTGTCCACCGGTAGAAGATAAACTTGTGTGGTGTTGGTACTTCCACCAATTGCACTTGTCCTGTCGATAAGAAGTAATTGCGGAATATAAAATTCCTCCAAGAGACTTCTTACCAGCAAGCGAGCTGCTTGCTATCTAATTAATTATTCTTTTATACCCTTGAGTGGGCAAACACACACACACTTGTATGATTGTTTGTTTACAATGGTTGCCAGCCATCATCTGTGAAATTGCATATGTTCAACAGCTGACTGTTCTAGTTATCTGGTTGTTTCTGACTCACAGGTGGCGCTACGAGTTTCTTGACCGTTAATTTAAATTTACTTTTATAAATAAAATGAGATCAGTTTTAGGATAAATGATTGGTAATCGTTGTAGTTTAGTTAAATTCACTGAATATCAATAATACTGATGATAATAAAACAAAAGTGGTAATAATAATTTCTATATATAAAAAAATAGGGAATACAAATGATCGTATTCGTATATGAAATAAGAATATATAATAATAATAAATATAAGTAATTCAATAATAATCTTACTAATAAAATAAATGAGAAAATTTCATGATATTCAAAATGGTATTAATTCACACTATGTGTTGGTGAAAACGAGGACTCGACTTTCACTGTCACAAGTTGTCTTAATTGATCTTTTATTTTTTGAACTTCCTCATGTATTGTAACGACACGTTTTCCGCTGGTTGCTGGGAAAGCTGCAGCGGAGTCCAGGGTCGTTTATATTTTGTTTTGTTACCTACCTCCTCTTATGGGTGTAGAAATGAAACAGCTCTGGTTTCTTAAACGTTATAAATCATACGTTTATTTTTATTCTCTTTTAAATTTAAATGCTACAAGTTGCGGTTGACGATCAAATATCGTGGTAATTCAGGTCAGCGGTCTTCCATATACTGTGGCGATGAAAGTATGCAGCAGCGCCCTTAAATGTGGTACAGGAGCGATGGCATGCTGTAGTTGCGCTAACTGGTGGCGTTGGCAATAGGCAACGACACTTTGTGGTGGTATAGAGCGGCAGTGGTAATGACCAGCGTACGTACCAGGCAGTGTGTGTACAAGACGACGGCGGCAGTGGTACAATGCGGCAGTGGCGATGGCCAGCGGCGGACCAGGCGGCTCTTGGCTGCGTCAGTTCCAAACGACGGCGGCACTTGGCAGCGGCGGCAGTGGTACAATGCGGCAATGTCGAAGGACAGCGGCGCCAGGTGCTCTGGCAGCGTTACGGAGCTACAACTGACAGCAGTGGCTGTACAAGACGACGGCGGCAGTAATACAATGCGGCAGTGGCGATGGACAGCGGCGGACCAGACGGCGAGGCGCTTGGCAGTGGCGCCGGGCTGCTCGGGCAGCTTTACGGAACTGCAACTGGCAGCGGTACGGGCTACAAATGGCAGCGGAACCTGGCAGTGGTACAGGGTTGCGACGTCAACTGGCAGGGGTACAGGGCTGCGACGTCAACTGGCAGGGGTACATGGCTGCGACGGCCACGGTACAGGGTTGCGATGGCAGCGGTACCTTGCAAATGTACCGCTGCAGACGAGCTGCTAGCAATCTGTCCAGTTTTTCCAAATGTTCGGCCCATATACCCATGCTTGTGCACACACATTCATTCACACACCTATATGACCGATCGTTTGTTGACATCGGTTGACAGCCATCTCAGCTGTGATGTTACATCTGTTTTAATAGCTGACTGTTTTGATGGTTTGTTTGCCGCTGACTTATAGGTGGCGCTGAATTACGCGATCGTTAATTTAAATTACTTTTATAAATAATTCTTAACTTAAGAAACAATATTGAAGTTAACAAATGATAATAAAAAGAAATAAATGTTAAAAAACAATAATGGTTGTAGGCGAAAACGAGTGAACGTCTTTCGCCGTTACAGTATGACATCTTTTGTTTCCATTATTATATGCAACTGCTTGTGCAAACCTTTGGCAACACTTGTTATTTTTCGATTCTCTTGAGAGAACAAAATTAACTTGTGTATGCTTTTCATCACACCTTACGTCTGCATTCAGTGATGGCAAAAAACCATCCAATTGTAGAAGGACAGTAAGGAAAAATAAAAACGTGGTTTGTTTGTTGGTATTTTGTTGAAGCTTTAATATTCTCTAATATTATTCTATTAACATGCATAATTCTCATTGTGTTTTGTAGAATTTTATTACTTATAGAGTATTTTTTACAATTTAAAACCGTTTGTTAAAATTACTGATAGAAATATTTATTGTCCATTTTTTTTAAATTTTTTAAGAAGAGATGTAGTTAAGTGCATCTACTTACAAAAGTTATATAGTAGCTGTTGCTAAAAAATAATGTTATGTAAATCGAGATACGCAATTATTTTATTTTATTTTTATTTATTTATTTATTAAATGTTACAATACAAATTATATTCTTACTTAATTTACCGAGCGAGCAACGAAGACCTTCACTCGTTGTAGTGAAACACCCAGAGTCTTTGGTGGGAATCGAACCTACAACTTCTAGACTGATAGACTAGCACACTACCTACTAGCCTACCGGGGCACCCGGGTCTTTGTTACCTGAACTTAACAAAATTTATATGCAATAAAATGATTAATTAGCTACATTGTTTTGGATATAAAATTATAATAATTATATTCAATAACTGGAAGTATATCAAACAACTGGGTTAAATATAAAAGAAGTGTTGTAGATCTTTTCAGCTTTTGGTTTTTGAAAATTTTTTGGAATTTTTAATCACGTAGATTTTTTTGCATTAGGAAAATAAATACAACTATAGGGTAATTCCATGTCAAATCAATCAAAAAAAATTGTTTTCAAATTTATCACTTCCGATTTTTTGGAAACTTTTGTTGTTTATATTCTTTGACTTTCTGAAGCCAAATATAATTTTATAAAAATTTTATCTCTTACAGTCTTTTAGCTATACATACAGTTATCAAAATAGGAAAATATTGCTTTTTTGCATATTCGCTCGAGGATTAAATATATTCTAATTCCAGTTCTAAAAGCCCTAAATAATTAAAAAAATTTTTTAAATTTAAAAAAAAGTTTTATAAAAATCTTGAAGATAGTGTCTTTTATTTTTTTTTAAATTTATATATATTTTTTAATATGGCTTAGTGCGTACTCCATAAAAATTTCAGAGTGGGACCATGATGGGATCAGAAGTGAGGAGGTACCTTAGTATCCTGATTACAATATAGGATACTGGCCCGTAACTTACGTATTGAACTTGGTTACATTCGACTAAGAAGGAAGGATAATGCTTTTTTCGTCCGCACATCAGAGGGATGAACCGCAGATGTTAACGGCAACCGTGAAACATACAATTTGTTTGTCTAGCATTGGTTAAATTTAACAAGTATATTTATTTTTATTTTATATTTATGATATGAGCAATTATTGCTAGTTAAAATATATTGAAGATACAATAAATATATAAAAAAAATAATAATTCGGCTTGTCTTTTAGTGGTAGTTAGAATAAGAAGGTTTCCATCCACAGTTTACTGTGGCTTTCTGAAATCATTCTAAGGAGTGCTTTGCTGAAACGAGAATATGTGTAATGTATTCAAAGGTTTTTCAGGGTTTGTTCTGTTCATTATGACAAATTTTGAATTAACCTTATTGTTACTTGGAAAAAAGCTTAAATTTTCCATAAAAGTATTGACATTTAGTGCCCCCACCTCAAGGTAGAGTCTGTGTTCGTATTTTGTCCACGAGATTGTTCACAATATGTATGATTATAAACGAAACACGATAAAATAGAGAACAAAAAAAAAAAAAAAAAAACTGTTTATAAAAAAGTTAAAGCGAAACTCAATAGCACTGCTTAGTAAAAAACAACTGCAACGATAGCTGTCATAAGACTGAAAGTATATATAATTGAACCAACCCTACAAGACTAAGTTTCTTTTTACAATATCGTCCGTCTACGCAGCACATAAAATATCCACAGATTTTACATTAAAACATTATTATAAAATATTATATTAATAATCATATAAAATATTCTAATATATTTTTTTATCACAGTGGCTAATGGTATTTATCAAAACACTATATATGGAATGGTTGCGACCCTTCCCGTTAAATATACTGGAGCTGTTGTGCTAGGGTCTAACATTAGTGGACTGTTTGCTGCTATAGTACAGATTTGTAGTACATATCTATTTTCTTCGTATAAAACATCAGCGATATACTATTTTATAACAGCTATGTTCGTTTTACTCATATGTTTTGATACATACTTTGCTCTTCCATTAAATGTAAGTACATATTATTATTTACTGTGTAACCAAAATTTTAGGTAGTATGAATTGATCGCTAAGAATTATATTTATTTAATTTAAATCAACTGGTAGAATAAATTTTTTTAAATTTATTATTAACGTCTTCGGAACTTTTTACCATTTTCTTATTTTTACTACCTTTTACATATCTTTTGAACTATTTATTCGGAAGGGATTTTTTGAAAACGCCATATAATTTGTAAAAATTATACCACTTTGGCAGATATAGATTCTTAAATTTTAATATTAAGGCCCATTATTGTAGCTGAAGTTAGGATTGAAACGGAGGTAAGTAGTTGTTCGTTATTATAAGTAAGCTAAAAATAACCTTTAACTATAATGTACTTTAAAGGCAAGTTATAGTAACGAGCCTAAATCTCGTTATTAAAACGACAAACTACTTATCTCTCCGATAAAATCCTTATTGGCAAGTTATAATAATATAATGTTTATAATGTTGTTGTGGTTCTATGCTTTGTTTATAATGTTGTGGTTTTATGCTTTGTTGTTTTACAAAACTAAAATCATCAAATGAGTTTCGCGATTAAAAAAATCATATAAATTAATTTTTAAAGTAAAAGATTTTTTATAAATTAGGTGTTTAATTAAAAAAAACTGGATAAAATTAATTTTGGGCACCAGCAGAATGTTGTAACGGCGAAAGTCGTTCACTCGTTTTCGCCTACAACCATTATTGTTTTTTAACATTTATTATTTATTTCTTTTATTTGTTAACTTCAATCTTGTTTCTTAAGTTAAGAATTAATTATAACGTAATTTAAATTAACGGTCGGGTAATTCAGCGCCACCTATAAGATAGCAACAAACAAACCATCAAAACAGTCAGCTGTTAAAACAGATGTAACATCACAGCTGAGATGGTTGTCAACCGATGTCAACAAACGATCGGTCATGTAGGTGTGTGTGAGAATGTGTGTGCACAAGCATGGGTATAAAAGGACGAACATTTTGAAAAACTGGGCAGATTGCCAGCAGCTCGCCGGCAGGTAAGAAGTCTCTTGGAGGAATTTTATATTCCGCAACTACTTCTTATCTGCAGGAAAATTGTAATTGGAGGAAGTACCAACACCACAGAAGTTTATCTTCTACCGGTGTTGGCTCGACCGTGTGACTAGTGTTGGTGTGGAATTTTATATTCCGGCCATATTATTTGACACGGCCTAGAACTCCCAACAATCGCTGCCACTGCTAAGTATATTGTGTTACTTTTACCGTCGCTGCCGCCTGTACCGCTGCGAAGTACCGTCGCTGCAACCTGTACCGCCACTGCAACCTGTACCGTCGCTGCAACCTGTGCCAGTACCGCCGATGCCTACGCAGCCCTGTACATTTGCAAGTTATCGCAACTCTGTACCTTGGCCGTCGCAGCCCTGTACCGCTGCCAGTTGTCGTCGCAGTCCTGTACCACTGCCAAGTAGCGCTGCCCGTTGTCATCGCAGCCCTGTACCATTGCCAGGTATCGCTGCCAGTTGCCGCCGCAGACCTGTACCCCAGCCAGTTGACTTCGCAGCCCTGTATCACTGCCAGGTACCGCTGCCATTTATAGCCCGTACCGCTGCCAGTTGCAGCTCCGTACCCACCGCCGCTTTCAAGAGCCACGCCGTCTGGTCCGCCGCTGGCCTTCGCCATTGCCGCATTGTACCACTGCCGCCGCTGCCAAGTGCCGCCGTCGTTTGGAACCGACAATGCCAGGAGCCGCCGCCTGGTCCGCCGCTGGCCACTGCCGCATTGTACCACAGTCGCCGTCGTCTTGTACAGCTACTGTTGCCAGTTGCAGCCCCGTAACGCTGCCAGAGCAGCCCGTATCCGGCACCGCTACCAAGCTCCTCGCCGTCTGGTCTTCCGCTGTACTTCGCAATCGCCACTGCCGCATCATACTGCTAAATACTGCACTGTCTGGAAATCGCCGCTGCCAAGATCCGCCGCCGCCTGGTACGCCGCTGCCAAGATCCGCCGCCGCCTGCTCCGCCGCTGGCCTTCGCCACTGCTACTTTGTACCACTCCCGCCGCTGCCAAGAGCCGCTGCCGCCTGGTCCGCCGCTGGCCATCGCCACTGCCGCCGTCGTCTTGTACAGCCACACTGCCTGGTACGTACACTGGTCACTGCCGCTCTAAACCACCACTAAGTGCCGTTGCCTATTGCCAACGCCACCAATTACCGCAACTGCCGCATTCCATCGCCCCTGTACCACACTTATGGGCGCTGCTGCACACATTCAGCACCACAGCCTATCGAAGACCGCTAACCTGAATTACCACGATATTTGATCGTCGACCGCAACTTGTCCAACGTTGTAGCATTTAAATTTAAAAGAGAATAAAACAGAACGTAAGATTTATAACGTTTAAGAAACCAGAGCGGTTTCATTTCTACATCCATAAGAGGAGGTAGGTAACAAAACATAATATAAACGACCCTGGACTCCGCTGCAGCTATCCCAGCAACCAGCGGAAAACGTGTCGTTACAATGTAACACATTTTTTGGATTGCTACGTCATGCTTCAGCACAATTCGCATGTATATTATTTGAGTGTGTTTAGTTGTCAACATCATCTATTTAATGGACCAAACACAGATAATACAATAAAAAAAAAATCCTGTGAGTGTTAAATCTATCCAGCAGTGAAAAAGTAATTGGTAAAAACTCTCACATAGCTCAATGTACACCAGCAGAGGCCATAATTAATTGCGAGAGAGACTCGGAGCCTGAAAAACTGTCAACTAAAGAGCGCGAAATACTATCAGAACACGTGGGGAAATGGGTAGCAGAGCTGGAGCCACCTGACAGAAACAAAGCCAAGCAGCTGCTACGAAAGTACGCCTCTGTCTTCGCCCTAAAAGATAAAAGCCAAGGTAGAACGGCAATAGTGAAGCATGAAATAAATACTGGCGAAGCGAGACCCATAAAACAAGCCACCAGGATCATTCCCCTAATCAAGCGGAGCGAAGTAAAGCAGCTAGTCAACGAAATGGAGCGAGACGGAATTATCGAACCATCTTCGAGTCCTTGGAGCTCGCCGGTAGTTTTAGTAAAGAAGAAAGATGGCAGCACTATATTCTGCGTTGACTACAGAAAGCTCAACGATGTTACCAAAAAGGACAGTTATCCGCTACCAAGAATCGATGACACCTTGGACACGTTAGCAGGAACCAAGTGGTTTTCTACGCTAGATTTACAGAGCGGTTACTGGCAAGTCGAGATAGCTGACAAAGATAAAGAAAAAGCTGCTTTTAGTGCTCTCGATGGTTTATGGCAGTTTAATGTTATGCTATTTGGTCTCTGCAACGCTCCAGCCACCTTCGAGCGTTTAATGGAACGAGTGTTAAAGGGACTCAATTGGAAGTCATACCTGGTGTATCTGGATGACATAATTGTCATGGGAAAGACCTTCGATGAACAGCTAAGAAATATGGAAGAAGTCTTCAGGCGTATATCAGCGGCTGGACTGAAGCTCAGTGTTAAGAAATTGTTTCAGAAGGAAGTCAAATACTTGGGGCATCGTGTAACAGCAGAGGGCATATCAATCCATGAATTGGATTCAGCTTAGTTATTAATATTCTCTCAAACATAATCTGTATGATTATACTTTTGTAGATTCTTTTCCTGGTTTAGGTATCATAGTAATCAAAGAGACCTTCCATTCTGAGGGAAAGTACTCAAGACGTAAGATCGCATTAAAAGCGAAAAGAATAATTCTGCGACCTATATGGGGCAACTCAAATAACATCTTGTTACGTCTTTTTTGGTGTTTAAATCCGCTATTGCCCTTTCAATATTGATAAATTCAAATCTTAGGGGTACTTCGGCACTAGTCTCTACTGGTGGCAATTCAACTATATCAGTACACATATTTGGAGTGATAACCTTTTTCAAATGTTCAACAAATAAATTACCTTTTTCGGTATCATTTCTTGCGCAGCCTCTACAAGAAATTCGCAAGGGAGGCTTACGTACGGCTGGCCTTTTAAGGTTTCTACATGCACGCCATAATGAATAATCTGATTGTGCAGTTGCGTCGAGGTCTTCCAAGTAACTTTTCAGAGATGCTACTCTTCGATATTCTAGTAGCTGTCTTAGCCGTTTCGTGCAATCTTTAAGTCTAGATTTGAGTTCAGGAGATCTGTGTGATTGCCACTCTCTTCAAATTTTCCATTTTTCAGCCAATTATTTGCGGATTCTCGCTGTGCAGACGTATTATAAGTGGCTCCGTATTTTATTAAAATTTTAAAAGAACTTAAATACTATTTTAGAATATAAATAACATTAAAATAAACTAATTTACAACTGCTATAAAATAGTGTTTAAATTAACATTCAAATACTTTTTACAAACTATATATTTAATAAATTAAAATTGTATTAAATAAAACCTTTACAAGCCTGTTACTTAAAATAAACAAAAACAACATACATAAACACAAAGTTACAGTATAAATACAAAACCGAAAAAAAGGAAAAATCCAATAAACAAAAATAAATTACACTAACAAACTAAATAGATTACAAAATCAAAACAATGGAAACTAGAAGAGAAACCTCAGCAAAAAGAACAAGAGAATCTCATCGTGAATTTACACAAGAATCTTTGCTTGAAACATATAACAAAGTGCCACGATTATCTAGCGGGGATAAAGCTTTCCTGAGAGACTTAATAAAAGAGAGTGAACTTTTTACTGCAGAAGCAATAAAAAAGTCTATTAGCGAAAGTGAAAATATAACATCAGCTGTCATTAAAAATTCAAGAAAAGAAAGCGAAAAAAAAACATTTTGAGTATATTAAAAACTTAATGAAGGAATGCGAAGAGAGACTCATGTCTGTTTTTGAAAAACAAATAAATGATCTTAAAAGCGAACTGTACTCTATGACTGAAAGAGTTCAACAATTAGAAAACTAACCGGTGTGTTCCAGATTCCACTTTGAAGTAAAAGTAGTTTGTAATCACTTCAATTTGGCACTTGGGTGTTCTGAATTTTACTTTTTACTTTTCATTTCTATTTTATTTTCGAACATCAATTCGTAGTGAATTGCATTGTTCTAGAAACTACTTTTAGGCAAAAAGAAGTGGTTTGAAACTACTTTTAAATTTTATTGTGAAACAGACATTTTTGCAAATAAACATGTGAGTATAATAAATAAAAGTGGTCAGATCCTTTTGGTAGAATAAAAAATTTCCTTATTTGAAGGGGAAAACACAAGAATACTACACAGGATGCAATAATGTTGCGTTTTATGCAAAACAATCCGGGCATGGCAAAAGGATTCGCAAAAGGGGACCGCATAAAATTGGAAGAATTATGGAAATACCTTACAATTCAATTAAATAGCAATGGTCCTCCAACTAAGGATACGTCTGGTTGGAAAAAGGCAAATTACATTATTAAAAAATAAATAAATATTTTTTAGAAACTGACATAATTTTATAGGTGTGGATGGATTGGAAGGCGTTAGTGAGACGAAAAATCGCACATAATAGTTCGGAGGCTAGAGCGACTGGTGGAGGACCTTTTAATAAGTTTGTGCTCACAAAAATGGAGGAAGCTGTTGGTGAATTGTGTGGGATTTTCACAGTCATCAAAGAGTTGAAAACGCACAGGTTTTCGGTGATTCACCTACAGAAGAAGAAATCGCAGTCGACTTGAGTGATATGCTTGAAGAAAATGTTGCTTCCACCAGTAAGTCTACTACTACTGCGACTCCAAGACGAAAAACTGTATGAGAGGCCAGACTGATGCTATGGTATCAATTGCGGAGCAGCTGAAAGGAATATGTAATCATAATGAGCACATAAAGCGTATAAAAAATTCATAATGAAGGAGAAATGCTACACGATGAAGAAGTACACCAACATGTTGACCACTAATCTCCCCAAGTAATTTTCAAATATTACTATTTTTAAAAATTCAGATTTTTCCAATTTCTAAAATTATTTCAGGTCCATTAAGTACACCATGGACCCTGATATGTATATGGTGTGTTATAGCAGCCCACCCCCATTTTTCTATATTGACCAATAATCTTCCTTTCTTAAGTTATTTTGAAAATTCCAATATTTTATTTCCAAAAATTATTCCTCGGAGCAACATTCCCAAGTGTATTTTTAGATGGAACTTTTCCTGATTCCAAGTTGTAGCCTCCAAAATAATTGGATTAATAATTACAGTAAATGGTTTAAGAATAACAGTGCTCTGTTGACTGAAAAATGAACTCTGTTAGAAAATGTGGTTTTTGTCTATGCTAGTCAAATTCGAATTTATCTTCACACCCATAAAACCAAACCACTACTTTTGCAGAACATGAAAAATAAAAAGTTTACTTTCCAAATCGTATTTTACTTTCATTCTACAACTTTTCTGGAACATGCCTGTAAATAAAATAACTAAAAAGGAAAATAAATAAACATGAAAACACAGTGGTCGCAAGTAGTTTACGTATTAATGGGATACCGTACTATGAAAATGAAAATTTGCAATCTATATTTAATAATATATGTAATACCATAAATATCCCTATACCAAGAATTGAAAATATATATAGACTTAAAAAGATTTATAGAAATAACAAACCTTATAATCCCAAAGAGGAACTATAGTTGTAAAGGTGCTTTCTGCGTTTGAGAAAAACTTTCTTTTAAAATCAATTTCAAAATATCGTAGGGAAAACCGTACTAATCTCAAATTAATTGATGCTGGGTTTGAAAGCAATGAATATATTTACATTAATGAAGATCTGACGCGGCATAATCACAAAATATTCAAAGCGGCTTTAAATGTTAAGAAAAGTAATCCAAACTTAAAGTCTGTATTTACTCTACGTGGCCTAGTGTATGTCAAAAAGGATGACTCTGATGACCCTTTTCTGATCGAATTCTTGGAGGACCTAGATAAGCTTTTTCGTTAATGGTAAACAATTTTTTATTTTTTATATTTACTTTAATTTATTGATTCTAATAATTCAGTACATCATGTTAAAAACTTCTGTTTTCATATCTTCAAGTTGTTACTTTTTATTCTCAGCATTTCCATATTTTTATTGCGTTGTGTTAATCTTTGTAGAAGGTTGTCTGAATGACTAACACTTCATTTAATCACATTGTTTCCAGAGAAAGCAACTTTAACATGATTAGAATCTTAGCAAATCGTAGTAAATCGTTTAGCATATTTCATATCAATGCCCAAAGCTTACTGCCAAAAATTGACGAATTCCGATACTTAATTGAGAATTCCGGTATTGCTGCCATATGTATTTCCGAAACGTGGTTTAGTAAGGACATTGATGATGGAATATACGGTGTAGAAGGCTATCGCCTCTTTAGATCAGATAGGGCTGGGAATGGAGGTGGTGTTGCTATTTACATGAAGAAAAATATTTCAAGTAAACTCGTTGCTTGTTATGCTGCAAATAATGACACTGAGTACATTTTTGTAGAAATTAATTCTCACAGTAACAAAATGCTACTGGGATGTGTCTACAGACCCAATAAAAACATAAAACTTGATAGCTTCATTGAAAAACTAGAAGTTTTATCGGTAACATATTCTGATGTCATTATCGCAGGTGATTTTAATAGCAATATACTTGCAACAAACGACTTAAGTACAGTCATGTCTAGCTTTGGTCTATCATCAGTAAATAATACTAGACCTACTCATTTCACTAATACATCGGCGACCTTACTAGATTTATATTTTGTCAATAAAATACAAAATGTGTTACTCTATGACCAGTTATCTGTAACATCCTTTTCTAAACATGACGCTATTTTTCTTTCATACGACTTTATACCTGAGAGCTCAGTTCATACCATAATAAGTTTAATTGAGCTGCAGATACCAAAAAAAAAAAACATGGAAATATATTAGAGACAAAAATAGAAATTAGAATAATTTGACTAGAGCCACAACGGTTGTCGTGTAGTCATGTAGCTTTGCTGGCTTCAAAATAAACGTTTACCTATAAACGTGTGTATTTTATTTTTGACAGTTTGTTTGTTTTGTAGTCGGTATCCCGATGTTGTCTATGTGTTTAATGCATCTAGGTTTTAAAATCAAAATCTCATCTATTTAAGAATCAAACGCATTTAAAAAATATGTTACTCTGTATACGTATATTCTTAATATTAAAAATATGTCATGTTACACTCATGATTTTCATTCTCATAGGAATATTGAAATTTTTGAAATATTTCAGAAATTGTTTGTAAAAAGTTTTGCAAAAATTTTCGACAACTAATTTTTTTTTTTATTTTTTGTAAAATTTTATTCTAAAATATTTTAGCAAATTTGTAAAAAAAAATTTCCAAATTTTTTTGTAAAAATGTCTGGAAATGTTTTTCCAGTTTAAAGAAAAAAATCCCTTTAAAAATCCTCAAATTGATTCCCATTTAACTGAACCTGTTTACCAGTGGGCACGCTGTGGGTCCATTGGCTATTATATTGCTTTTTCTAAAGGTCTTTAATACAAATCAAAGCAAAAAAAAACCTACCAACCTAAAAACAAACAAAAATCGCCCCTCGGTGGGAGTTATTGATCCCCCGAGATCTATATGCCCTCCATGCGATCTACCTGTCGCGGTTCAATATTTATTTGACAAAAAAGTAAAAGAGAATCATTAAACCTGAAAAAAATAAAAAAAAGTAAAAAATATAGGTGCTCATGGTTCTTGGCACACAACTCCAAAGGAATGATTGATCCGATGTTGCTGAATTGCAATCCTAAAATTTTCGAAACTATGCCTGACAGATCGGATAGACGGACAAACGGACATCACCTTATATACTTCTTTATGTATAAGGATCCGGAATATATATACTTTATGTGGTCGAAAATAAATATTGTAAAAATTACCCAAGGAATGACAAACTTATGTATACCCTTTCCACCTGTGGTGAAGGGTATAAATATAACAGTAAAACAACATTAAATTAAAGTACCAACAAATTTCTATCATGCTGGTTTCAGAGACACACTTAACAACTAGCTTTTTTAATACTCCCGTGGAAGAGCATGTGGAGGCTCGGCAATACTTATAAAGGCCCGAATCAAACATTACACTCATGATTTTCATTTTCATAGAAATTCTGAAATTTTTTTAAATATTTCAAAAATTGCTTGTAAAAATTTTTGCAAAATTATTTTTTAAATTTTTTGTAAAATTTTATTCGAAATTTTTTTTGAAAAATTTGTAAAAAAAATTTCTGTCAAATTTCTTTTTGAAAATATTTTGTAACTTTGTTTGTAAATATTTAAAAAAAATTCAATAAAATTGAATTTTTCAATTGAATAAATTTTTTTTAATTAAGGACCTTCCTGCAATCTATATTAAGTTAGAATGGTTAGACTATAGCAAAAAAATCCCACTGTTTACCAGTGGGCATTCTGTGGGTCCACTGGCTACCTCTAAGTGTATTGCTTTTTAGAAAGGTCTTTAATACAAATCAAAGAGGAAAACCCTACCAACCTAAAAACAAGCCAAAATCGCCCCTCGCAGGAATTTATTGATACCTCCTTGCAATCTACCTGTCGCCCATTCGACAAAAAAAGCAAAAAAGAATTACTAAAGCCGAAAAAAAGAAGAAAAAAAAAAAACGTTAAAAATGTAGGTGCTCGTGGCTTTTGGCCCGCAGCCTCCAAAGGAATGATCCGATGTTGCTGAATTGCAATCCCAAAATTTTCGAAACTATGCCTGACAGATTGGTATGCTTAAATAATTTGTATCTCTTCTAGTTCCTTGGCAAATTATATTATTACCCGAACACGGACAGACGGATAGACGCACAGGCTCCAGAATATATACTTTAAAGAATCGGAAATAAATATTGTTGAAATTACACTCGGAATGGCAAACTTATATACATATACCCTTTTCACCTGTGGTGAAGGGTAAGAAAATATGTTACTCAATATACATATATTATTATGTTTCCCTATTTTGCTAAGAATGTTTAGGATGCTGCACTTAGCTGCAACACGTTTTAATTCCGCTAAGCTATCGGTTAAGATGCTCAGTTAGAATAATTGAGAACACTCTTGTTTTTCTTTAGATCACAAAATTAGTTCTAATCTTTATTTAAATTTTTCTTACTATTTATACTAAATCTAAATAATTTACAATATTTCTTATACTTCTATAGTTTGCTCTTTCTATTACAAAGTAAGACTCACAACAATTGCCACCTTACGATTGGTCAAAACCTTACTCAATATTTTTAATAGTTTTATTTCTCATTTTTAGAAACTGAGTTACTTAAAATGTTTTATTTTCTTTCTGACCATTTCCGCTATCCAAAACATAAATGATCCCTTTCAAGTGCTTTGACCCATGTTAATCATTTTTATTGCATTTATGTGTGGTCTTGTTTGTGTGTCGCTTATGAAGTGTGTCATACTTTGATATACTTTTTCGTTTCTTAAGGTTTATTGTTACATTTGAAATTATTTAAACATATGTAAAGCAAGTGTAATTAGATTCCCTTTTCTGTTTATTTTATTTGTGTAAAAAATATGTGGTGTGTTGTTTATTGTAGTTATGACATGATAAACACTCTACACCTTCCCGCTTAAGATTAAATTTATGATTGTCAATGAAATAAATTGAATCTTATAAATAGATCTGTTTGTCTTCATGGATATTTTATCAAATATAATGGAATGTAAGTAGTGGTAATATTATTCTTATTTTACTATTTATTTCTATAACATATGTAGCAATATGCCAAAAAAATCAACTTTTTCATTTTCAAGCTATGAATCCCGAATGATTTTATATGTTTCGGGGGTAGAGTCAGGTACCCTACTTGCTTATTAGAATGCCCCTCACTTGTCCTAAAACGGATATTTAGGGTGGCCCTTAAAACTTGGATTTTTTGACTTTTTATGAATTTAACGCATTATTTATGTTTATAGCTACAAAATCAATGTTTTTATGTGTTGAATAGTTAGTTTGGGTTGTAATCTTCCATTTTTGGTTTTTGTTGGAATAATACACTGAAAAAAACAAAGTGGCAAAAACAAAACTTGGAAGTAAGAAAATAGTACTTCTAACATTTAGCGCGGCACAAATTGGGCTGAATATTATGGCTTGCCATGCAACACAGTTGTTAATGACATTAAAATCTAAAATTCTGCCGTGGTGCTTGGCGATTGCATTTTTCGTTTACAAGAAAATAAGGAAAATGTAAAAAAAAAGGCGAAAAAAATGAAAAAAATGGGGTTTTTTGACCTTCATTCACTTATAACTTTTGAAGTAGGATTGTTATCTTCAAGCACCACCGCAGAATTTTAGATATTTTAGTCATCAACAACTATGTTTTCTCCCAAGGCATAATATTCAGCCGAATTTGTGCCGTATTCCAAACAGTACAGCCTATTTTCGACAAATTTTATTAATTGATTAAAAAAACAGGGTGAATTTTTAAAAAAACGTAAAATTATGCTTTTTAAACCTTCCATTCGATGGCATATGCAAAAAAGTTGATTGGTTTAAAAACCGTTTTAGCAATCCCGAATTCATAGTAAAACTTAAGGAAAAAAATATATTACGGCTAAAGAGTCAGCTGAAATTTTGCAAAGCAAACAACAATATCATTGAATCAAAACAAAATGATATTGCTATCTACAAGATGTTGGAAATGCCAGTCAGTTATACTAAAATCGTGGAAGTAATGCGGCTTTTTAACAGAAGTACTTCGCTTAGAACAATTTTTCGATTTAAGGATAAGTTTAATTATTTGGTTGAATTATCAACAGCTAAAATGCTAGAACAAATACTGAAAAATGGTAACAACTTTACTCTCCATCATGACGAGACAACTATGGGAGTGCATAAACTTCAAGCTTTTGTTTTAACGGCAATAATGGAGAACGAATTCCATGAAATTTTAATCGGAATTGAAAAAGTACCTACAAAAGGAACACATTATCAGTTGCAGGTGTTGCTCAGCTGTTTAAATAGAATGGACAAACTCTTGCATTCTGCAGGAAATTTAAAAAAACAATTTTTGATGAAAATAGAGGCATGCCTTGCTGACAGTGCTGCAACTTCTGCTGCCTTTAATAAATTGCTTAGTGCAGAGAGACTGAAAATCGCAAACGAAAGTGAATTGGTAGTGCTTAAAGAATTGCAATTAAAGGACTGCTTTGTACATGCCTCTAACAATGTTTCCAAAGACACCATTGAAGTACTCAGTAATACTTGCAATGAGTTCGTTTCCAAAATCAAAAACATTGCAAAAGTTATGAATTTAAAAAATGCTGCTTATCACCCTATATCCGCTGATTTCAGAAACTTTCAGACCGAAATGGAAATTTCCCACCCAAAAAGCATTGGTGATTTGGCAGGCCACAGGTTCATGTTTTTATCTGATTTAGCTTGGCAAATATTGCAATTAAAAGATTTGCTATTTCAGTTTGTGCAAAAATATCCTGAAGCGTACACCGATGCTAAAATGATTCATGGTAATATTACAGACACAAATTTTCTGTATCAACTTGAAGTCTGTGTACTTATCCACGCAGCTTGCATTGAACCACTAAAACATAGTAGCACTTGTAAATCAATTGTTGCTTGTGATCATCTTACTTTCAAGGATGTGCTGTATCAAATATTTGAATATTTAGAGTTCGAAGAAATAAATAAAACGTCGTTCTTAAATTTAATTCCCCACAAATTTCAATTTGCGTTTAACACAGACAAGCTTAATTTGCTTACTGCAAATTTGAAAAAAGATGTTAACATTTTCCAAACAGTTTTAGCGGCTGCGAAAGATTCAATGTTAAAAAGATATATAGATAGACCTGTAGATGATGTATACTCATTCCACAGTAATATCAATGTGGAGAGAGTGTTTGCGATGGCGAAGAGGAACGAGGATATGGCACCTCATAAAGAAATATACACCAGATGTCAGCAAGTTAAGGCCCGGCAAAACAAATGCATTCACTTCCTTTTCGATATTTTGCAGTTCTATCCAACGAAGCAAGATATAGAAAATGGTGTGAAAATAATGAAAAAGGTTTTTCAGGAAAATAAAAAATGGAATGCTGAGGAACGAATAAAGAGATTGGAAGAGATGGAGAGCAAACAACAAGTAAAAAAACGACGTACGGAGAGTAAAATCCTATTTATAAATTTGCTTGATGTGAATGAGCCTATGGAATTATTTAATTTATTAAATGAACTATGTTATGTCGATGTACAGAGTAATCGGATAAAAATTCTTAAAAAGCAAATAAACATGTTGAGAGGTTTAAATTATAAATATCACGGTGAAAAAGTTTGGCAAACAGCAAATTTGGATTTAGAGTCCCAACTCAAAGAAAAGCTAAAGAATTTGCACTCTTATGTAGATCTCTAAAAATTTAAATAATAAAATAACTTGATGTTTTTAAAAGTATAAATAATAATTGTAATTTTCATAACGTTAATTTGTTAATTTTTCCTGATGATGCTACACAAAGGAGTAGCGAAATATCGAAAAAATAAAAATAAAATTATTTAAAGACCTAAAGCTTAAAAGAAAATAGTTAAATTAATATTAATAAAAAGGTCAAATAAACTATATAAAATATAATAAAGATTTCTGTTAAATACAATTCTAGTAAAATAACTAAAAATTTTTTTCGCAAAACTAAAAATGTAAACTTAAATTATCAATTTAATAAAAGTTTCATATATATTTTAATATAAATTTGGTTCTATTTCATTATCTAATAGATCTTTTCTTTCTCATTCGCTTATTTTTTATCCGATTTTCAAGTTTTTTTTTTGTTGGAAAGGTATTTAAATTACCTTTCTAATTGTTGAATTTTGTTAGTACAAATTATTGCCGCTAGATGGCGTAAAATTCATTTTTTTTGAAAAATGCATCAAAACACCCTGTATTTGCAAATATTTTGAGTTCATATGTTCTGCAAAAGTACTCGCCATATGTTTTTGTACAAAGTTGCCAAACAACATTTGGTCGAATTCTGGAAATTTAACGGTCAAAATTTTGATTTTCTTCCAGAACCTAAAAATAACGGTAATTTTGTAAATAACGGAATTATAAAAAAGTCGCGGAACAAAAGTTGCTTCTGATACCCTAAAGAACCATTTTCAACAATAAAAAAGTTCTTTTTCGCAAAAAGTCGATTTTGGCATATTGCTAAACATATGTATATATATTTGACTTAATGTGTTAGTCTTATATAATTTTAAAAGATTGTTATGGTAAATTTTCTCTTCAGATCCTACTTTTAATAATGAATTTACACCTAATTTCTTGATTATCTGATATGGTCCCTTATATGGGCTCTGATTCTTTTTTCTAGATTCTAGTTTTATTAATACTAAATCTCCTTCTTTGAAATTGCCATATATCATATATTACTTTTGATCTTTGCTTAGCCATGTCTAATAATTTCCTAGCATTCTCCAATGATTTTTTCAACCTTATTCTAATTTCATTGGTATAATTATCCATATTGCAACATCTATTTACATTTTCTATCTTGTCTGTTGGTAACGTCGCTAATTTACCATATATAAGTTCGTAGGGTGAGTAGTTAGTGTCAATATGTGGTACTGTATTGTAAGCAAATGTGTAATATGGGACCCATTTGTCCCATTCATAATCATCCACAAAATTTAACAAATATTCGTTTAGTACACGGTGGTTACGTTCAACAGAACCTATTGATTGATGGTGATAGGGTGTTGAAAATTTCTGGTTTATGTTAAGTAAATTGCAAACTTCCCTCAATAGTTCATTGTTGAATTCAGTTCCTCTATCGGATCTCAAAATTTTAAAAAGACCATATTTCAATATAAATTGTTCAACTAAAGTTTTGGCAATGCTTCTAGCATCCTTTGTTTCAATTGGATGTGCTACTACATATTTTGTCGTTTCACACTGCATCGTTAGAATATATCTGTACCCATTAGATATTCGCAAAGGACCTACTGTATCTATTTCTACTACTTCAAAACTGTTATTAGGAGTCTCAGTTATAACCATTTCTTCTTTCACGTACTTCGTTTGTTTGTTCCTTATACATTTGTCGCATTTGTTGATATAATCCCTAACCATCCTTCGCATGTTCTTCCACACGTAACGTTGTTTCAATTTTAGTACTGTCTTCCTAATACCAAAATGTCCTGAGAGTGGCGAATCGTGAAATTCTTTTATAATTCTCATTTGTAATTTTCTCTTTAATATGTTGCAATGGTTTATACACTATGATATTCAATTCATGATTCCTATATTTACTTGCCTTTAATATTCTCCGGTGCACCTCGTTATAAATTCTATTTAAATATTCAATTGATACGAGCTCAAAAATTTTATCTTCGCATGATAAAGCGAGATTCTTAATATTCTGTCCATGCATATAAATTATTAATTTCTCTAGGGACAAAACGTATTTTGCTAGATCTTCATTAACATTCAATACATAGGTATTATCTTTACTTTCCATGGTACCATCTTTCGGTCCATTTTTCCTATTCATACCGGTTTTAATAATATTAATTATTAATTAATTAATTAATTATATCTCTTAATGATGTACATTCCCACATATGATTATCATTACTTCATTATTAATTTCGTTTATTATTATTGTTGCTAAAGTTCCCTGACTTGTTTCTCCTGTTGTTATTGTTCGAGAAATGTAAAATTCTGTCCGAATTACTAGAAAATTCTTTCTCTAACTCCAAAGCTAATTGAAGTGCTTCACTTAGTTCTTTCGGTCTGGAGGCAAAAACTGTTTGTTTGAGCTCTCCTTTCAAGCCGTTCTTGAATACGTTCAAAGCATAGCTCTCATTCAGCTTTTTTATGGTGTCGGCTTGTACCGTACTGCAATTTTGCATTTCTTTAATTTGTAACTCATTTAATTCTGTTATCAGGTTCAAGACCTTTTCATGGTATGTGTTTACGTTCATGTTTTTTTGTGAGAGCGTGCTGAGAGTAGTCTGTATATGTGAGACCGTTTTCGTTGATTTGTACTTATTAGTTAAAATATTCTTTAATTCTATAAATGTCGTGGGTACTGATATTCCTGCCGAGGTTCTTACTAAACTACTTAATTTTGCATTGTATACAAAAGATACTAGAATCTTCCTTTGTTCCGTTTCCAAAGTATTGTTTATTAGTTCAACGATAGTAAGAAAGGAATTCAATTCTTTATAGTTTCCTGTGAATTCAGGGATAACTTTTATGGCCGTTTCCAGATTGAAAGTCGCCATGTTTGCCACGTTTTGGTTCTGATTAATGGATTTCAAAGCTTTTTCAAAGAGTGTCCTTGCCTTATTGAGACATATGTCAAACCTATCTATTTTCCTTTTTATATCTTCTGTAATTGTGTCTGTGTCCACTAATTCGTAAAATAATTTTTCTAATAAGTCTATTTCTTCAAGTTTAGTTCTTAATGTTATTTCCTGGTAACCTCTAGTTCCTGATTTCTTAAAATTTATTAAAATCCTTTCTAACTTATTTATCACTATTTCCATTAAATTTGTTTATTTCTTTATAATATATTCAAATTTGTCTTTATTTCATACTTATAATGGTTTAGTTAATGCAAAAAAAAATAATGATAATAATAATATAATATAATTCTTCTTTTTCCCTCTCTTTTTTTTATACTTGTACTACAGCTTTCTTTTGTACATAATTTTTAAAGTATTTGTTAATCCTGAATATTAAAAATACTATTAATATAACACAAAAAATTAAAAAAGCGTCTAACTTAACAGTGGTGCCGAACTCCATATCTCTTTGTTGATTGTTGTTGTTTATGGTGATGGCCTCTTGCTTCTTAGTTTGTTGGTTTCCCATTTAAGGCTCTTATTTGCATATACAGTCGCCTTTTCTGCTCATCTTCAGTCAAGCCTATTAGACGCAGCAATTCTTTTTTCTTTTTTTTTTAGTTGTAGTTTCTTTCCTCCCCTTTTCACCTTCTTCTTTTCAATTTTAATGGGAGTCTCTATTTTTCTATTTCTTTTCTTGTATTCCTCTACTGTAATCGGCTTCGGTCCACAGTTTGTTGGTGTGGGTTTGTATTGAGGATAGTTCGCAACTGTTCCTTGTGGCTCGTACTCGTCCACGATATTTTGGTACTTTTCAAAAATGCTATTTATTTCTTCCTCTGTAGGAGCGTTGTCGTATGAGGACATCGGAAAAAGGATTACAATTTTTTTTTTTTTTTTGTACTATGGAAAGTATGGGCAGGATCTACAGGTTTGGTCTGTAAGTTCTATCGCATCTACAGGTTGGTCGGCAGGATCGCCATATTATGTTTCCCTATTTTGCTAAGAATGTTTAGGATGTTGCACTTAGCTGCAACACGTTTTAATTCCGCTAAGCTATCGGTTAAGATGCTCAGTTAGAATAATTGAGAACACTCTTGTTTTTCTTTAGATCACAAAATTAGTTCTAATCTTTATTTAAATTTTTCTTACTATTTATACTAAATCTAAATAATTTACAATATTTCTTATACTTCTATAGTTTGCTCTTTCTATTACAAAGTAAGACTCACAACAATTGCCACCTTACGATTGGTCAAAACCTTACTCAATATTTTTAATAGTTTTATTTTTCATTTTTAGAAACTGAGTTACTTAAAATATTTTATTTTCTTTCTGATCGTTTCCGCTATCCAAAACATAAATAATCCCTTTCAAGTGCTTTGACCCATGTTAATCATTTTTATTGCATTTATGTGTGGTCTTGTTTGTGTGTCGCTTATGAAGTGTGTCATACTTTGATATACTTTTTCGTTTCTTAAGGTTTATTGTTACATTTGAAATTATTTAAACATATGTAAAGCAAGTTTAATTAGATTCCCTTTTCTGTTTATTTTATTTGTGTAAAAAATATGTGGTGTGTTGTTTATTGTAGTTATGACATGATAAACACTCTACAATATTCTTAATATTAAAAATATGTTATGTTACACTCATGATTTTCATTTTCATAGAAATATTGAAATTATTTTTTTAAATATTTTGAAAATTATTTGTAAAAATGTATATAAAAAATTTTGTGGAATATCTTTTTTCAAAATATTTTGTAAAATTTTATTCGACAATAATTTGAAAAATTAAAAAAAAAAAACTTTTCCAAATTTTTTTGGTAAAAATATCTTTTTGAAAATGTTTTGTAACTTTGTTTGTAAATATTAAAAAAAAAATTTTTGTTTTAATTTTTCCTTAAAAATTTTATTAAATTTAAGGACCTTCCTGCAATCTATATTGAGTTAGAATGGCCAGACTAAAGAAAAAAGAAATTTTATATAAAGTTTTTACGCTCTAGGACTTTTTTATAAAAATATTGTAATTTAAAAATTTAAAAAAAATTTATTTTTATTTCTTGACGATGCTACCCAATGGTGTAACGAAATATCGAATATAAAAATAAAAATAAATTACAATATTTTTATAAAAAAGACCTAGAGCGTAAAAACTTAATTATAAAATTATTAAAAAGGTCAAAAATTACAATAATTGTTTGAAAATAGAAATCCTTAAAAAAAATTACCTCAAATTGACCCCCTTTTAACTGCTGCTGTTTACCAGTAGGCACCCTGTAGGTCCATTGGCTATCTCTATGTGTATTGCTTTTTATAAAGGTCTTTAATACAAATCAAAGCAAAAAAACCCTACCAACCTAAAAACTATTGATCCCCCGAGATCTGTATGCCCTCCATGCGATATACCTGTCGCGGTTTGATATCTATTTGACAAAAAAGCAAAAGAGAAACATTAATGCTGAAAAAAGTGAAATAAATATAGGTGCGCGAGTTGCATATGTAATTCCACCAGCAGAAGGTAAAGAGAAGGTATAGTAAATAAATATTTAAATAATAAGTAGAATTTAATATATTTTTTATTAATGTATTTTTTACATAAATGTTTTCAAGTTGCTATTGGAAGATCATTGAACTTAAATATAAAAATATAGATCAATGGATATTATATTACAATTTAAGTTCGTTTCATAACAGAGTCAATAGAAATGATCGATTCTGCCTATTCAACAATTATGTTTTCAAGTTGCTATTGGAAAATCATTGAACTTAAATACAAAAACATAAATCAGTGGCACTTGAGGATATCAAATTACAATTTAATTTCGTTCTGTAAATTCATTTGTTTTTGTTGGACAAGCAAAGCAGAAAATAAAAAAAAGAAGAAAAGAAATTAAAGAAAACAAGAAAAAAAAATTATTTTATGAACGTTTTGCTTGTCGGACAAATTTTGTTCAATACAAAGTTTCATAACAGAATCGATACATGAAAAGCATGAATTTAGTTAGTAGGTTTTTTAGTTTTAAAAAATACTTTGAAGAATAAAGTTAAACAAAAACAAAAAAGGGAAAATCTTTTTATTTTCGACAAATAATTATTCCAAAGAATAATTAAAACATATTTCTCGCGTGGTTTTTTGCGCGCAGCCTCCAAATGAATGAGCCGATGTTGCTGAATTACAATCCCAAAATTTTCGAAACTGTGCCTGTGTGCTTGGTGTGTAGCAGGTCCAATGTCTCAAACTATAGGGGCATTTCAAGTTTCACCATTTCTCTGCCACAAGAAATCTTTGGAATTTTCAACTAATGTAATAACATCATTTAGCTCCAATATGCAAACTGGCACTATTTATACGGATATTAGCAAGGCGTTTGATAAGGTTAATCAGGAACTTCTTTTACATATGTAAGTTAGACTAAATTGGAATGTGTTCTTCTTCAGTGGATTTGCGCGTATTTAAAAGGCAGACAGCAATGTGTTATGTTCAGAAATATTAAGTCTAAACCAATTCCTTTTCCACCAAGGGTTTCTCAAGGTAGTCATTTGGGTTCACTATTATTCCTTATGTTTATCAATGATCTTCCAACATTATCCATCATTCCAAAATATTAATATGTATATGCCGATGATGTTAAGCTTTTCCTTAGCTTAAACGATTTAAATCATATGCCTTTCTTCAAATGTATCTAAATAATTTTAATAAATGGTGCGTCGCACAGTGGTCAATTTCGCGAGATAGCGGTCAAAACTCTATAACTTTTGACCGGATTGGTATTTTTTTATGCAATTTGTTTTGTTCAATAGGAGGGACTTTAAGCTTCAATTTGAGTGTTCAAACGTAAAAAGCGACTGATAGGAACGTAAGTAATGTGGAGTTAAAAATGCATTTTAATTTTTTGTTGAGTTTCCATGTAAAAGTTGAATATTTTGACATTTTAAATAGGTATTTTTTTTTTTAATTTCTTATTTTCTTCAATCGTATTTTACAACCAATTTATTATTTATTATTCCTAAACTTAATTTTGGTCAGAAAATGCCAACATTTGGCCCCTGACATTTATTTAGTCTCAATATTCACGGGGGCCAAAGGTTGTTTTTTTTTTTGGAAGAAAGCTAATTCTTGTGAGGATTAAACTGAAAAATAACACTGAAATTCACACCAATATCAATACCATTTGAATATATTATAATATACAGAACACAACATCGATAAAATTTTAAGTAAACTTTTACTATTGATTTAAAGTGCACATATATTTTATTTAAATGTATTAATAAAATTTATACTAAAATTAGAAACAAATTATAATCTTTAAACTAGTATTAATTAAACAATATTAGTAAAAATTTCTTCCAAATAGCTTTGATTTTCATTTTGCAGTAGTTGTTTAGCTTCTTCATCTAACTCTAATGAGGTTGATTTCCATTTTTGTCGAATACTGGACATATATGGGTCTGATGTGCACAACAAAATATTAATAAGATCTTCATTAGTACAATATCTGGAAATTTTTCTTGTATTGTGCTCGGGAAAGAATCTGTAGTCTTTGTTCCTTTTTTCTTGCGCTTCTTCTGAGAGATCTCCAATTGGAAGCATATTGTGCTGAATTATTTGTTCCCCATGGAACAAAATTTTGTGAACTGTGGTTGGCATATGTCTCCAAGAATATTTTTGGTTATAAAGGGTTGCTGTCTCATTAGCATACTGACCAAATTTTTTTGCATCTATCTTTTTGCAACATGCTATAACTTCTAATATGATTTGGAATCGTCGTATTAAATCATAATCTACTCCAGTTATAGAAGCTGCAGTTTCTGGATCGGAAAAAAATCTCCTTGCTGTGTTTCCATCATTAGAATTTCCTTCTCCTTGCTTTGGCTGGTCAATTATAAGGCCTATCTCACGGTATTTTTCTTGAATATCTTTTTTTTTTTGCTTTCTTTTTTCCAAATTTTCTTTTTTGTTTCTCACTGTTTCGCCTTACGGGCCATATTCCAAATCGTATCCCAATTTAAGAATATGCTTCATAAAACGAATTCTAGCATGAAGAGGTGACATTCCAAATTCATATGCTTCATTAAAACTATCATCTTGTGTTGGTGGTTGGCTCAATTGACTTGATGTTTTTTGGCATATGGTGCAGCTTGACGATGACTTTGTTTCGGTTAAAGCTTGTGCAACTTTTCCATCGATCATTGTAAGTGACATTTTAAAGTTAACTTCGATGCATTGGTCATTAAATTCAAATATCACTGGTTGAAGTTCTTTAATTTCATCTGTTATTTTGCCAACTTCTTCAGTTATGACATCTTTAGTTTCTTTTTTGTAAGCAAACTTTATTGGTCTGCAAAATTTTGTTGACGAGGGAATTTCATTCTTCCATACATCTATCTCTGCACCTCTACTAGTTGACGGCTCTGAACCAATATAAGTTTTTGTTAAACGTAATGGAACGAAAGAAATCATGAATAAATTGGCATCTGATGAATTTTCCGCATTACATTGTTTGTATTGTTTCTGGCCAGAGGACCCATCACATCCCCATTTAGAAATTAAAGTCATGCTGCAATTTTTAAACTTCTTTAAATAGTCAGCATCAAATGTCTTTAATAATCATTCTGCAGTTTGTTCAAGAAGATCCTGCAATTTTATTTCTGCTGAACTTGAAGTTACACTAATAGCAGTTGGTGAAGGTAAGCAATCTTTTTTGGCAGAAACTATATCTCGATATGATGGAAAAATTCCACAATTTTTTTCATTGGTTCGCTTCCGCAATTCTGTATATTGGTTTTTAGTCATTTTCAAATCCAAAAATAGTGCAAATGCTTCTTCTGGAGTAAATTTATTTTCTTCAGTTGGTGTCGTCGGCATACTTTCTAAAATCCTTTTTGTGCGTCTGGGGCTTGCTTCCACTATTTTTTTAATGATAGCAATTTTACTTTTTTTAGTTTTCGATGGTTGAATTTGATGCAGATTTGAATCCTTTATGATGCTACAAGAAACTTCTTCATTGATATGTTTAAGCTTGCGTCTTCGTGATCTTTCACTACAATTATCAATTGGCTTTGCTGGTCGACCACCTTCTCCAGTTTCCGTGGTAGTTACTGATGGCTTTTTAAAAATAAGTTTATTTCTTAGCCATTCTTGGTTGCGTGAGTAAAACAATTTCTTGTTTCTGGAACATTGATTGTACCGTTTTCTTAAAGTATTTAAAAAGTTTTTTATTTTTAAGTTATGAATTTTAATTTCTTGTTTGTCGCATATTTTGAAGAATGGATTATTCATTATATGTAAAATAATGTCGTTTTCATCTTTCCGTTCAAAATATATATCAGATAGAACACTATAACTGAATTTAGCCATTGTTTAAACAATAATGAAGAAAAAAAATGAATGCATGGATTAATATACTATTGCTCGAAGTTTCAACATGATCTTTTTTACCTCTTTGAAACATAATATAACAGGTACTTGGTTTTACTAGTTATTTCCATTGGTTTTAAATTTATTTGCAATTTTCAGGTATTTAAGTTGTGTAATATTAGATGGCAATAAAATCATTTTTTACCTTTTCCAAATGAATTGCTAGATACCACATAATTTGAGAGTTAACAGGTACTGGCAATAAAAATAAAACCAATTTAAAACCAATGGAAATAACTGGTAAAAGCAAGTACCTGTTATAACTTGGTTTTACCAGTTATTTCCATTGGTTTTAAATTTATTTGCAATTTTCAGGTATTTAAGTTATGTAATATTAGATGGCAATAAAATCATTTTTTACCTTTTCCAAATGAATTGCCAGATACCACATAATTTGAGAGTTCTATTGTCATTTTTGTCAAAATTTTGATACATCCTTCTATGTGGACTAGGCCCAAATATGGGCCAACTTCTCCTAATTTCAACAGAATTATTTTTTGGATCAATAAGAACTCTTGTACAAAATTTCATCAAAATATATGCATAATAGCCACTTTCACATACAAATAACTTCTCAAAAAATATGACGTGCATTTGTACCGAATATCTTACCTTGGGTCAGAAAAATTGCTGTAGCTCAAAAAGTGCAGTCACGATGCATGGACATGTATATATAGGAATGTAGGGGAGAGTTAGGACTACAAAATAGTAAATTTGTGTTTTGACTCAGCTTGACTCACAGGAGTTGTGCTCTATGAAGTAGGAAATTTTCGAGAAATTTCACCTTTTTTAAAAAAAATATTTAAATTGTTCTGAAAACAGTACAGCTTCAGTTTTTTTTGCCAGTAATAGGAAATAAGTTAAGTTACAACACAAAATTTATTTCGTCCAAAAATCTTGAAAAACAAAAAAGTTATGATCATTTAAACTTTAAAATTAACTAAAAATATCATAAATTTACTAAATTCTGAAAAAGCCCATTTTGGACCACCCAGTTCTCAGTGAAATAGTTGAAATAGAGTTCTAATTTTTTGGCTCCCGAGGTTTACTACTGTCTACTTTCATATGATTCTAATAACTTTAAAATCGGAGAACAATAACCAAAAGGAGTTTTGGCCGCTATCTCAAAATATTGACCACAGTGCGTCGTTAACTTATTGGACGTAAATTTGAAAAAATGTAAATACATGCTGCTTACCAGAGGAAGTCCAGTACTCTGTAGATATAAAATTAAGGAATATTCCCTTGAAGAAATGGGTGAATTTCTAGATATTGGTGTATTGCTTGACAGTAAATTTTTTAAATTTTAACTGACATATTGCGCAAACTGTAAATAAGGCATAAGGCGTACTTGGTGTCATTAAACGTTAAAGAGTTTGACGATCCATATGTCACAATTATACTCATCAATTTTAATACCGATTTTAGAATATGCTGCCGTACTTTGGGATCCATATGATGTACATATTAAAAAAATAGAATCTGTTCAGAAACAATTCCTTCATGGCGAAAGTAAGGGTTTTTTTAAATGGTATCGGGTTAACAAAAACGCTAGAAAGTATGACACTCTTTTCAAATCTGTTACAAAAACCCTATCGTGTTTGGCGGATTTGCCTGTCAAATTTGATCAAATTTGTCGTTAAGAATTTTTTAAACGCCATAGTTAAATTTAGGTTAAAATTGTTGAAATGGACGGAAGTAAAACGTAAGTTATCTAACTTCTTTAAGCTTGTGATAAAATAAATTTAATATTGAATTGTAAACTAAACTTTTAGAATAAAGATAACCACAGCAGCACAATTTATAAAATTAGTAGTGTTAATTAGACATCTGCACGAGTATGCTTAAAACGCTGTTCAACACATTCTCACATTTTCAAACAGTCTTCCTACTCGCATTTGTAAAAGCGAAACGAGCAATCAAACTCAAAAAATGTTTGTTGTTGTTAGAGAATGGAAACATGAGAGTATGGAGACATAAGAGTAATGAAACATGAGAGATCGAATAGATTATTGATTCATTTCAAAAACATTTGCTTGAGTTAAAAGCATTAAATTAAAAAAAAACATATTTTATTTCGTTTTAAATACAAAGTTTTTATTCTTTAGAAAGCATTCTTAGAAATACTCAAACAAAAATATTAATTCATTAATAACATTAAAAAAGTTAACAAAAAAAATAAATTAATATGAAAACGTGAAAAATTGTTACTGCGCTTTACTATTTTTTGCCATGTTAGAATGTAAAAACATTAATTTACCAATTGTAGAAACAATACGGGTCCTCCTTTCGGTAATCAAGTTCCTTGCTGAAGAAAAAAAAAAAATCTTTCGGAAGAAGCGCTGCTAGCCGGTGTTGCAAATATTTTGCAACTTATACAGCAAAGGGAACTCATTTTTGTGAAATTTCCACCATAGTAATGGGTGATTTTTTTGAGGTTAGGATTTTCATGCATTAGTATTTGACAGATCACGTGAGATTTCAGACATGGTGCCAAAGAGAAAGATGCTCAGTATGCTTTGACATTTCATCATGAATAGACTTACTAACGAGCAACGCTTGCAAATCATTGAATTTTATTACCAAAATCAGTGTTCGGTTCGAAATGTTCAAATGTGACAAATTTTGTTCAGCGATGAGGCTCATTTCTGGTTGAATGGCTACGTAAATAAGCAAAATTGCCGCATTTGGAGTGAAGAGCAACCAGAAGCCGTTCAAGAACTGCCCATGCATCCCGAAAAATGCACTGTTTGGTGTGGTTTGTACGCTGGTGGAATCATTGGACCGTATTTTTTCAAAGATGCTGTTGGACGCAACGTTACGGTGAATGGCGATCGCTATCGTTCGATGCTAACAAACCTTTTGTTGCCAAAAATGGAACAACTGAACTTGGTTGACATGTGGTTTCAACAAGATGGCGCTACATGCCACAAAGCTCGCGATTCTATGGCCATTTTGAGGGAAAACTTCGGAGAACAATTCATCTCAAGAAATGGACCGGTAAGTTGGCCACCAAGATCATGCGATTTGACGCCTTTAGACTATTTTTTGTGGGGCTACGTCAAGTCTAAAGTCTACAGAAATAAGCCAGCAACTATTCCAGCTTTGGAAGACAACATTTCCGAAGAAATTCGGACTATTTCGGCCGAAATGCTCGAAAAAGTTGCCCAAAATTGGACTTTCCGAATGGACCACCTAAGACGCAGCCGCGGTCAACATTTAAATGAAATTATCTTCAAAAAGTAAATGTCATGGACCAATCTAACGTTTCAAATAAAGAACCGATGAGATTTTGCAAATTTTATGCGTTTTTTTAAAAAAAAAAGTTCTCAAGCTCTTAAAAAATCACTCGTTAGTACATTAAAGTTGTCATTTAAGGCAACATTTAAAGTACTATATTGTCTAATATTGTCAGACACTCTATCGCTAGATTCTATTCTATTGCCCCACGAAATCTTCCAGAGCTTCCAAATTTATGGAGGGTTTTACAATATGTGGTGGACTTTGGATGCCTTGACCACATAAATCGTCATCATATGTCATCATTTAGCGCTTGCATTCATCTATTACTTCTACTTTTTCGTTTTCGTTAAAGAAGATAAGTTTGTTAGCAGGAGGATTTAGATAGAGACCAAATTTGTGATAAATGGTTAAATTTACCAGTTTACACATTTCACATATTTCACTTATGTAATTACATTTACATTTTAGCAATCCATTTTTTTATTCTTCTTTTGGCACAATACAACTGCACGACGAACATCATCCACAATCAATGTAAGAGCTTCTTTTGTATCGTATTGCAAATCAAACCATTCTAAACATTCTCTACCATTCTAATAATTCCATACAAAATTGGAATGATGAGAGTAGATCGCACTCTCAACCACAAAATCCATTCGCATATTGAGAGTGTATGTTTCGTTTCGATTGCCGGCCACTCAGCGAATAGAGTAAATATTCGTTTCGTTCGTTAGATGTATTCTCAATTAAAGTTCTGTTTTCGCTTCATTCTCAATAGACAGAAAATCAAAACATTCATGCAGCTCTTTAGTGTTAATGTAGAAAAAATCGTATTTGGACAAAGGATTCAACAAAAGTTTAAAAAAATACATACATATAAAAGAAATGTGGAACGCTATATGTATCTGCAATATCTGCAAAGCAATTTGCTTCTTTAATTGTTTTATTTTTAAAATACTTTTCGTAGCGCTTAAGATATCTTCATCTTCTGTGGATGAGTGAAACGTAACGTTTAACATTGTTATATTTATTAAAAAATTATCGCCAAATGTTTATAGTTTTAGTTTTTAAGTTGTCTTTTTTAACAGTTTTCAAACAGGCTGCTTCATAATAATTTATTATGTTGTAATCTTTTACATTATCGATCATATACAAAATTGTCGTAGGCGATAATTTTATATGATACCATAATATTTTTTTATCGACTACGTTTACGCCTATCAATGTAATACGCCTACGGCAATCGCCATAAGGGTGATTATATTCCTTTTAAACTTCAATACTTTGTAAGTGATCGATAATGTAAAAGATTACAACATAGTAAATTATTATGAAGCAGCCTGTTTGAAACCTGTTAAAAAAGACAACTTAGTCTAACTTACATATGTAAAAGAAGTTCCTGATTAACCTTATCAAACGCCTTGCTAATATCCGTATAAATAGTGCCAGTTTGCATATTGGAGCTAAATGATGTTATTACATTAGTTGAAAATTCCAAAGATTTCTTGTGGCAGAGAAATGGTGAAACTTGAAATGCCCCTATAGTTTGAGACATTGGACCTGCTACACACCAAGCACACAGGCACAGTTTCGAAAATTTTGGGATTGTAATTCAGCAACATCGGCTCATTCATTTGGAGGCTGCGCGCAAAAAACCACGCGAGAAATATGTTTTAATTATTCTTTGGAATAATTATTTGTCGAAAATAAAAAGATTTTCCCTTTTTTGTTTTTGTTTAACTTTATTCTTCAAAGTATTTTTTAAAACTAAAAAACCTACTAACTAAATTCATGCTTTTAAATACAAAGGCTCACTTAGTCCTAAATTCTGCAGAATAGGCAGAATCGATTATTTGTATCGATTCTGTTACGAAACTTTGTATTGAACTAAATTTGTCCGACAAGCAAAACGTTCATAAAATAATTTTTTTTCTTGTTTTCTTTAATTTCTTTTCTTCTTTTTTTTATTTTCTGCTTTGCTTGTCCAACAAAAACAAATGAATTTACAGAACGAAATTAAATTGTAATTTGATATCCTCAAGTGCCACTGATTTATGTTTTTGTATTTAAGTTCAATGATTTTCCAATAGCAACTTGAAAACATAATTGTTGAATAGGCAGAATCGATCATTTCTATCGACTCTGTTATGAAACGAACTTAAATTGTAATATAATATCCATTGATCTATATTTTTATATTTAAGTTCAATGATCTTCCAATAGCAACTTGAAAACATTTATGTAAACAATACATTAATAAAAAATATATTAAATTCTACTTATTATTTAAATATTTATTTACTATACCTTCTCTTTACCTTCTCCTGGTGGAATTACATATGCAACTCGCGCACCTATATTTATTTCACTTTTTTCAGCATTAATGTTTCTCTTTTGCTTTTTTGTCAAATAGATATCAAACCGCGACAGGTATATCGCATGGAGGGCATACAGATCTCGGGGGATCAATAGTTTTTAGGTTGGTAGGGTTTTCTTGCTTTGATTTGTATTAAAGACCTTTATAAAAAGCAATACACATAGAGGTAGCCAATGGACCTACAGGGTGCCTACTGGTAAACAGCAGCAGTTAAAAGGGGGTCAATTTGAGGTAATTTTTTTTAAGGATTTCTATTTTTAAACAATTATTGTAATTTTTGACCTTTTTAATAATTTTATTTTTTTTTTTTTTTTTTTTTTTGTAATAATTACTGGTATCTTAAATCCAAAATAAAATATACTTTTTAAGTCCAGCCAGTGCTAGACAAAAAATAATGTTTGTTTCACGGATTTTGCAGTCATTTGCGGGTCATCCCTCTAATGTACGGCCAAGAAAAGCAGTATCTCTTCTTTTTAGTCGAATGTAACCAGGTTCATTCAGCATGTTACGCGCCAAAGGGTTTGGATGTCATTCAAGCCTCTTTAGATATGTGACTGCATGTTTCGCTATTTCTGCTTTAACTGATGGCATGTTTAGGTCTTTGTGGATGTTTAAATTTTTTATATACCAGGGAGCAGATGTAATAATACGTAAAATCTTATTTTGGCGCCTTTGAATTTTTTCTACATTGCTAGCTGAGGCAGTGCCCCATAACTGAATCCCATAGCACCAAATTGGTTTAAGGACCGACTTGTACAGTAGAAGTTTACAATCTAAGCTCAGGGTGGAGTTTCTGCCAATAAGCCAATTTAGTTGTACTGCTTTTAGTTTCATTTGTGTTAACTTGGATTCTATGTGGCTTTTCCAAGTAAGGCGACGCACTGTGGTCAATATTTTGAGATAGCGGCCAAAACTCCTTTTGGTTTTTGTTCTCCGATTTTAAAGTTATTATACTCATATGAAAGTAGACAGTAGTAAACCTCGGGAGCCAAAAAATAGAACTCTATTTCAACTATTTCACTGAGAACAGGGTGGTCCAAAATGGGCTTTTTCAGAATTTAGTAAATTTATGATATTTTTAGTTAATTTTTAAAGTTTAAATGATCATAACTTTTTTGTTTTTCAAGATTTTTGGACGAAATAAATTTTGTGTTGTAACTTAACTTATTCCTATTACTGGTAAAAAAAAATTGAAGCTCTACTGTTTTCAGAACAATTTAAATATTTTTTTTAAAAAAGGTCAAATTTCTCGAAAATTTCCTACTTCATAGAGCACAACTCCTGTGAGTCAAGCTGAGTCAAAACACAAATTTACCATTTTGTAGTCCTAACTCTCCCCTACATTCCTATATATACATGTCCATGCATCGGGACTGCACTTTTTGAGCTACAGCAATTTTTCTGACCCAAGGTAAGATATTCGGTACAAATGCACGTCATATTTTTTGAGAAGTTATTTGTATGTGAAAGTGGATATTATGCATATATTTTGATGCAATTTTGTACAAGAGTTCTTATTGACCAAAAAAATAATTCTGTTGAAATTAGGAGAAGTTGGCCCATATTTGGACCTAGTCCACATAGAAGGGTGTATCAAAATTTTGACAAAAATGACAATAGAACTCTCAAATTATGTGGTATCTGGCAATTCATTTGGAAAAGGTAAAAAATGATTTTATTGCCATCTAATATTACATAACTTAAATACCTGAAAATTGCAAATAAATTTATAACTAATGGAAATAACTGGTAAAACCAACTACCTGTTATATTATTGCCAGTACCTGTTAACTCTAAATTTATGTGGTATCTAGCAATTCATTTGGAAAAGGTAAAAAATGATTTTATTGCCATCTAATATTACACAACTTAAATACCTGAAAATTACAAATAAATTTAAAACCAATGGAAATAACTGGTAAAACCAAGTACCTGTTATATTATGTTTCAAAGAGGTAAAAAAGATCATGTTGAAACTTCGAGCAATAGTATATTAATCCATGCATTCATTTTTTTTTCTTCATTATTGTTTAAACAATGGCTAAATTCAGTTATAGTGTTCTATCTGATATATATTTTGAACGGAAAGATGAAAACGACATTATTTTACATATAATGAATAATCCATTCTTCAAAATATGCGACAAACAAGAAATTAAAATTCATAACTTAAAAATAAAAAACTTTTTAAATACTTTAAGAAAACGGTACAATCAATGTTCCAGAAACAAGAAATTGTTTTACTCACGCAACCAAGAATGGCTAAGAAATAAACTTATTTTTAAAAAGCCATCAGTAACTACCACGGAAACTGGAAAAGGTGGTCGACCAGCAAAGCCAATTGATAATTGTAGTGAAAGATCACGAAGACGCAAGCTTAAACATATCAATGAAGAAGTTTCTTGTAGCATCATAAAGGATTCATTTCTGCACCAAATTCAACCATCGAAAACTAAAATGAGTAAAATTGCTATCATTGAAAAAATAGTGGAAGCAAGCCCCAGACGCACAAAAAGGATTTTAGAAAGTATGCCGACACCAACTGAAGAAAATAAATTTACTCCAGAAGAAGCATTTGCACTATTTTTGGATTTGAAAATGACTAAAAACCAATATACAGAATTGCGGAAGCGAACCAATGAAAAAAATTGTGGAATTTTTCCATCATATCGAGATATAGTTTCTGCCAAAAAAGATTGCTTACCTTCACCAACTGCTATTAGTGTAACTTCAAGTTCAGCAGAAATAAAAACGATTACTAAAGACATTTGATGCTGATTATTTAAAGAAGTTTAAAAATTGCAGCATGACTTTAATTTCTAAATGGGGATGTGATGGGTCCTCTGGCCAGAAACAATACAAACAATGTAATGCGGAAAATTCATCAGATGCCAATTTATTCATGATTTCTTTCGTTCCATTACGTTTAACAAAAACTTATATTGCTTCAGAGCCGTCAACTAGTAGAGCTGCAGAGATAGATGTATGGAAGAATGAAATTCCCTCGTCAACAAAATTTTGTAGACCAATAAAGTTTGCTTACAAAAAAGAAACTAAAGATGTCATAACTGAAGAAGTTGGCAAAATAAGAGATGAAATTAAAGAACTTCAACCAGTGATATTTGAATTTAATGACCAATGCATCGAAGTTAACTTTAAAATGTCACTTACAATGATCGATGGAAAAGTTGCACAAGCTTTAACCGAAACAAAGTCTTCGTCAAGCTGCACCATATGCCAAAAAACAACAAGTCAATTGAGCCAACCACCAACACAAGACGATAGTTTTAATGAAGCATATGAATTTGGAATGTCACCTCTTCATGCTAGAATTCGTTTTATGGAGCATATTCTTAAATTGGGATACGATTTGGAATTTGGCCCGTTAGGCGAAACAGTGAGAAACAACAAAGAAAATTTGGAAAAAAGAAAGCAAAAAAAAAAGATATTCAAGAAAAATACCGTGAGATAGGCCTTATAATTGACCAGCCAAAGCAAGGAGAAGGAAATTCTAATGATGGAAACACAGCAAGGAGATTTTTTTCCGATCCAGAAACTGCAGCTTCTATAACTGGAGTAGATTATGATTTAATACGACGATTCCAAATCATATTAGAAGTTATAGCATGTAGCAAAAAGATAGATGCAAAAAAATTTGGTCAGTATGCTAATGAGACAGCAACACTTTATAACCAAAAATATTCTTGGAGACATATGCCAACCACAGTTCATAAAATTTTGTTCCATGGGGAACAAATAATTCAGCACAATATGCTTCCAATTGGAGATCTCTCAGAAGAAGCGCAAGAAAAAAGGAACAAAGACTACAGATTCTTTCGCGAGCACAATACAAGAAAAATTTCCAGATATTGTACTAATGAAGATCTAATTAATATTTTGTTGTGCACATCAGACCCATATATGTCCAGTATTCGACAAAAATGGAAATCAACCTCATTGGAGTTAGATAAAGAAGCTAAACAACTACTGCAAAATGAAAATCAAAGCTATTTGGAAGAAATTTTTACTAATATTGTTTAATTAATACTAGTTTAAAGATTATAATTTGTTTCTAATTTTAGTATAAATTTTTATTAATACACAATTATTAAAAAAAAAAAAATATTATAAAACTTTTTCCATTTCCTGATGATGCTACCCAATGGTGTAGCGAAATATCGAATATAAAAATAAAAGTAAATTGAAATATTTTTATAAAAAGACCTAGAGCATAAAAACTTAATTATAAAATTTTTATTAATACATTTAAATAAAATATATGTGCACTTTAAATCAATAGTAAAAGTTTACTTAAAATTTTATCGATGTTGTGTTCTGTATATAATATATCCAAATGGTATTGATATTGTTGGGAATTTCAGTATTATTTTTCAGTTTAATCCACACAAGAGTTAGCTTTCTTCCAAAAAAAAACAACCTTTGGCCCCTGTGAATATTGAGACTAAATAAATGTCAGGGGCCAAATGTTGGCATTTTCTGACACAAATTAAGTTTAAGAATAATAAATAAGTATTGGTTGCAAAATACGATTGAAGAAAATAAGAAATTATAAAAAAATACCTATTTAAAATGTCAAAATATTCAACTTTTACATGGAAACTCAACAAAAAATTAAAATGCATTTTTAACTCCACATTACTTACGTTCCTATCAGTCGATTTTTACGTTTGAACACGCAAATTGAAGCTTAAAGTCCCTCCTATTAAACAAAAAAAAATCGCGTAAAAAAATACCAATCCGGTCAAAAGTTATAGAGTTTTGACCGCTATCTCGCGAAATTGACCACTGTGCGACGGTCAAGATGTATACCCAGGTATTTAACGTCTGAAAGCTGTGGTATCATTTGGTTATTTATGCGAATAGGAGGGCATGAGTCCCTACGCAGTGTGAAAGTTATGTGAGTGCATTTTTGTTCATTCACTTTTATTCTCCATTTTTCTAGCCATTTTTCCAAATTGAGTATGTGGTCTTGTAAAAGTTGTGATGCTTCTTGGGCACTTTCATGAATGCTTAAAAAAGCTGTATCATCTGCAAAAGTTGATGTGTGGACTAGGGTGCTAATTGGCATATCCGATGTGTACAGTAAATATAAAATTGGTCCCAAAATACTACCTTGGGCAACTCCGGCTTCAATGAGCTGTGGCGAGCTTAAAAAGTCACCTTCTTTTAGTAAAAACTTGCGATTCGTTAAATAATCTTTTAAGAGCTTATACAAGTTTTCGGGCAAGTTCAGCTTTAGCTTAAATATTAGGCCTTCGTGCCAAACCTTATCGAATGCTTGAGAAACGTCGATAAAGAGCGCAGAACAGTATGTTTTTTCTTCAAAGGTCGTTTTAATTACATTTACTAATCTGTGTGTTTGTTGGATCGTACTATGTTGTTTTCTGAAGCCGAATTGATGGTTCGGAATGCATCCTTTCGCGCTAAGTATTGGATTCAGCTTAGTTATTAATATTCTCTCAAATAACTTTAACACGTTAGATAAAAGGCTTATAGGTCTGTATGATTCTACTTTTGTGTGGACTTTTCTTGGTTTAGGAATCATAGTTATCAAAGAGACCTTCCACTCTGTGGGAAAGTACTCAAGACGTAAGATGGCATTAAAAACAAACAGGATAATTCTGCTACCTATACGGGGCAACTCAACTAACATCTTGTTACTTGTTTTATCAACGCCAGGGGCTTTTTTGGTGTTTAAATCTGCTATTGCACTTTCAATATCGCTAAATTCAAATCTTAGGGGTACTACGGCACTAGTCTCTACTGATGGCAACTCAGCTATATCAGTACATACATTTCGGGTGAAAACCTTCTTCAAATGTCCAACAAACAAATTGCCTTTTTCGGTATCATTCCTTGCCCAGTCTCCACAAGAAGTTCGCAAGGGAGGCTTACGTACGACCGGTCTTTTAAGGTTCCTACATGCACGCCATAATGAATAATCTGATTGTGCAGTTGCGTCGAGGTCTTCCAAGTAATTTTTTAGAGATGCTACTCTTCGAGATTCTAGCAGCTTTCTTAGCCGTTTCGTGCAATCTTTTAGTCTAGATTTGAGTTGTGGAGATCTGTGTGCCACTCTCTTCTAATTTTTCTTTTTTCAGCCAAGAGCCGCTCGACATCTACAAAATAAATTTGATTGTATCTAGCTGGTTGTCTGGTTTCTGTCGCATGTTGGGCAGCTGATTTAAGGTTTTGATCAAAATAAATTAGACTCTGGTCGCCATCTTCTGGAGTTCTTAGCGGTATGTTTTCCGAACAATGAGTACTGAGATACTTTCTATATTTCAACCAATTAATGCTTGCGCAAGTTGTTGACGACACGATATTTTGCTGATTGCATATATAGACAATAGTGGGTGAATGATCTGAGGATAATTCGAGTGACGCTTCAACCTTCATCATTTCTCTCGAAATTCCTTTAGTCACGCCAAAATCTATAACATCAGGTATTTTTTGTCGATCAGTAGGCCAATAGGTGGGTTGTCCACTCGAGATCACATTCAGACGCATTTTTGAAATTGTATCAAACAAAACACGACCTTTTGGAGTTATTAGGCGTGATCCCCAAAACGTATGTTTAGCGCTGTAGTCGCCTGATGCTATGAAACAGGGACCTAGTGATTTGTAAAAGTCGCTATATTGACTCTCTGATATTTGAAATCTAGGAGGTGAATAAATCGAAGAAATAAAGTTTCGATGATATTCTTCAATACAGATGTTTGTTGGTAGTCCTCACAAAAATCACACAGTAAATGAAGTTTAATTCGAGCCCTTATTAGTATTGCTGAACCACCACATGCTCTGCCACGGGGGTCTTTAGTGTCATATAATATATAGCCATTGATTTTAAAAAAGCTATTTGTTGTTAAATGAATCTCTGAAACCATCATGACATCAATTTGTTGGTTCTTCAAGAAGTACTCGAGTTCATTTTTGTGTTGGCGTAAGCCGTTTGCGTTCCAGAAACATATTTTTAAACAGTTCATGGTTTGTTAAGTACCGCCTGCAACATCATAGATTGCATGCGAACCATTTCTTGCATCATGCTGCTCATAGAGCTCATAAAACTGTTTAATGTCTCGATACTTGCTTCGAGACGATTGTAGTTACCAGATGGTGTTTGTTTTTTTAATCTTAAATCCTGCTTTTTGGAGGCCAGCTTTTATTTCCACTGGATTAACATATGAGTCAACACCTTTGATGACTACCTGTAGGCCTTTGCTACTCTTCAGCTGATAGGTATAAAAGTTCTTATTGCAGCTTTCAAACTCCTTTACTGCTTTACGATAACTACTTTCGTCTATAAAATGAATTTTAGTTTCATCAATTTTACCACGCTTGATTGGAATTACATAGAATGAATTTTCCCCGATAACAGAAATTAACTTATTTATTAATTCATTCGAATTTTTTTCCCTTAAAAAAATTGGTGGTGGTTTAAACGACTTCGGTGCCGTTTTTTGTTCACTTGTTTCGCTATCTAAAATAGCAAAACGATTTTGGGAACTTATTCCGTTAGCCTCCTTATCTTTAATTTTTTGGACATTGGTGCAATCTGCGAAGATTTAGGGCTTCGACCTCTTTTCAATACAGTTATATATCTGTCCATTCCCACTTGCGTCTTAGGTTTTTCTGCACTATCCATATTACTGTTGGTAACACTGTGTTCAGAAGGCGACTTGTTTGTAGTTATATTATTGTCATCGTTTAGCAATAATTAAGTTTTTACGCTCTAGGTCTTTTTTATAAAAATATTGTAATTTATTTTTATTTTTATATTCGATATTTCGCTACACCATTGGGTAGCATCGTCAAGAAATAAAAATAATTTTTTTTTTAAATTTTTAAATTACAATATTTTTATAAAAAAGACCTAGAGCGTAAAAACTTTATATAAGATTTCTTTTTTCTTTAGTCTGACCATTCTAACTCAATATAGATTGCAGGAAGGTCCTTAAATTTAATAAAATTTTTAAGGAAAAATTAAAACAAAAAATTTTTTTTTAATATTTACAAACAAAGTTACAAAACATTTTCAAAAAGATATTTTTACCAAAAAAATTTGGAAAAGTTTTTTTTTTTTTTAATTTTTCAAATTATTGTCGAATAAAATTTTACAAAATATTTTGAAAAAAGATATTCTACAAAATTTTTTATATACATTTTTACAAATAATTTTCAAAATATTTAAAAAAATAATTTCATTATTTCTATGAAAATGAAAATCATGAGTGTAACATAACATATTTTTAATATTAAGAATATATGTATATTGAGTAACATATTTATATGTATATAAGTTTGCCATTCCGTGTGTAATTTCAACAATATTTATTTCCGATTCTTTAAAGTATATATTCTGGAGCCTGTGCGTCTATCCGTCTGTCCGTGTTCGGGTAATAATATAATTTGCCAAGGAACCAGAAGAGATACAAATTATTTAAGCATACCAATCTGTCAGGCATAGTTTCGAAAATTTTGGGATTGCAATTCAGCAACATCGGATCATTCCTTTGGAGGCTGCGGGCCAAAAGCCACGAGCACCTAAATTTTTAACGTTTTTTTTTTTCTTCTTTTTTTCGGCTTTAGTAATTCTTTTTTGCTTTTTTTGTCGAATGGGCGACAGGTAGATTGCAAGGAGGTAGGGTTTTCCTCTTTGATTTGTATTAAAGACCTTTCTAAAAAGCAATACACTTAGAGGTATCCAGTGGACCCACAGAATGCCCACTGGTAAACAGTGGGATTTTTTTGCTATAGTCTAACCATTCTAACTTAATATAGATTGCAGGAAGGTCCTTAATTAAAAAAAATTTATTCAATTGAAAAATTCAATTTTATTGAATTTTTTTTAAATATTTACAAACAAAGTTACAAAATATTTTCAAAAAGATATTTTGACAAATTTTTTACAAATTTTCCAAAAAAAATTTCGAATAAAATTTTACAAAAAATTTAAAAAATAATTTTGCAAAAATTTTTACAAGCAATTTTTGAAATATTTAAAAAAAATTTCAGAATTTCTATGAAAATGAAAATCATGAGTGTAATTTTTGATTCGGGCCTTTATAAGTATTGCCGAGCCTCCACATGCTCTTCCACGGGAGTATTAAAAAAGCTAGTTGTTAAGTGTGTCTCTGAAACCAGCATGATAGAAATTGTTGGTTCTTTAATTTAATGTTGTTTTACTGTTATATTTATACCCTTCACCACAGGTGGAAAGGGTATACATAAGTTTGTCATTCCTTGGGTAATTTTTACAATATGTATTTTCGACCACATAAAGTATATATATTCCGGATCCTTATACATAAAGAAGTATATAAGATGATGTCCGTT
>OX451215.1:129327288-129616301 GCA_949628195.1 Phasia obesa | reverse complement strand
ACCACACATAAATGCAATAAAAATGATTAACATGGGTCAAAGCATTTGAAAGGGATCATTTATGTTTTGGATAGCGGAAATGATCAGAAAGAAAATAAAACATTTTAAGTAACTCAGTTTCTAAGAATGAAAAATAAAACTATTAAAAATATTGAGTAAGGTTTTGACCAATCGTAAGGTGGCAATTGTTGTAAGTGAGTCTTACAACCGCTAAGCAATTTGAAGTGTTAATTGCTGAACTGGAAAGTAAGCCAAATTTAAAGGATTTTATAGAGGCGCAACTCCTAGCAATTTTAAACAAGACTGGGAAGAGATAACAACAAAATTGAATTCAATTGGCCCACCAATAAGAGATGCTCTTGGATGGCAAAAAGTAAGGTTCAAAAAAAGATTTAAAGTATAAAGTAAAATATAATAACATATTTTTTTTAGGTGTGGAAAGATTTTAAATGCAAAGTGAAAAAGAAGTTGATGCTGAATAAGGCAGAAGTCAATGCAACAGGCGGTGGCAGGTACAAACAACAAACACTTTCACCTTTGGAAGAAGCTGCTGCTAATTTGATGCAATTTCAAAATCAGGTGAACCCTGAAGGTGAAGTGCAAGGAATTCAATCTCTTGATGAAACTTCTGTGATTGAAAATAGCAGTGGCATTGAATTTACAATTTCTGAGGATTGCGAAAACCTGCCATCCACTTCTGCATTTTCCATTCAAGAAACTCCTTTTAAGACAAGGAAAAGAAAAGAAAGTCGGACGTATGATGCACGCAGCGAATTGTTGCAAAAACACAACGCTATGCAAAAGGAAGTTTTTAATGAAATATCGAAAACACTAATGGAAATAAAAAACGTTATGAAAGAAACAATTGAGAAATATCAAACGTTTTCAGTGGAACAAGAAAAAACTAACGTTGAAATAAAAAATTCTTTGAAAGAATCGAGTCGGTACCAGAGAAAACTTTGGGAAGTTGAAGAAAAGAAAATGAAATTGATGGAAAGGCAACACCAAAGGGAAGAAAAGCTTTTCGAAACAGAAATGCAATTAAAGCAAATAAAAATGGATGTTAAAAGAAAAGAATTGGAAGTCCTTGAGAAACAATGTATGGGTTAATTGTTTTTTTTATAATTAGTTTATTTTTAAGTTAGCATTTTTTAAATTTAAAGAAAAAATCAAAACCATAATGTAAAAAATTAAAGTGAAAATTAAAATACATAAATTGAATTACAGAAAACTAGCTTTTATTTGTTTCCTTATTTCTACTGAATATATCTGACCATTGCCTCATAACTTTTCTCTGAAGCCTTAGATGTTGCTGATTTTCTTCATCATCAGAACTTTCACTATCCGACATAAAAAACATGTTTAATTTTAAATTTAATTTAACAGCGAAGAACTGACACAAAATATATAGGGATGGTACTTTTTCTTTTAATTTATCGATAATGTGTCAACGGCAACTCAACTTTCTTAGTTAATACCAATTAATGGTCGAGGCGGTGGTGACGTCGTCATAATATGACAGTGACTATGAAGTCGCCACGAAGTCGCCGTCGCCTTACATAATAAGGGTGATTTAGATTTCGTATAAATAGTAAGAAAAATTTAAATAAAGATTAGAACTAATTTTGTGATCTAAAGAAAAACAAGAGTGTTCTCAATTATTCTAATTGAGCATCTTAACCGATAGCTTAGCGGAATTAAAACGTGTTGCAGCTAAGTGCAACATCCTAAACATTCTTAGCAAAATAGGGAAACATAATATGGCGATCCTGCCGACCAACCTGTAGATGCGATAGAACTTACAGACCAAACCTGTAGATCCTGCCCATACTTTCCATAATACAAAAAAAAAAAAAAATTTGTAATCCTTTTTCCGATGTCCTCATACGACAACGCTCCTACAGAGGAAGAAATAAATAGCATTTTTGAAAAGTACCAAAATATCGTGGACGAGTACGAGCCACAAGGAACAGTTGCGAACTATCCTCAATACAAACCCACACCAACAAACTGTGGACCGAAGCCGATTACAGTAGAGGAATACAAGAAAAGAAGTAGAAAAATAGAGACTCCCATTAAAATTGAAGAGAAGGTGAAAAGGGGAGGAAAGAAACTACAACTAAAAAAAAGAAAAAAAAGTATAGCTACGTCTAATAGGCTTGACTGAAGGTGAGCAGAAAAGACGACTGTATATGCAAATAAGAGCCTTAAATGGGAAACCAACAAACTAAGAAGCAAGAGGCCATCACCATAAACAACAATAAACAAAGAGATATGGAGTTCGGCACCACTGTTAAGTTAGACGCTTTTTTAATTTTTTGTGTTATATTAATAGTATTTTTAATATTCAGGATTAACAAATACTTTAAAAATTACGTACAAAAGAAAGCTGTAGTACAAGTATAAAAAAAAGAGAGAGAAAAAGAAGAATTATATTATATTATTATTATCATTATTTTTTTTTGCATTAAATAAACCATTATAAGTATGAAATAAAGACAAATTTGAATATATTATAAAGAAATAAACTAATTTAATGGAAATATTGATAAATAAGTTAGAAAGGATTTTAATAAATTTTAAGAAATCAGGAACTAGAGGTTACCAGGAAATAACATTAAGAACTAAACTTGAAGAAATAGACTTATTAGAAAAATTTTACGAATTAGTGGACACAGACACAATTACAGAAGATATAAAAAGGAAAATAGATAGGTTTGACATATGTCTCAATAAGGCAAGGACACTCTTTGAAAAAGCTTTGAAATCCATTAATCAGAACCAAAACGTGGCAAACATGGCGACTTTCAATCTGGAAACGGCCATAAAAGTTATCCCTGAATTCACAGGAAACTATAAAGAATTGAATTCCTTTCTTACTATCGTTGAACTAATAAACAATACTTTGGAAACGGAACAAAGGAAGATTCTAGTATCTTTTGTATACAATGCAAAATTAAGTAGTTTAGTAAGAACCTCGGCAGGAATATCAGTACCCACGACATTTATAAAATTAAAGAATATTTTAACTAATAAGTACAAATCAACGAAAACGGTCTCACATATACAGACTACTCTCAGCACGCTCTCACAAAAAAACATGAACGTAAACACATACCATGAAAAGGTCTTGAACCTGATAACAGAATTAATTGAGTTACAAATTAAATAAATGCAAAATTGCAGTACGGTACAAGCCGACACCATAAAACAGCTGAATGAGAGCTATGCTTTGAACGTATTCAAGATCGGCTTGAAAAGGGAGCTCAAACAAACAGTTTTTGCCTCCAGACCGAAAGAACTAAGTGAAGCACTTCAATTAGCTTTAGAGTTAGAGAAAGAATTTTCTAGGAATTCGGACAGAATTTTATATTTCTCGAACAATAACAACAGGAGAAACAAGTCAGGGAACTTTAGCAACAATAATAATAGACGAAATAATTTTAATCAGAATAATGAAAGAAACTTCTACGGCAATAATTGGTCGAATTACAATAATGGTTATAATAGGAACAATGGTAACAATAATAATTCGAATAAAAATAATAACAGACCACAATATTACAACAGCAACCATTTGGGTAATCAGGGTAATAATAACTATACGAAAAATCGGAGAAACAATAACAATGGTAACCGATATAATAACAGTCATAACAACCATAATCATAACGGAAATAATCGAAATACATATTTCCACGGCAACCGACGAAACGTACATTACGTCCAGGAAAACTACCAAGACCCGGATGTGAGTCAAGGAACTGTACAAACTCACTTTCCGGAGGAGCAAAAATAAGAATAGATAACGTTTTCCACATCTCAAATAACAAGACAAATTTTATAGACTTAATTTTAGAGAACAATTTCACACTTTCATTTTTAATAGACACAGGAGCTGATATCTCTGTATGTAAAGTCGATAGGTTAAACGAAGATGCTATACATATTGACAAGAAAAGATCACTTAGTTTTACAGGTATCACCAAGGAAACGATTAACTCTTTAGGAACATCAGATTTAAGTTTCAACATAAATAATATAAAAGAAAAGCATGAATTCCACATTGTTGACAAAGAATTTCCAATACCAACAGATGGAATTTTGGGACGAGATTTCTTTTCAAAATTTCTATGCAAAATTGATTATGAGACATTTACGCTGACAATTACCTTGGAAGGGGAAGATATAGTCATACCCATGAACTCACAGTTAGATAGGGACTATTGTATAAAGGTAGAAAAACGATCGGAGACTATTCATGCTATAAATTTGAGTATTTGTGAAGATAGTATTGTTCTCAGCAAGGAAATTCAACCGGGCATATTTGTTAGCAATACTATAGTAGCAGGAAACGGGAATCACCACATTAAAATATTGAATACGACGGATAAAGACGTAATCTTGGGAAAAATTGACCTAGAGATAGAACCTTTACGGAATTACACAGCGTTACAAAGACCAAGAGAGAGAAACTTCAGTAAGGACAGATTCAACAAACTAATGGACACGTTGAAAATTGACGTTAAGGACGACAAAGCAAAGACAGAATTGATACAAGTATTAAAGGACTATCAGGATATTTTTCACTTGGAAGGGGAGACATTGACTTCTAATAATTTTTACACTCAGAATTTAAGAGTTTCAGACGAAACACCAGTATACGTAAAGAATTATAGGTTACCATATTCTCAACAAGACGAAATCAATAGCCAAGTACAGGAGTTACTGGATAAGGGTATCATCGAACCCTCAACCAGCGCATACAATTCACCATTATTGGTAGTGCCAAAAAAGGGTGAAAACGGGAAAGAGAAATGGAGATTGGTTGTAGATTTCCGACAACTTAACAAAAGAATAGTAAATGATAAATTTCCATTAACACGACTGGAAGATGTTTTAGATCGTCTCGGAGGAGCGAAGTATTTTTAAACTTTAGACATGACCAGCTCATTTCATCAGATAGAATTGGACGAAGGTTCGAGGAAATTGACCGCATTTTCAACTAATAATGGACATTATCAGTTTAAACGACTACCATTTGGTTTAAAGATTTCATCGAATAGTTTTCAGAGAATGTTAACAATAGCACTGAGTGGGCTAGACTCTAAAGCTTTCTTGTACGTAGACGATATTATTGTGTTCGGATGCAGTTTGAGGCACCATAATGAGAATCTGATAAGAGTATTTGAACGTTTGTCGAAGTACAATTTGAAACTGAACGCGTCGAAATGTGTATTCCTGAAATCGGAGGTAATTTACTTAGGACACCAGATAACAAAGGATGGAATACGTACGGATCCTTCGAAACATAAAGCCATTGAACAATACCCAATTCCAAAGGACAAGGAGGAGGTTAAGAGGTTCGTTGCATTCTGTAACTATTATAGGCGTTTTATAAAAGATTTTGCAGAAATTACAAAGTGTTTAAATGATCAGACTAAAAAAGGAAAAGAATTTCAATGGACAGATGAATGTCGACAGGCTTTTGACACACTAAGATCAAAATTGGTTAATGCACCAATATTAAGATACCCAGACTTTGATAGACCTTTTATATTGACCACGGATGCATCAGATTATGCATTGGGCGCTGTACTATCACAGGGAGAGATAGGAAAAGATTTACCAATTTCTTACGCTAGCAAAACTTTAGGGAAACATGATTTGAACAAGCCAGTAATAGAAAAGGAGTTACTCGCAATACACTGGGGAATAGAATTTTTTAGACCTTACCTGTTTGGTAGAAAATTTATAGTTGTAACTGATCATAGACTCGTTTCACTCTTTACTCACAAAAATCCTTCATCGAAATTAACACGAATTAGAGTAGATCTATCTGACTATGACTTTGAAATTATTTATAAGAAAGGGAGAATAAATACCAACGCTGACGAACTATCCAGAATAAGATTGGATTCCAGTATGTTGAAGAGTATGATTCCTGTAGAAGACGATAATAACAAACTATCTAAAATCTTAGTAACGACACGCGGAATGAAAGCAAACGAAATTAATAATGAAGTAATGAAAAATAACAAGAATGACATGTCCCAAGGCCAACATATAGATAATCATATGTGGGAATGTACATCAATAAGAGATATAAAGAATGTGCACTAATTAAAGTTTAATATTATTAAAACCGGTATGAATAGGAAAAATGGACCGAAAGATGGTACCATGGAAAGTAAAGATAATACCTATGTATTGAATGTTAATGAAGATCTAGCAAAATACGTTTTGTCCCTAGAGAAATTAATAATTTATATGCATGGACAGAATATTAAGAATCTCGCTTTATCATGCGAAGATAAAATTTTTAAGCTCGTATCAATTGAATATTTAAATAGAATTTATAATGAGGTGCACCGGAGAATATTAAAGGCAAGTAAATATAGGAATCATGAATTGAATATCATAGTGTATAAACCATTGCAACATATTAAAGATAGAAAATTACAAATGAGAATTATAAAAGAATTTCACGATTCGCCACTCTCAGGACATTTTGGTATTAGGAAGACAGTACTAAAATTGAAACAACGTTACGTGTGGAAGAACATGCGAAGGATGGTTAGGGATTATATCAACAAATGCGACAAATGTATAAGGAACAAACAAACGAAGTACGTGAAAGAAGAAATGGTTATAACTGAGACTCCTAATAACAGTTTTGAAGTAGTAGAAATAGATACAGTAGGTCCTTTGCGAATATCTAATGGGTACAGATATATTCTAACGATGCAGTGTGAATTGACAAAATATGTTGTAGCACATCCAATTGAAACAAAGGATGCTAGAAGCATTGCCAAAACTTTAGTTGAACAATTTATATTGAAATATGGTCTTTTTGAAATTTTGAGATCCGATAGAGGAACTGAATTCAACAATGAACTATTGAGGGAAGTTTGCAATTTACTTAACATAAACCAGAAATTTTCAACACCCTATCACCATCAATCAATAGGTTCTGTTGAACGTAACCACCGTGTACTAAACGAATATTTGTTAAATTTTGTGGATGATTATGAATGGGACAAATGGGTCCCATATTACACATTTGCTTACAATACAGTACCACATATTGACACTAACTACTCACCCTACGAACTTATATATGGTAAATTAGCGACGTTACCAACAGACAAGATAGAAAATGTAAATAGATGTTACAATATGGATAATTATGCCAATGAAATTAGAATAAGGTTGAAAAAATCATTGGAGAATGCTAGGAAATTATTAGACATGGCTAAGCAAAGATCAAAAGTAATATATGATAAGAATGTGAATAATGGCAATTTCAAAGAAGGAGATTTAGTATTAATAAAACTAGAATCTAGAAAAAAGAATCAGAGCCCATATAAGGGACCATATCAGATAATCAAGAAATTAGGTGTAAATTCATTATTAAAAGTAGGATCTGAAGAGAAAATTTACCATAACAATCTTTTAAAATTATATAAGACTAACACATTAAGTCAAATATATATACATATGTTATAGAAATAAATAGTAAAATAAGATACTTTATCGTTAAAATATTACTATTACTATACAATTATTGTAATTTTTGACCTTTTGAATAATTTTATAATTAAGTTTTAACGCTCTAGGTCTTTTTTATAAAAATATTGTAATTAATTTTATTTTTATAATCGATATTTCGCTACACCATTGGGTAGCATCGTCAGGAATTAAAAAATAGTTATATAATATTAAATGAATGAAAAAATTAAAATGATTGAAAAAAAAACTTTTTTTTGATTGACAAAAAGTTTTTTTCAATCATTAATTAAATACTAAAATTTTGTTTATTGATTTTATAAAATTTGCTTATTTAATAAAAAAATACAGTATTGCTTAATGTACTATTTAATTTTGGTGTCGGACTTACTTCCTTTCAGAAGTGCTATATTTGGTTTGTGAAAAAAATCAAATGAAATATGATAGTCGCATTTATTTTTAAATGCAACTTTATTAAAATTTGCTGAATGTGCGCTACTTATTTTTATGGGAACAATAAATGAAAAAATATATTTAGGTCAATATTTGAGAATAGCATTGTGATAACTTACATATTCTAACTGAAAGCGTCGCTCTGTTCCGATGAAGCAGAGACTGCGTGTTTAACCAGAGTTAGTGTGTGTTGAAGCAGAGGTTCGAGCAGAGAATGTGTGTCAATGCAGCGACTGCATGTGTGAAGCTGATCTGACAGTAAACAAACTATAGTGGCTTACAGCTAAAATAATTAGGACAAATGTTGATGCAGTAATTAAAATTACTATTTTGATGCAGACAAATGACGAGATGTAGCCGCAGACAAGCAGCGGGAAGTGTTAATGTGCAGTGAAGGGTAAAGAAAAAAGTTTAAAAACAATTAAAACAAAAAATATACAGCCACTGAGCTTATGTTTTTTAATTTCATTTATTGTTTTAATATTGATATTTATAGAAGTGGTCTTTAGACAAAAGAGAAATTGTTCAAATTTAAAGAAGAGAGTTTAGATGTAATGAGTTTTTGAATTTGAACAATATGGAGAAGTTTAGATGTTTGATGTCAATCACATTTCTAGATGAATAAATGTGAATAGAAGTTAATATTTTTCCTTTTGAAGAAAATTAAGAGAAATTTATGAGTGATTTAATTATGGAAGGCAGTGCTACATGCAAATATTAGATGTTTAAAAAATTCTTTCGAGATAAATTTATTAAAATTAATTATTGAGACAAAATAAACCGTTTTGTTTGTTTATTTTGAGTTAAATTAATTTCAAAAATTTTTGAGTTAATTAGAAGAAAATTTTACTTTCATTTAAGTTGTTATTAATATTTGAGATAAAATAAAATTGTGAAATTTAATACATTTTTAGAGAAGAGATAATAGAATAAAATTAATTAATTTTTTTTCTAAGTAGATAATATTATTTTTTGTACTTTACATTTTGATTTTACTATATTTTTGAATTTTATTTGTGAAGCATTGATCACCACAAAGATGTTAGCCAGCGATATTTTGGCTATGACAGTTGACGAACTTAGAACGGAATTAGGTAAATTAGACCTTTTAAAAACGGGCAACAAGACAGATCTTCAAGAGCGTTTGCTCGATCATTTTGGGTTGCGAAATAGAAAAGAACCAGACTTAGACAATGGAGAAGCTTCAGATATGATCAATCGTGTGGTAGTGGAGCGCAGTAATATTTTTTCGCTTCGAGATATTCAGGATACGGTATCAGCTTTTTCTGGTGATGGTTTACCTGAAGTTAAGCATTAGCTACAAGAATTTGAAGATGTTGCGTGTACAGTAGGTTGGGATGATTTACGAAAGTATATCTACGCTAAGCAACTGCTTAAAGGGGCAGCAAGAATTTTCATCAGAAGCCAATCTGATGTAAATAATTTGTCTTCTCTTAAAATGGGCTTGATGAAAGAATTTGGTACAAAGTTATCATCTGTGGAAATCCACAAAATTTTGTCAAATCGTCGTAAGTCAAATAACGAAACTTTTCGCGAATCTTTATATAGTTTACAAGAGATTAGCAAACCCATACAAATTGACGATGAGAGTATTATTGAATATTTTATTCAAGAGAATGATATTTTGTATTCTGCTGTGATAGGTAATGATGTCTTAGCCCATGTAGACTTAATTATAGATACAGGGAGCTAAATTTCGAAACAAGATTTCAGAGTGGTCGTTTATTAAGAAAGAAGAAGCCAACGCTATCGTTGATACTACAAAACGTGACAACCAGTGTATGATGGAAATCAATCCTATAGCTAAACTACACGAAGAATTTGGCGAATTGGTTCATTCCGCGTCATTAAATGATTTTACAGAAGACGAATTACAAATAGAGCATCTTGAGAAGAGTATGCAAAATAAAATTAGAAGTACAATTAAAGCTTATAGACCAATAAAACCTGAAACATTTCCCGAGAGAATGAAAATTACCCTCAGTGACGATACCCCAGTTGTACATAGACCCCGCAGAGTTCCAAACCCTGATCAAATTTTCATTTACAACCAAGTCAAAGAATGGTTAGAGGACGGCATTATAATACCGAGTTATTCGGAGTATTCTGCTCCAGTCGTTTTAGTACAGAAGAAAGATGGCACAAAGCGTCAGTGCTGCGATTATCGGAAACTCAATGAAAAAATTTTAAGAGATAATTTCCCTATGGTACTTATCGATGACGTTGTGCAAAGACTGAAAGGTGCGAAAGTCTTCTCAACACTAGATTTAAAGGCTTAGAATTAAAGCTGGAGTTCCCCAAGGTAGTATTTTGGGACCCGTTTTATACCTGTTGTACACTTCGGATATGCCCACAAGTAACCGAGTCCATACCTCGACATTTGCGGATGACACGGCTTTTCTAAGCGTTCATGAAAGCCCCCATATAGCTTCCAAATATCTACAGGATCATATAGTTCACCTGGAGATGTGGGTAAAAAAATGGAGAATAAAAATAAATGAACAAAAATGTATCCACATAACTTTTACACTGCGTAGAGATTCATGCCCACCTATCCGCATAAACAACAAGTTATACCCCAGCATTCAGAGGTAAAATATCTTGGTATTCATCTTGATCGACGCTTAACCTGGAAAAGACACATCGAAGCAAAATTGACACAGATGAAGCTAAAAGCAGAACAAATTAATTGGCTGATTGGTAGAAATTCAACCCTAAGACTGGATTGTAAACTTCTATTGTATAAATCGATTCTCAAACCTATATGGTGTTACGGGATTAAATTATGGGGCACTGCCTCCGCTTCAAACTTAGAAAATATTCAAAGGCGTCAAAATAGGATTTTACGAATGATAACAGTTGCACCCTGGTATGTAAAAAACTCAAATATTCACAAAGATCTAAACATCCCATTAGTTACTGATGAAATAGCGAAACATGCAGTAACGTGTCTGAAAAAGCTGGAAACACACCCAAATCCACTGGCTCGAAACATCCTTAACGATCGTAGTTACATTCGACTAAGAAGGAGAAATCTTGCTTCTTTTAGCCGAACATCAGATGAATAAATATTATATAATATCAGTAATTGTATAACTAATAGTTTTATTGTCTAGCACTGGCTGGACTTTACAAGTTTAATTTATTTTACCTTAGATTTAAGATGTGAACACTTATTGTTAGTTCAAATACTTTGAAGATTCAATAAACAAATTATGAAAGAAAAAAAAAAAACTAGATTTACGAAATGGATTTTTTCACGTTCCTTTAGAGGAAGATTCTCAAAATTACACTTCCTTTGTGACTAGTAAGGGTCAATATGAGTTCAAGTTCGCACCATTCGGTATATCGAACTCTCCTGCAATATTTTGTAGATATATCGCTTTGGTTTTCCGTGAATTGATAAGTGATGGCACATTGATCGTTTATATGGACGATATTGTTATACCGTCAGAAAATGAGTATGAAGGTGCCGAAAAGTTGATAAAAGTTTTAAAAATAGCAGAACAAAATGGTTTAAATATCAAATGGTCGAAATGTCAATTTTTGAAAATAAAAATTAACTTTTTGGGTTACATTTTCGAAAACTCGACAATTTCACCGTCGACAGAAAAAACTCGTGTTGTAATTAATTATCCCCTACCAACAAGCGTAAAAGCTTTACAAAGATTTATCCCTGGGTATGCAACAATTACGAGACCATTTTCGAATTTACTGCGAAAAGACGCAAAATTTAAAATGGGAGATAAAGAAATTTTAGCTTTCGAGCAATTGAAGAATTCAATGGTGAATCCACCAGTTTTGAAAATTTTCTATCCTAAATCCATTATGATGATAGTTTACATGGTTACGGTGCAGTTTTACTACAAAAAGATGAAGATCCACAATTTCACCCCGTGGAATAGATGAGTCGAAGGACTACTCAGACGAAACAAAAATACCACTCGTATGAGCTCGAAGTTTTAGCGGTTATCGAAATAAAGATAGTGACAGACTGCAATGCTTTTGCACTAACATATTAGAGACAGGTCCATACGAAGATTACTTTATGAAATACGACATACTGCACAAAGATCCTAATAACGAACTATTAGTTGTACCGAGTTCAATGGAACAAGAAATAATTCAGATAGCTCATAGACAAGAACACTTCTAATTTTTATTTCTATTATCAAAAACATTTTCCGTTCCATTACTTCCATAGTTAGCATATCCCAATGCAAAAAGGATATTCATTGCACTCTCAAGAGTATCAGGATTCCTACATGCTAGTATGGTCTTCATTGGTTCCGAATTTTTTTTTTTGTTAAATATCCATAGAAGTTCTCAAATTGTTTATAGCAATCTGCTCACTATTTACATCTACTCCGAAATCCGAAGCTACCTTATTATTTAAACTGCTAAGTTTATCTTTAATTTCATTATAAAATTCAACTACATTCGTTCTGAAAATCACAGAACGAAGTTGGTCATAAAGCTCTTCTACACTTCGATTCTCCCCAAAATAATTCACCAAAACTGATTTAATCTCCGGCCACGATCGCACATGAAAATTAATTTCAATTGCCTCTTTGGCTTTACCTTTAATTTTACTTTTAATCAGATCGAGAAATAAAAGCTGGAAAGGTTCATCATACTGTAAAAAGAGAGGATTAATTTTATCAGCAAGGGATATGAATGTATATAAATTATTTTTCTCCCCAAAAAATTCCGGTAATCGTTCCAAAAATTTAACATGGTTAAAGTATGCGCCATTTTTTAATATTCAATAAATATTTTTTAAAGGTTTTTTTTAAATCAAAAGAAAGAAAAAACTGATTTCTTAACGATAAATAACAAAATATAATTTATATGCACGTATAAACACGAAGAAAAAGTAATTTAAATAATTATTATCTATTAACAATATTTTTATTTAAACAAACAACAAAATAACAATTTTAAGATAAAAATAACCACTTAATGTAACAATAAAAATAATTATTTTAATAATAATAACAATAGTAATTTAAAGAAATTGATTTTAATGCAATGCACTTTCCTTTTTATGATGTCTTCAAAAGGAACAATTGATATTACTTCCTCATGTATGTATTTCCTTTCTTCACAATCACTTAGATTCTTGATATTCTTTAGGTTTCATTAGACTTCAATGTTTTTATCATTTTTAAATTCAAAACTGTTTTTTTTTTCAAATACAATATTAAATTTTTTAATCTATTTCACAGTTTATATTACATATAAAATTTAAATTTAGTTTTTAGTTTATATACTTTCAGTTTTTCTATCGATTGTTGATAGTGCGTATATAATAATATATATATTATTATATACGCACTATTATTGCTTTTGATAGTTTTGAGTTATTTTTTTTAATATTATTTTTTAGCTACACTTATCTCAAAGTTGATAAAATTTAAAATTTTTATTTTATTTATATGTATTTATTTTTTAAGGATTTGATGTTTTTTTCTTAGTGTTTTGTCCTTTCTCACACACTCACACGATAGAATATAGCACCATGACAGCTTTTTCTAGTATAATATAGTTAATCAAAATTTTTTTAAATATCACTAACACGATTTTCTGTTGCTGCTGAACACTGTTTTCCAAAATAGGGTTTTCATACAAGAGTAAATACATAGGGTTTCTATAAAAGTGTTAATATATATAATATATGTGTACGAAGTTATACATATAACTAATAACCTTAACGTGTTGCTCGATTGTGGATGTTTCAAATTAAGTTAGTCTAAAACTGAGAAATGTCAAATTAAATGCAAAAAAAAACTTGACGGCGAAACAAATTTAACCACCCGATACTTCCGAATCTTCTAGGGTCTTTGCTACACCAAGGTGACAGTCCACTTAGTCCGTTGTGGATCTACCTTATGACCACCTCGAAGGATGACATGACAATTAAGGCGGCAGTAATTTTTGCCATCTGCGCTTTCCCAGGTTCGAAGCCATCCTTTAACCTGAGATTGTACAGTGGATCCAATATGATTTTGCCAGTGGACTCACTGGTAAGATCTCACTTCGCGTCGGTCTACTGTCTTCCTCTTTAGGCACTAATTTTTTCCGATATGGGATCGTTCCTTTGCATCGCCGGCCAGGCTTCTCTTGACTCTATCGCAATATAACAATAACAATAGTTCCTTTCAGGCTTGGAAAGTACTCTGCTGTAGTAGCCTATAACCTTTTTTGTTCCATCTACTGTTATGTTACGGAACTCCAAAATAAAACCTTTTGTTATGTTTGTAATGTTTTGTTTTCGTTCTCCAAACAGTGACTGACTGTGTCTACTCTTTATTATATTATTTATATATACTTTACATTTCTTCACACTACACCTCCCTCTTTCAGAAAAGGCAGTTCTAAAATATATTTCTAATATATAAATTCATTTTGGATATTATTTTTTTTATACAATATTATTGGTCTTCTAAAAGTTATATATCTTCAAATTCATTTTGGATATTATTATTTATTTTTTTTACATATACCATTATTGGTAATCTAAAAGGATTATAAATCTTTCTTAAATATTTTAGTTGTATTTTTTTATTTTTTTTAGTGTGCACTCTTTCCACTTTTTAATATATATATAATATATATATATATATATATATATATATATATATATATATATATATATATATATATAAATATATATATATATTAATAATTTTAAGATTAAAATTATATTCAAAATTGATATAATCTTATTTTTATGTAACGAGTGATTTTTTAAGAGCTTGAGAACTTTTTTTAAAAAAAAAACGCATAAAATTTGCAAAATCTCATCAGTTCTTTATTTGAAACGTTAGATTGGTCCATGACATTTACTTTTTGAAGATAATTTCATTTAAATGTTGACCGCGGCTGCGTCTTAGGTGGTCCATTCGAAAAGTCCAATTTTGGGCAACTTTTTCGAGCATTTCGGCCGGAATAGCCCGAATTTCTTCGGAAATGTTGTCTTCCAAAGCTGGAATAGTTGCTGGCTTATTTCTGTAGACTTTAGACTTGACGTAGCCCCACAAAAAATAGTCTAAAGGCGTCAAATCGCATGATCTTGGTGGCCAACTTACCGGTCCATTTCTTGAGATGAATTGTTCTCCGAAGTTTTCCCTCAAAATGGCCATAGAATCGCGAGCTGTGTGTCATGTAGCGCCATCTTGTTGAAACCACATGTCAACCAAGTTCAGTTGTTCCATTTTTGGCAACAAAAAGTTTGTTAGCATCGAACGATAGCGATCGCCATTCACCGTAACGTTGCGTACAACAGCATCTTTGAAAAAATACGGTCCAATGATTCCACCAGCGTACAAACCACACCAAACAGTGCATTTTTCGGGATGCATGGGCAGTTCTTGAACGGCTTCTGGTTGCTCTTCACTCCAAATGCGGCAATTTTGCTTATTTACGTAGCCATTCAACCAGAAATGAGCCTCATCGCTGAACAAAATTTGTCACATTTGAACATTTCGAACCGAACACTGATTTTGGTAATAAAATTCAATGATTTGCAAGCGTTGCTCGTTAGTAAGTCTATTCATGATGAAATGTCAAAGCATACTGAGCATCTTTCTCTTTGGCACCATGTCTGAAATCTCACGTGATCTGTCAAATACTAATGCATGAAAATCCTAACCTCAAAAAAATCACCCATTACATTCTATTATATTTATACATATATATGTATCTTTTACATATCCATATATATATCTTATATATATATATTTTTTTTTTAGAACTATTATACACAAATATTATACATATTTATTATACGAGTATATATATTACAATGATTCTACATGTGTTATCATTGAGTATTGAAATAAATTTTAGAACTTAAGTTCTGATGATGAATACTTTTAAATAATTTTATATTTCCTCAATATATTCTTATGTACCTTTTGAAATTTATTTTCTGCAGTAATTTATCTTTTATTAATTTCGTAATTAATCTTTTGTTTCATTTTGGCTTTTTCAATCAATATTTTGCTCTACTTTGCGCTATTTGAAGTCTAAATTTGATTTCTTTTTCATAAGCATCTATATTATATATTGGTTCTATTTCGTTTGATTCTAGGAAAGAAGGGTGGTTGGTAATTTGCCGTAAACAACTTCAAATGGACAATACCCATGTACTATGGATGGTGTCGTATTGAAACAGTGGGAAAAGTACTTTAACCAATATTCCCACTCGACCTATTCTATGGATAGATAACTTCGCACAAATATATTGAAGGTTTTATGTGCTCTTTCCACAGTCCTTAATGTCTGATGATGGTAAGCGGTAGATGTTTCTTGGTTAATTCCAAGTAATTTACACATATTAATCATCAAATTATTTTTATATTCTGTTCCTAAATCTGTTAAAATTTTCTTTGGTAGGCCATATGTTAAAATAAGATTATCAAAAATCGCTTTGGCTATTGTTTGGGCATTTTTCGATGGAACAGGTATGGCTATCAGATATTTGGTCAGATCACATATAATGGTCACAGCATATTCATTTCCCTGATTTGAAGATACAAGTGTCAATTACGACAGTATCAAATGCCTTACTTGGCTTAATGGTTCTATATTTTTTGGGAGTGATTTATTTTTCTGACAGAAGATGCAAGACTTGACGTATTTAATGACATCTTTAGTCATATTTTTTCAATAACAGTAGTTTCGTAATTTATTCAGCGTTCTCGTTACACCTGAGTGTCCTCCCGTTAAAGGGTCATTACGATAAAATTTTAATAAATGTTCTTTTTCAGACTTATTTTTCACAAACTTTATTTTTGGTGTAATCATAATAATTATTGTATTTAGATACTTTTTCCAATTAGTTTTAAAATCTTCGACTGACACGTAGTTGAACAGGTCGTCGTTCAATGAAATTTGAACTTTTTCGACTCTAGCATTTTTAGCTTCAGATTCTAGCTTTGATATTAATTGTTTTAGAACAATTTTATCATTTAAAATGCCATCCTCGATGTTAAATTTACTCAATATTACGTTAACTTTCTTTAAAATTGCTTTTGGAGAAGTTCCATTAAATTGGAATTTAATAAGTGGTACTCTTTTTGCTTCTCTAAAATTACTTATTTCAACTGCTTTTGGATTGCTTACGATCTTTAAACTTTCATTTTCAATATCAATCCTGCCTGACTGTTTTGAATTTTGCCCTTTTGTCTGGTTTCTCGTGGTTATTACATACACACTCGTTTAGTTTACCGTCCTAATAGATTCTTTATCAATTTTGGAGAGAGCATCTGCACCGCAATTATCCGAATCCTTTATATATTCGATTATAAAATCATATTCTTCAATATCCAATTTCATGCGATTTTTAAGCGAAAAAAGATATGTGAGTGGCTTATGTTCACTGCGTATAACAAATTTTTTTCCATAGACATAGGGGCGAAAATGGTTAACTGCCCAATAAATTGCGGTTAGCTCCTGTTCAATTGTAGACTTATTTGACTCTCCTTTTGTAAACGTGCGTGAAGCGAAAGCAATGGGCATTTGTATACCATTATGTTCCTGGCTTAGGATAGCCCCACAAGCCACTTTGCTTGCGTCTGTTGTTATGTAAAACTCTTTACTAAAATCAGGATATTTTAAAATCTTTTGGTTAATTAATGCACTTTTCAAATATTGGAATGAATTTTCATATTCCTTCGACCAATTGAACTTTACGTTTTTCCGAGTTAGTTGTGGAATATGTAGTGCAATTTTGCAAAATTAGAAACAAATTTTCTATAACAATTGCAAAAAGCAATAAAGCGTTTGGCTTCCTTAGGATTTTTGGGAGTTGAATACTCCCAAATCTTTAACGTGAAGCTTTTGCTTATAAAAGTTGTTCTAAGTAATTTTTTCATGTTCTAATGTAAAAATATCGGTATATTCACTACACAATTTTGTTAATCTATCGGATACAAATTTTGGAAAATTTGTTGTTAATGTTCTAAGAAATTCATCGTTTCTACCCTCATTTGCGTGTTGTATTTTAAAAATATGATAATTTATCAAGCTTTCGAACCGAATTTGTCTATTTTTAAGTAATACATTAGTAGTTGTTGTATTTAAAGTTTTAACATATGGATTCGCACCCACCAGAAACTATGCAATTTGGAATTAAAATGCCCAACTCTAGTTCTTGATTTGGAATGAAATAATATTAAATAGCATCTAAATTAAATATTTTTCTAAATGTTTCACAATGTGCGAGGACTGGTGCATGTCAATAATTGGTATCTCGATTTCATAAGGCGGTTTCTTAATGCGTACTACCATAAAGCTTTCGTTTTCACTGTAATTTAAAATGCAATTATTTGCTTTTATAAAAAAAAGGCCTATAATACCATCATACGGAATGGGGAAATTACTGTCAACTACTAAAAACTTGTGGCTAACTGCATATTCAGCTAAAAAAATATTACAATAGATTGATCCGATGCTACTAAAAATTCCAACGCCTCTTATAGATACTTTATGATCTTTATTTATTTTTGTTCTATTTTGTAATTGATTGATCTTGATTAAGGAAATATCAGCACCTGTGTCGAGAAGAAAAGTGCTTGACGAAATGGCTGTTATTTTACTAAGCTTAACATAACTACAAAAATTTAAATTTAGACTATAAATTGTTTCATTGTCAAGAGTATGGTGTTTATTGTTATAAGTACTTTCGTCTAAGTTTCGTTTATTTTCGCGCGTTCTTAACCCCCTCCCCACTGGGGGTTTTATTAGTTTTCCGAATCTTGTTGCACAATGCGTATATTCCTGTTAGTCTTGAATTGTTATTTCGTATACGCCGATTATTGTTGTTATTGTACTGATATCTTGTTGTTATTGTTTTTATAGTTTCTATTCTGATGTGAACTATTGTTACGAGGGCTGTTGTAGCTGTTAAATTTATTACGATTTCTAATCCTGTTTTTATTATAGTTTGTTCCCATATATCTGTAAGTTCCATCATTATCTTGATTTACCCGCTGTATTCCGACATGGAAGACTTGTTGTCCACTTGTCCTGTCATTTGAAACACTAGTGAATTTGGCCGTTGCCTCAGATATATTATCAAATTAGTCTATTTCCATCATTAGCCTAAATTTCTCATTGTTAGCATTCTTAGTCATCGATTGCACTGCGATTTGAGTAGAATATTTCTTTGCAGTCTCTGGCCCTAAACCGTCTGCTAGATACTAAGTCCTCTATCTCTTTTGTATAATCTGATGTACTTTTATTAAATTGTTTTGTATTCAAAATTTTGCAAGTAATGGATTCTGCACTTTTGCTTTTAATTGTTTCCAAGGTTATATAATTTCTAGCCGTACCTAATTACTTTGTTTTTATTAATTGAATCGCTACAGCTTCATGGTTTTCTTTCAACGTATCTAATAATGATAAAGCATCAATAAATCGTTGCAAATTTTCAATTGTGCCATCGAAATCTGGCAATAGCTAGGATGCCAATACTATATACTTTATTCTGTCTGTCATTGTAGCTTCACTAGAAATATTGTCTAATCGAATGTTATTATCTTCCGAAGATGTATATTCTTCATAACTATCTTCACCTATATTGAATGCAAAAGATTCATCCAAAGATGTTGGTACTATTTCGTCGATATTTAATTTTAAAAGAATATTTTGTGATTTAGATTTTACATAAGAAATGAGTTCTTCTACCTGATTGTTGTTGTTGTCATTCAAAAGATGTTTCAAATTTTTAGCAGATGTGACTTTATGGTTGTGATGATTTACTAGTAAATTAAAATGCTTATTCCATGTTTTCTCGCTTGGTAATTTTGATTTGTTCAAACACTTATAAGCTTTATCGAAAAAAAGTTTTTTTCTTGGTTCTTACTCATACGAAGCGTGAAGACAAAGAGATAGAGTAAATAAAAGGTGATAATGTATTTATGTATATGGAAGATACAATTTGTTCTTTTAATTTTCTTTTCTCCTTTTCCCTGTTTTAGGTCATATTTACTTGAGTTTAGTTTAAAATATCATAAATCTTTTTATATGTAACGGTTTATTTTTTCTTCTTTTTTTTCTGTCTTCACTATTATGTTTTTACGATTAAAAAAAATGTATGTAAAAGTATACTGCTTTTAAATATACATATATGTATTTATTTATGTAATGTAATATTTTATGTGAGTAATTATTAAGTATTTATACAGTTAAAATACTAGTAGGTTATGTAATAATTATAAGTAGAACAATTTTTAAATGTAGGCAAAAACAGAATAGTTATAAATAATAATTTTATAATATTTTATAAATGTAATGATAAGAATATTAAATGGTTACAAAAGATGTGATGATGACTCTATATAAAAATGCATACAATTATACGCTTACTATAATAAATAATCCGTCTGCATTCTGCATGTTCAGGCCCATTGTGCGGATATACTTCTCTTTCACTGCGTCCGAGTTGTGTTTTTTTTTAATCTCGTTCTTGTTTATCATCTTTAATTTTGGCTAAATTCATGGCTGAATCCTCTTTAAACTTAAGACTCACAGTTTTCCATAAGCTTGTAAATATATATCGCGAACAGCGTTTAAAAGTTTTTTACGTAATAATGTGAACTATTTTGTTGAGTTGAACTTTTATTAAGAAAAATTATGTTAAATTATTTATTAAAAAAAATTTTATTCTCTTCGACAAGCGAAAATATATTGTTTGCTGTTGATAGTTTTGCCAAGTTCGTTCTGATGCAAATTAAAATTATTGTTTTTTTGTTGGTCATTAAGCTTTAATCAAAAAAGGCGTTAAATTTAATTGGTTCACTGTATTTAATTTGTGTTGTTCTCGTATATTCTCCTTGAATTTTAAGAAAACCAGTAAAATAAAATATTGTTTTTGTATTTTGCTTTTCATGAAAGGAACAACATTTTTAAAAAGAGAGCGAACATTACAGTGTGAATAACAGAGATGCATGTATGTATCACTTAAATTGTTGCATCTTATAGTTTGCACATAATACAATTATTCACTCACTGTTTTAACGGACTTTTTCCAGTTTTATTTAATAATAGGTATTTCATGAATTTTATATTTTACTTTATACTTTTCTTTTTAGGTAAGTAATGTTTTGACAAAATTTTTTTTTATGTTTTTTTTACATTTCAAGACATTCTCTTTGTTTCTTGGACTTTTCTCTACATTTATTGCATTCCACTTTTAAGTTTTTTTGTTCTTGATGGCATTTTTTTTTTTTCAAGTTCTTGCACATGTACTTTTATATTTTTATTTTATTAGTCCTTAGAAAACACTTTTTCTTCAACCAACTTTAATTGAATATTGTTGTTATTTGATTGCATTTTTTTTTCAAGTTCTTGCACATGTACTTTTATATTTTTATTTTATTAGTCCTTAGAAAACACTTTTTCTTCAACCAACTTTAATTGAATATTGTTGTTATTTGATTGGATTTTTTTTTTTCAAAATTACATTTTTATTTATCAACATTTTAATCACTTTCAATATCAAACATCGGTTTGCATGTATTCTCTACTTAATGTAAAAAAGAACTGCCACTTAAAAGCAAACGACGGCATAACCAAACACACAAATCTATTGTGAATTCGCCTTGGATTGTCTTTTGTAGTGTGACTGATTAATTAAGATCGGTTAGTATAACCATCACATAAGATTGTTACAGTACAGTTATACTAACCGATCTTAATTAATCAGTCACATAAGATTGTTACAGTACACAATAAGATTGTTACAGTACTTATGTGATGGTTATACTAACCGATCTTAATTACCAACACATTTGGTATCATAAATAAATATTAATGTGGAGAAACAAACAAACATACATTGTTGTTACATTGCATTAACAATAATAAATTCCCACACATAGTTTAAGTAAACAACAAGTTACCTTCAAATTAATGCACCACTAAAATGCCCTTGACTTTGTTGTCCGCACACGCCGATCAGCACGCTTCATATTACATCCCAAAATATTTCAGTTTTAAATAAAAATTATTAAAATAAAAACTGTTAATAAGTAGATCATATTTCCCATATGGTTCCCATAGATTTAAACACTTTAAATTTTAAAGTTTCACTCAATCATGAATTTTGGATATCACTCAAATTTCATGATTGCCTGGTATTTTATTATGTTAAGGTATAGACTAATTAGGATAAGAATAGAATTACGAGGTTGAGTGTGATTTGTAAAAACACTCAACCAAATAGTATATAAGCAGAAGACTTTTGTAAGAATAACAAGAATAATAAAAAGTCACTTGGCAGCTCTAACCGCGGAGCACCCAGACAAGAACTAAAAATAAATAAATTCTAAATTATTTGAAATACAACAAAAGACTTTCTACATGGCGATCCTGCCAAATTCCTAGGAGTATTAAGATCCTGCCAAATTCCTGGGAATAAGAAGATCCTGCCAGATCTGGAGCAGACTTTCTACATAAGAATAAGAAGAGGGTCCGCTTAGCCAAAAGGCACCCCATCGAGGAAACTAAAACTTCACCATTATAATGAAGACCTAGCCAGGCCAGCTCAATAAATTAAAATATATGAAGTATAATTTAAAAAAAAAAAAATTATGTATAATTTTATAATTGCGCCAAACTATAACGCAATTAAGGGCCTGTAAGCGTTAACCGCTCGAGGTAAAACATTTTTTTATCTATCCCGCTAAAAAATTTATAATGAATGGTCCTCAACCTTTAAGTATAGCGGAATACAGAAAAAGACAGCAAAGGCGCGAGATAAATAAAAATACGCAAATTCCCAAGGTAACCAAACCCCAGAGAAGAGGGGGTTACACTAACAAGCTAAAACGGGAAATAGCACTACTCCTTAGGGAGATAAAAAACGACCCACCACCAAGTTGGGATCGAGCAACAGTTATCTGGCAGCGTATAGAACAGATAAACGCGTTAATTAAAGCATTTATAAATAAAAACAAAAATTAAAATTAGATGATAAAATGTATATATTAGAAAGTAAATAAACCTAATTCTATTAATTTTGAATAAATAAATAAAAGTAATGAATTAAAAATTGTAAAATGGTTAAACCTAAGAATCCTATTAGTTTTAAAGAAGAAAAAGAAGAACAAATTAGTATAGAAAAACAAATTGATATGTTAGCAGAGTTATGGAAACTTATAGAAATTAAAGAAACACCAAGATTAGAAGAAGAAACAATGATTAGATGGTCTGAAAAATGGGAAAACCACAATTGAAAGTAGAAAACCCCAACGCCAATGTGGTAAATGAAGTTGAAGTAGTACAGGAACAAACTAATTCATTGACAATGGACAGGTGGGAATTGATAGAAAATTTAATTTCAACAGAAAAAGAAAATTTTAAAAGAGCTTACGACTGAAGAATTTACGACTGAACAGAAAAAAGAGGCACAAGAAACATTTTGGTACCTAAGAGATCAATTAGTAAAAATACTTTCGAAATATAATATTCCACAAAAAGTTCCACACAATATTGATGAACCCATAAAAATAGACGTTAACATAATATTAACACCACAAAATACTGAAAAATTAGACACAGTTGAACAAGAAGAAAATACAAAAATGACTCAAACATTAGTAGAATTCTTAAATACAGCGTCAAAGCTAATAACAGATTTCGATGGAAAATCTGAAAACTTACGTTCTTTGATTGATTCATTAACTCTAGTTGAATCAATAAAAGGTTCTCACTAATCCTCAGCTATATGTTTAATAAAAACAAAATTAAAAGGTAATGCAAGAAATTTAATAAGCAATGAAACTACCATTAGAGAAATTATTAACAAACTTAATCAGTAGAAGTCCTAACTGCAAAAATAATGAACATCAAACAAGGAAATAAAACCGCTAATGCTTACTGCAACGAAATAGAAAGCATTACAAAGTCCTTAGAAAATGCCTACATTTCAGATGGTTTGTCATACGAATTAGCAAACAAATATTCGACACAAGTTGCTATAAAAGCAATAACCAAAAACTGCACCAGCGATAAAGTAAAACTTATCATGGAAGCAGGTCAATTTAGCAGCATGAATGAAGCTGTCAGCAAATTTGTGAACAGTTGCACTGAAGCAACTGGACAACAAAATGCCATACTCTATTATAAACAAAGGCAAAATTTAAATTCTTTTCACAGAACTAACAACAATTTTGGTAGGAAAAATATTTTTCCAAGAAATAACAATAATAACAGAAATAACTATAATAACAATAGTTATAATAACAATAATTACAGAAACAATAATAGATACAATAATAATAATAATAGAGGATACAGATACGTAACGTAAGAGCAACACACTCACAAGAAGACAACTCGGAAAACTCCGAAGTTCCCCTAGTATCAATTCAATAGATAGAAAAGTATATAATCTAAACCTCAACTTATGTTTTTTCATAAATATTCAAACTAAAATTAATAATAACATAATAACAATATTAGTTGTTGTTGTTGTAACAGCTCTGCTGTTGTCGGAAGTTCTTTCCTGAAAAGATTTAAGATGTATATATTAATTATTGTAAAAAAGTCACGTGGGTGGAACTTGGAGCTGGAGAAATTGCGCAACTTCAATCGGTCTTAACCATAGGTCTATGGGGCGCAGATCCGTGGGCCTATTGGGACATTGAAATAGATGCACCGTGTCATGGGGGCTTTGAAGACAGGCTGGGCAACGATTTAAAGTTCCGGGAACTATACGCTCGCGGTAGCAGTTAAGAATACTGCACCATCCGGCCCTTAATTGTGCTAAGGTGGTTCTTGTTTGCCTGGGAAGAAGCCTTTCATTTTCTGCAATCGCTGGGGGGTGTTCATTAAGGACCCTATTACATCTATAGCCGTTCATAGCTCCTAAAACCGCCTGTTGATGTAATAGCTTTTGGGCGTCTGCAATGGCCACTCGATCTATAAGAGATGGAATAATATCTCGAATGTCATTGCGATATAGACGAAAGTCCTGCCGGATGTGACGGGGAGACGGATCTTGAATGACCACTTCATGGTTAGGGTGGGTGGGCAGGTGACAAGCCACCAGGTATTGCTTTGTCAGTAGCTCATTGTGCTGCCTGACCGGCAGTATCCTGGTCTCCTCATGAAGATGATCTATGTTTGTCATTCTGACACATCCGGTAGCGATTCTAAGTGCATTATTTTGTGCAGTTTGTAAAACTCGCCATTTAGTATCACTGAGGAACGAGGTCCAAATAGGGGCAGCATAACTAAAGAGAGAGCGACCAATTGCCTTGAAAGTTGTTATTATGGTCTCTTTAGTCATTCCCCAAGAGGTGCCTGAAAGAGCTTTTAGGACTTTGTTCCGAGATTTCACTTTCTGGTTGATGTAAGTGGCGTGAGACGCGAAGTGAAGGAGGCTGTCGAAGACCACGCCTAAAATTTTTGGGTTTTGCACCGTAGGGATACGTCGGCCTTCGATAGAGATATCTAATTCCATCCTTACTTCTTTAGTCCAGGAAGTGAAAAGAGACACTGAAGACTTTGAGGGTGATAGCTGAAGTCTACGTTCCTGTATAAATTGTGAGATGGTGGCCAAATATTGAGTAATTTTAGCACTTATGTCTTGGATGTTAATACCAGATGAATAGATGGTGCAATCATCTGCATAAGACACCATCTTGTTATCTTGTGGTGGGGCAGGAAGTTGTGCAAGATATAAGTTGAAGAGTATTGGTGACAGTACTCCTCTTTGTGGCACACCCATTTTAATCTTGCGATATTTAGACTTCTGGCCTCTGAACTCAACAAACGCTTGTCTGCCACTTAAATAGTTGGCAACCCAGCGTTTGACATCATTGGGAAGTGTAGAGTTCGAGATGTCATTAATCAGCAAAGAGTGGTCAACCGTGTCAAAAGCCTTAGATAAGTCTAAGGCTGCCACAATTGTGCGTTCACACGGTCTCTGCTGATTGAGGCCATTTGCGATCTGGTTAGCTATCAAATTCAAAGCTGTCGTGGTACTATAGGATTCCCTGAAGCCGTGTTGGTGAGAGGCAAGCGAGAAATGCTCCTTCAGGGTTGGCAATATTAAAGCTTCTAAAACCTTTGCTACGGGTGATAAAAGGGAGATAGGGCGGTATGATTCTCCTTTTGTAGCGGGTTTATTAGGTTTTAGGAGGGGAATTATCCGAGCAACCTTCCATATATCTGGAATCACCAGTTGATGAATCGAGAGTTCTAGAAGGCGTACTAGATATTCCAGCGATATTGTGCCAAGTTTCTTTAACATTAACATAGAGATGCCGTCAGGACCAAGAGCTTTAGAGGGTTTCGCTTTGGAGATTATATATTTCACTTCATCGAGTGTGAAGGAAATGGGCTCAGAATCCCGTTCAAGATTCTTGTTTCTCCGAATTATAGCTCTTTTGGACCGATTCTGCGAAGTGGGATGATCGACAAATTGTCGGCAGAATAGTTTAGCGCATTTCTTTGCATCTGTATATTGAATGTCATCGAATCCTATAGCTGCGAGATTTTTATTGCAGTTTGTGCCAGATAGACTTTTAATAGTAGACCAAAGTTTTTTCGAGCTAACCGTGCATTGGTTTAGGTGTTCTAACCACTTGTTGCGACGATGTTCATTAACGAGTTTGTTAATTTCTGTCGTCAACAGCTCAATTCGCTCATCTGCTGGGTTGCAAGCGCGCAAATGATCGCGTTCTTGGGTTAAACGCGCTGCATTGGTGGGGAAATTTGGTCTAATATTGGGTATTCTGCCTGCAGGAATAAAGCGTCGTGCTGCCCTGAGAATAGTTTGCCTGAAAACTTTCTCTCCCTTCCTGGCACAAGTAGGGTGGGGTAATTGACGAAGGCAGTCATCAATATATTTCGAGAACCCCTGCCAGTCGGCTTTATTATAATTAATAAATGTGCGCTTGTCAGGCTCAACGAAGTCATTGGGTTTCTCAACAGTGACCACAATGGGAATGTGGTCTGAGTTAAATGCAATTTGGGTTTGCCATCTGGTGTAGGTAAGTAGCGATGAGCAGACAATGGATATGTCTGGAGAGCTTACACATCTTGCAGTTGCTCTTGTTGGGAAATCTTCGTTTATTGAGGCAAAATCTGATTCGTCTATCTGTTCTGCAATGAGTCCACCGCGGGGATCTTCAGGTAATTGGGAATACCAACTCTCATGATGAGCATTGAAATCACCAAGTATTATTCTATTATCACCCTGCAAGAGATGGGATATGCTTGGGTGATAATTAGCTCCTATGCTGTTGACGGGCGGGATATAAACATTGATGATTTCAATTTCAGTATTTTCAGTATCTACTGAGATGCTCATAACCTCTAGGAAGCGGTCAGGTATGGGGAGGGTTGGGGGGGTTGTCAATTTATAACTGACATTTCGTTCTATAATGAACGCAAGTCCCCCACCATGTGCTCTATCTCTATCTCTTCTGACAATATTGTAATTCCCTGAGGTCGAGAGTGAACAATCATTGGTCAGCTTTGTTTCTTGTATGGCGGCAATAGGTATGTTGTTGTCGTGCATATATTTTGTGATCTCCACAATTTTGTTTCTCAAACCATTACAATTCAATTGCATGATTTGAAAAGATCTGCCGGGACCAGTATTTTGCACTTGCCGCTGAGTGGGGTGTCTTGGCGGTGTATTCACCTGAGGTTGAGTTGTAGGTGTTAATACGGGTTGCTGTAATTGAGGAGTGTTCTGTACATTAGGCGTTCTGGGTGTTGATTGCGCCGTTGAGTTAAGGGTAATGCTGGCCGTAGGAGTGGCATTTGCACAGCAAGAGGCTAGGAAACTAGCACAATATTAGTAGATACAGGTGCTGATATATCAGTAATAAAATTCGAACACTTCACACTAAAACAAATTAATACTAACAAAACAACAACCTTAAGTGGAATATGAAAAGGTAAAATCAAATCAATAGGAAGTACATTTTTAGATTTAATACCACACAATTTTCAAGTTGTACACAATGATTTTCCAATACCATGCGATGGAATTATTGGAATGGATTTCATAAAAAAATATAATTGCATTTTAGATTTCAATGACGATTACAATTACCTTATCCTACGCCCTTATTATTTGCAACAACCAATAAAAATACCAGTTACGAACAACTGCTCTGCTATAACCTTACCTCCAAGAGCTGAAATTATACGAGAAGTAAAAATTAATAATTCAAATACAGAAATTTTAATACCTAACCAATAAATTGTAAAAGGTGTTTTTATTGCGAACACATTGGTAAAAGCAAACAAAGCATATATCCGTATTTTAAACACTAACAATATTACAAAAAATTATTTTTTTTTTCATAATTTATTTATTGTATCTTCAGTATTTTTGAACTAACAATAATTACTCGTATCTTAAGTCTAAAATAAAATATTCTTTTTAAGTCCAGCCAGTGCTACACAAAAATAATGTTTGTTTCACGCATTTTGTAATCATTTGCGGGTCATCCCTCTAAAGTACGGCCAAGAAAAGCAGTATCTCTTCTTTTTAGTCGAATGTAACCAGGTTCATTCAGCATGTTACGCGCCAAAGGGTTTGGATGAGATTCAAGCCTCTTTAGATATGTGACTGCATGTTTCGCTATTTCTGCTTTAACTGATGGCATGTTTAGGTCTTTGTGGATGTTCAAATTTTTTATATACCAGGGAGCAGATGTAATAATACGTAAAATCTTACTTTGGCGCCTTTGAATTTTTTCTACATTGCTAGCTGAGGCAGTGTCCCATAACACCAAATTGGTTTGAGGATCGACTTGTACAGTAGAAGTTTACAATCTAAGCTCAGGATGGAGTTTCTGCCAATAAGCCAATTTAGTTGTACTGCTTTTTTCATTTGTGTTAACTTGAAATCAATGTGGCTTCTCCAAGTAAGGCGACGGTCAAGATGTATACCCAGGTATTTAACGTCTGAAAGCTGTGGTATCATTTGGTTATTTATGCGAATAGGAGGGCATGAGTCCCTACGCAGTGTGAAAGTTATGTGAGTACATTTTTGTTCATTCACTTTTATTCTCCATTTTTCTAGCCATTTTTCCAAATTGAGTATGTGGTCTTGTAAAAGTTGTGATGCTTCTTGGGCACTTTCATGAATACTTAAAAAAGCTGTGTCATCTGCAAAAGTTGATGTGTGGACTAGGGTGGTAATTGGCATATCCGATGTGTACAGTAAATATAAAATTGGTCCCAAAATACTACCTTGGGGAACTCCGGCTTCAATGAGCTGTGGCGAGCTTAAAAAGTCACCTTCTTTTAGTAAAAACTTGCGATTCGTTAAATAATCTTTTAAGAGCTTATACAAGTTTTCGGGCAAGTTCAGCTTTAACTTAAATATTAGGCCTTCGTGCCAAACCTTATCGAATGCTTGAGAAACGTCGATAAAGAGAGCAGAACAGTATTTTTTTTTTCTTCAAAGGTCTTTTTAATTACATTTACTAATCTGTGTGTTTGTTGGATCGTACTATGTTGTTTTCTGAAGACGAATTGATGGTTCGGAATGCATCCTTTCGCGCTAAGAATTGGATTCAGCTTAGTTATTAATATTCTCTCAAATAACTTTGACACGTTTGATAAAAGGCTTATAGGTCTGTATGATTCTACTTTTGTGTGGTCTTTTCCCGGTTTAGGAATCATAGTTATCAAAGAGATCTTCCACTCTGTGGGAAAGTATTCAAGACGTAAGATGGCATTAAAAACAAACAGAATAATTCTGCGACCTATACGGGGTAACTCAACTAACATCTTGTTACTTGTTTTATCAACGCCAGGGGCTTTTTTGGTGTTTAAATTGAATTAAATTCAAATCTTAGGGGTACTACGCCACTAGTCTCTACTGGTGACAACTTAGCTATATCAGTACATACATTTGGGGTGAAAACCTTCTTCAAATGTCCAACAAACAAATTGCCTTTTTCGGTATCATTCCTTGCCCAGTCTCCACAAGAAGTTCGCAAGGGAGGCTTACGTACGACCGGTCTTTTAAGGTTCCTACATGCACGCCATAATGAATAATCTGATTGTGCAGTTGCGTCGAGGTCTTCCAAGTAATTTTTCAAAGATGCTACTCTTCGAGATTCTAGCAGATGTCTTAGCCGTTTCGTGCAATCTTTAAGTCTAGATTTGAGTTGAGGAGATCTGTGTGCTTGCCACTCTCTTATAATTTTTCTTTTTTCAGCCAAGAGCCGCTCGACATCTACAAAAAAAATTTGATTGTATCTAGCTAGTTGTCTGGTTTCTGTCGCATGTTGGGCAGCTGATTTAAGGTTTTGATCAAAATAAATTGGACTCTGGTCCACATCTTCTGGTGTTCTTAGCGGTATGTTTTCCGAACAATGAGTACTGAGATACTTTCTATATTTCAACCAATTAATGCTTGTGCAAGTTGTTGGCGACACGATATTTTGCTGATTCCATATATAGACCATAGTGGGTGAATGATCTGAGGATAATTCGAGTGACGCTTCAATCTTAATCATTTCTCTCGAAATACCTTTAGTCACGCCAAAATCAATAACATCAGGTATTTTTTGTCGATCAGTAGGCCAATAGGTGGGTTGTCCACTTGATATCACATTCAGACGCATTTTTGAAATAGTGTCAAATAAAACACGACCTTTTGGAGTTATTAGGCGTGATCCCCAAAACGTATGTTTAGCGTTGTAGTCGCCTGATGCTATGAAACAGGGACCTAGTGATTTGTAAAAGTCGATATATTGACTCTCTGATATTTGAAATCTAGGAGGTGAATAAATCGAAGAAATAACAAAGTTTTGATGATATTCTTCAATACAGATGTTTGTTGCTTGAAGGTAGTCCTCACAAAAATCACACAGTAAATTATGTTTAATTCGAGCCCTTATTAGTATTGCTGAACCACCACATGCTCTGCCACGGGGGTCTTTAGTGTCTTATAATATATAGCCATTGATTTTAAAAAAGCTATTTGTTGTTAAATGAGTCTCTGAAACCATTATGGCATCAATTTGTTGGTTCTTCAAGAAGTACTCGAGTTCATTTTTGTGTTGGCGTAAGCCGTTTGCTTTCCAGAAACATATTTTTAAACAGTTCATGGTTTGTTAAGTACCGCCTGCAATATCATAGATTGCATGCGAACCATTTCTTGCATCACGCTGCTCATAGAGCTTATAAAACTGTTTAATGAATGCACTAATGTCTCGATACTTGCTTCGAGACGATTGTAGTTACCAGATGGTGTTTGTTCTTTAGCTTCTGGATGCATATTTGGGGTAGAATTGGTTGTAGGTGTCGCTTTGTGTGCTAAAACATGATTGGATTTTAACATATCCGCGTATGAAACATGTTTGGTTGTGGGTTGAGCTAACTGAGGGTAATGAGCATTTTCTTGGTATTGTTGGTGCCTAGCAGGAGTATTTAATTTCTGAGTTGACTTCCTTACCACAGAAAAAACTGGACAGCCTCTGTAGTTAGCAGTGTGATTTCCACCGCAATTGCTACATTTTTTAACCTTCGAGTCATCCTTTGGTTTGTCGCATTTGGCGGAACAATGAAGCTCTCCACACACAACGCAAACCGGAGGCAACTTGCAGTAAGCCCTTGTATGGCCGTATTCTTGGCAATTTAAACACTGAACGGGTCCTGACTGCTTATGTGGTTCCTGCGGTGGAACAGATATTTTAGATTATAAATGGGATGCGTTTCGTTCTTTTTTAATCTAATATCCCCAGGTTCCAGTTCAACGCGAAATAGAGGTTGAGGGACACGCTCTCGATTTCTGAGATTGTCAACGCTTTTAACCTTAAATCCTGCTTTTTGGAGGCCAGCTTTTATTTCCACTGGATTAACATATGAGTCTACACCTTTGATGACTACCTGTAGGCCTTTGCTACTCTTCAGCTGATAGGTATAAAAGTTCTTATTGCAGCTTTCAAACTCCTTTACTGCTTTACGATAACTACTTTCGTCTATAAAATGAATTTTAGTTTCATAAATGTTACCACGCTTGATTGGAATTACATAGAATAAATTTTCCCCGATAACTGAAATTAACTTATTTATTAATTCATTCGAATTTTTTTCCCTTAAAAAAATTGGTGGTGGTTTAAACGACTTCGGTGCCGTTTTTTGTTCACTTGTTTCGCTATCTAAAATAGCAAAACGATTTTGGGAACTTATTCCGTTAGCCTCCTTATCTTTAAGTACTTTGGACATTGGTGCAATCTGCGAAGATTTAGGGCTTCGACCTCTTTTCGATACAGTTATATATCTGTCCATTCCCACTTGCGTCTTAGGTTTTTCTGCACTATCCATATTACTGTTTGTAACACTGTGTTCAGAAGGCGACTTGTTTGTAGTTATATTATTGTCATCGCTTAGTAAAAGCAACGAACAAGATTGGGCACGTATAACTGGCGTAGAATTTACACACAAATTATTTCCAGTTTTTTTGTTTTTATTTAATACAATATTGTCCACATTTGTATTGCTTAAATTAAAGAGGCTCATTAGCCCTTATTATTGTTTTTGTTATATTTTAAAGTAGCAATTCAATATGCCGTTGTAAAAAATAAAGAAAAGGAAAGAAAAAAAATTACAGACAACTTTGTTGTATTAAAACAGGTTTTTTTTTTTTTGTTTTTGTTTGAAATTATTCACACAATGCATGTTTTGTTTTTTGTTAATGCGAGCTTAAAAAAAAATCGCGTCCGCACTTATCAACGCCAAAAACAACAATTAAAAAGAATAACATCAAAACCGAAAACATCTCTGATTATCATATAATAGCAAACAAAAACAGTCATAAAAACAATACAAACAGAAAAACGGAAGAATTGAATATATTAAAAAACAATTTTCCAGATCAATTTAAAGAAACATTAACTAAACTTTGTTCAACATACACTGATATTTTCGATTTAGAAACAGAAACTATTACAACTAATAATTTGTACAAACAAAAGTTGAGAGTTAAAGATAAAAATCCGAACAGAAACTATTACAACAAATAATTTGTACAAACAAAAGTTGAGAGTTAAAGATAAAAATCCGGTATATATTAAGAACCACATACCACATACACATAAAGAAGAAATAGATAAACAAGTTAAGAAATTAATCGATGATCAAATAGTTGAGCCGTCACAATCAGAATACAATAGTCCAATTTTACTAGTACCAAAGAAATCACTTCCAAACTCTGAAAACAAAAGATGGAGACTTGTAATAGATTAAAGGCAAATTAACAAAAAGTTAGTAGCAGACAAGTTTCCCTTGCCAAGAATAGATGATATTTTAGACCAATTAGGTCGTGCTAAATATTTTTCATGTTGGATTTAATGTCTGGATTCCATCAAATTGGTCTCGAGGAAAACTCACGAGAATTAACATCATTCTCAACTAATAATGGTTCATACAGATTACCTTATGGACTAAAGATTGCTCCAAATTCTTTTTAAAGAATGATGATACTTGCTTTTAGTGGTTTAAAACTAAACCAAGCTTTCCTGTATATGGATGATTTAGTTGTATTGGGATGTTCAGAAAAACACATGATTTCGAATCTATAAAATGTCTTTGACTTATGTAGAGAATACAATCTAAAACTCCACCCAGAAAAATTTTCATTTTTTATGAAAGAGGTTACCTATTTAGGTCACAAATGTACAGATAAAGGAATATTACCTGATGACAGTAACTACTCGATAATAGAAAATTATCCAACGCCAAAAGATGCAGATAGCGTAAGAAGATTTGTCGCATTTTGTAACTATTATCGAAGATTTATTAAAAACTTTTCGGAATATTCACGACACTTAACAAGATTGTTCAAAAAAGGAGTACAATTTAAATGGAGTAAAGATTGTGAACATGCGTTTAAAAAAGGAAAATTAGAAGAGAGTGGCAAGCACAGAGATCTCAACTCAAATCTAGACTTAAAGATTGCACGAAACGGCTAAGACAACTGCTAGAATCTCGAAGAGTAGCATCTCTGAAAAATTACTTGGAAGACCTCGACGCAACTGCACAATCAGATTATTCATTATGGCGTGCTTGTAGGAACCTTAAAAGACCGGTCGTACGTAAGCCTCCCTTGCGAACTTCTTGTGGAAACTGGGCAAGGAATGATACTGAAAAAGGCAATTTGTTTGTTGGACATTTGAAGAAGGTTTTCACCCCAAATGTATGTACTGATATAGCTGAGTTGCCATCAGTAGAGACTAGTGTCGCAGTACCCCTAAGATTTGAATTTAGCGATATTGAAAGGGCAATAGCGGATTTAAACACCAAAAAAGCCCCTGGCGTTGATAAAACAAGTAACAAGATGTTAGTTGAGTTGCCCCGTATAGGTCGCAGAATTATTCTGTTTGTTTTTAATGCCATCTTACGTCTTGAGTACTTTCCCACAGAGTGGAAGGTCTCTTTGATAACTATGATTTCTAAACCAGGAAAAGACCACACAAAAGTAGAATCATACAGACCTATAAGCCTTTTATCTAATGTGTCAAAGTTATTTGAGAGAATATTAATAACTTAGCTGAATCCAATACTTAGCGCGAAAGGATGCATTCCGAACCATCAATTCGGCTTCAGAAAACAACATAGTACGATCCAACAAACACACAGATTAGTAAATGTAATTAAAACGACCTTTGACGAAAAAAAATACTGTTCTGCGCTCTTTATCGACGTTTCTCAAGCATTCGATAAGGTTTGGCACGAAGGCCTAATATTTTAACTAAAGCTGAACTTGCCCGAAAACTTGTATAAGCTTTTAAAAGATTATTTAACGAATCGCAAGTTTTTACTAAAAGAAGGTGACTTTTTAAGCTCGCCACAGCTCATTGAAGCCGGAGTTCCCCAAGGTAGTATTTTGGGACCAATTTTATATTTACTGTACACATCGGATATGCCAATTACCACCCTAGTCCACACATCAACTTTTGCAGATGACACAGCTTTCTTAAGTATTCAAAGTGCCCAAGAAGCATCACAAATTTTACAAGACCACATACTCAATTTGGAAAAATGGCTAGAAAAATGGAGAATAAAAGTGAATGAACAAAAATGCACTCACATAACTTTCACACTGCGTAGGGACTCATGCCCTCCTATTCGCATAAATAACCAAATGATACCACAGCTTTCAGACGTTAAATACCTGGGTATACATCTTGACCGTCGCCTTACTTGGAAAAGCCACATTGACTTCAAGTTAACACAAATGAAACTAAAAGTACTACAACTAAATTGGCTTATTGGCAGAAACTCCACCCTGAGCTTAGATTGTAAACTTCTACTGTAAAGTCGGTCCTCAAACCAATTTGGTGCTATGGGATTCAGTTATGGGGCACTGCCTCAGCTAGCAATTTAGAAAAAATTCAAAGGCGCCAAAATAAGATTTTACGTATTATTACATCTGCTCCCTGGTATATAAAATATTCAAACGTCCACAAAGACCTAAACATGCTATCAGTTAAAGCAGAAATAGCGAAACATGCAGTCACATATCTAAAGAGGCTTGAATCTCATCCAAACCCTTTGGCGCGTAACATGCTGAATGAACCTTGTTACATTCGACTAAAAAGAAGAGACACTGCTTTTCTTGGCCGTACATTAGAGGGATGACCCGCAAATGATTTAAAAATCCGTGAAACAAACATTATTTTTGTCTAGCACTGGCTGGACTTAAAAAGAATATTTTATTTTAGACTTAAGATACGAGTAATTATTGTTAGTTCAAAAATATTGAAGATACAATAAATAAAAAAAAAATGCGTTTAAGTATCTAAAGAAAGCACTTATGAAACCCACACTATCACATATACAGAGTACACAAAAGAATTTTGTATAACAACAGATGCAAGTAAACAGGCTTGTGGAGCAGTGTTAAAACAAGAATCCAATGGAAAACAATTACCAATTGCATATGCAGCAAAACCTTCACCAAGGGTGAAAGTAATAAATCTACGATTGAACAAGAGTTAACAGTCATACATTGGGCTATAACACATTTCCGACCATACATATATGGTTCGCACTGATCACAGACCACTTTCTTACTTGTTATCTATGAAAAATCCAAGTTCTAAATTAACCAGTAGTGCGATTCACTATTCAATTTCAACGATTCGGGACTCGTTAAAAAATTTTAACAACAAAACGAAAGACTTTGCTATTCAGAAATGCTTTTTAATAAGATTTGATGTTGTTATAAATCAGCTGTTTTTCTTAGCAAGTCGAGTATTGTTAATTTAACTAAAACTATTTTTGCGTCGTTTACTTTATCAAAATATCAAAAGATAAAGTCGCCCATTAAATGTAAAATATTCTAAATAATTAATATTTATAATTAAAACACATACATATGTATTTGACCTACTTTATAAAAATGAATTTAAACAATTTTTTAGAAATAAAATAAAAAAAAAACAAAATATAAAGCACTTGTGTGGATAGTTTTGTTTATTATTTTTCATTTCTCTTTATTCTTTTCGCTATTTTGCCATTTTGTTTAGCAGCATTGCCATTCATTTTGGTTTGTATTTTTCATTTGTTAACCACAGGTTAGTGACTCGCAAATGCGTTAGTGCAAGCAAAAAAACATGTTGTTATTTTTAACAAGTGTTAGATCGTTAAAAGTTAGTGATTTGCACTACAGAATGCGTTTAGATTTGGAAGAATATGATTTTACTGTAGAATATCTTAGGGAAAAGACAATTACGGTGCCGATGGGTTATCAAGAATTACAATTAATGAATTAAAAGACATGAACCAAAAATGAAATAATGTTCTTAAGATCACGACTAGGTCAATGACAAATAAAAAAGAAAAAGACAGTAGTAAAACAATCAGCATAAATTCAGCACAAATAAAGAGCCCAATATATATATACCATTGAAGAACACTGACGTCAGAAAATATATTAAATTGAAGATTACACCCGCAAAATGTTATATTAAGCGTGGAAAATCTGTCATTGCAAATATGCAAATAAATGATGTGTTTACTAATAAGAAAATTGACTTAGGACAATTTTTCTTTAGGCTTGAGAAAGTGGCCGGTAAACTGAATATTGAAAAATTACAAGTGGCACCTAGTGAGAAAATTTTCGAATTTATCTCAACAAATGAATTTAAGATTATGGGCAATAAATATTTAAAGAAATTGAAAATAGCGCTATTGAATGAGGTGACCCAAATTAATAATAAGAATGCCAAGGCAATTCTTGAAATAATGCTGAAATACCACGATGATCCCATAGAAGGAGGAGATTGTGGAATATATAGAACAATTCAAAAAATAAAAAAAGTATTACTACTGGAAGAACATAACAAAGTATGTTAAATCATGTCAAAACTGTCAAAAGTCAAAAACTTTCAAGCTCAACAAAGTTCCAATGACTATCACGCCTACACGCATTTGACACAGTATACGTAGACACAATAGGACCATTTCCAATGTCTCTCACTGGGAATGAACATGCAATTACAATTATATGTGACCTAAGTATTTAGTTACGATACCCATTAAGGACAAAAGCGCTAAGACAGTCGCTAAATCGATATTTGAGAATTTTATTCTTACTTATGGCCCGATGAAGACGTTCATTTCGGACATGGGAACAGAATACAAAAATTCCATATTGGAGGAATTGTGTAGTCTCCTCAAAATAGAAAAACTAACCTCAACGGCCCACCATCATCAAACTCTAGGAACAATAGGAAGAAGTCATAGAACTTTCAATGAATATGTGCGTTCCTATATTTCAATAGATAAAACAGATTAGGATGAATGGTTGAAATATTTCACATATTGTTTTAATACTACACCATCAACCGTACATAACTATTGTCCTTATGAATTAGTTTTTTCAAAAAACCCAAATACATTTTCAGAATTCACAAAGGTAGATAAAATTACTCCATTATACAATATAGATAACTACGCCAAAGAGGCAAAATATAGACTAGAAATAGCATTTAAAAGAGCTCGAATATTATTAGATAGAAATAAAGTAGAACAAAAACAAAATTATGATAGAAATATAATAGATTACAATTTTAAATTAGGAGATTTAGGAGAATGTCCATAAAACTCACGTTATATGAACATTCTTATGAAAAGCGGAGGTGTAGTGTGACTGATCGGTTAGTATAACCATCACATAAGTACTGTAACAAACAGTCTTAATTACCAACACAATTTGGTATGATAAATAAATATTAATGTTCAAGTGGAGAAACAAACATACATTGTTGTTATTGTTGTTACATTGCATTAACAATAATAAATTCCCACACACAGTTTAAGTAAACTCCAGTCAAGTGGCCTTCAAATTAATGCACCACTAAAATGCCCTTGACTTTGTTGTCCGCACACGCCGATCAGCACGCTTCATATTACACCCCAAACTATTTCAGTTTTAAATAAAAATTATTAAAATAAAAACTGTTAATAAATAGATCATATTTCCCATATGGTTCCCAAAGATTTAAACACTTCAAATTTTAAGAATAGAATTACGAGGTTGAGTGTGATTTGTAAAAACACTCAACCAAATAGTATATAAGCAGAAGACTTTTGTAAGAATAACAAGAATAATAAAAAGTCACTTGGTAGCTCTAACCGCATAGCACCAAGACAAGAACTAAAAATAAATAAGTTCTAAATTATTTGAAATACAACAAAAGACTTTCTACACTTTAACTTTGCGGCTTTTTATTGTTTTTTGATGTTGTTGTTATTCTCTTATAGTACTCTTTTGATATTTCTAAAATTTCACACTTCCCGTATAATTACGTGTGGTCAATTTTGTCTTTTGTTTTTCTTTCGTTACTAAATTTTTTAATTTTTCTCAGTTTACTTATTGAATTGTATTTTTTTCGTATAGTTTAAATTTTAGTAGTCACTCTCTTATCATATTTTATACGTATTTATCATTTTTTCGTTTTTTTAATTTTTGAGACCAAGTTATTTCGTTTGCCGTTGCAACGGTATTTTAACCTTGATTCATTTTCTCTTTTCTGTTTCTTTTCAAATATCAATTTTTTAAAAAGGCTTTTTTTTATTATATTTTTTTTGCGTTAATTGTATATATTTTTTCTGATTTACATGTGCCGGCATTGATTTGTTAACACGAACGTATGAAATCACCTTTTTTTTATTTTTTTTCACGGTCGCCATGTTATGTTACGGAACTCCAAAATAAAACCATTTGTTATGTTTGTAATGTTTTGTCTTCGGTCTCCAAACAGTGACTGAGTGTGTCTACTCTTTATTATATTATTTATATTATTTACATTTCTTCACACTACACTACCACTTGCGACAATACGCCTCTTATTGCATATCCGCACGTGTCAGTATCTAGTACGAATTTTTGTCCGGCAACTGTGTGCAATTTCTTGAACTTTTGGAATGCTTTCTCGGCTGCTTCATTCGTCTGGTAAGGTCTTGACTTCTTGGTTAGCTCATGTAGGCTCGCAGTTACAGTGGAAAAATTTGGCACAAATTGTATGTAGTACGTGCAAAACTTTAAGAAACTTCGTAACTCGTGAACATTTTTGGACAAGGGTAGTCCTTTACATCCCGTACTGTTACACGATGTCCCGAATAATTTCTTCCTTCTTAACACTGAACTTCAATCCAGCCGCGCATTGAGCGTGCTTGAAGGTAAGTGGAGCGTTACAGAGACCAACTGGCAATACGTTTAACTGCCATAAACCATCGAGAGCACTAAAAGTATTTTTCACTCTATCTTTGTCAGCAATTTCAACCTGCTTATAAGCGCTCTGTAAGTCTAGCGTTAGAAACCACTTTGTTCCTGCTAGCGTGTCAAAGGTGTCGTCGATGTTTGATAGAGCATAACTGTCCTTTTTAGTGATATTCTTGACCTTTCTGTAGTAAACGCAGAATCTGGCGAAGACGAAAGCGTCTTTTCGTAACAGCTGTTTGGATTTGTTTTTGTCAGGTGGCTCCAATTCTCCAACCCCAAGTGTTCCGCTAGTATTTCTCGCTCTTTGGTTAAAAGTTTTGCAGGCTCCGATTTTCACTCTTAAGTCCTGATGTTTCTACTACTTACAACTGGCTGTCCTCACAGTCTTTCTCCATACGTGCTCATACCAAGGTTTCTGCCTGAGGTGGTTTCAACGTTTCCCCAAATCGACACTCATGTTGGCGATCTCGGTTGTAGGAGCTAGCTCATGCCCCGTGGTTAATCTTTGTTGATGTTTGGTAAGCCGCCCGTTTTGTGTTTCTTGGCGGCGAAACATATCTGGCTCGTTTCCTTGGTTCCTTACAAGTTCACTGAAAATGGCCAACTTTACGGTAATTAAAGCCTTTAGCTTTGTTCTTGCCATGTCTTTCATCTAAGACTTGTTTTACTGATTCGAGTACTTGCCTTATGTCGTCCATACAGCGAGAACTTCTACCTTTCGCACTTTCAATGACTGCGGCCTCAAAATACTTCTGTTGTCTCTTGAGTCAGAGCGTAAGCAATGGTTTCAGCAAAAGATGCGTTCTGCTTAGCGCAAACTGTGTGCTTGATGTCAGAGTTACGGATGCCGTTTATAAATGCCTCCACTTTGAACTTTCCTAAAAGTGGATGATTTTCCCCAGGGGAAATTAGCTGCACAAAGCGCTCTATTTACACGGCGAAATCTTGGAGCGTCTCACTTGCTCTCACATTCTATAAAGCTCCTTCTTCTGATTGCTGCCATATTTGCACTGCAATATTACCAGTATTATATAATTATTTCTGCAGCTCGTTAGTATGCTTTGCAGGACTTCTGCTGCAGATCCTTTAATGACCAGAATCAGTTGAATGGCTTTCTATTCCTTGCCTCATAAATTTTTACTGACCCTGTGTTGAACTGAAATTTGAAGAAACTGCCGTCGACACTGGGAGCTTTTATCGTATTCGTGTTTTAATCAACTACTAGTTCTGTACCTTCTGTAATTTCCAGGTTATTCATTTTGTCCTCCAGATCGTGTAGCTGCACGTCATCATTTCTCTCTAAGCCGTATAGTTGTACCTCTACGCCAGAGAGTCACACTCGCTCAAATATCCTCACTTTCGTTTTAATGTCGTCAACTTGCTTATTAATGGTTTCAGAAATTTCTTGAAGTCTTTCATTGATAGCTTTAGAAACTTCCTGAACTTCGGATAATAGTTTCTTGTCTACTTTTTCCAGTTGATAATCGTAGGCAACACTTTAAGGAATATTTTCGACCTAAAATTAGACAATTTCATTTTTAAACCTTTTTTTGTGAAAATTGATCAAAATATGTTTAATTATTTTCCTGAATAAAACTGCATAAATTATAATTGTTAAATTACATTTATTTAAAAAAATTTTATAACAGAACATATAAAGCTTGGTAAGCAGAATCCATTGGTCCTACTAAAAGATAACATATTATTATTATTTATAAAATACCTTAAATACTAGAATTTTATCTTTAAATATTTTTCTTTTAACAGCATCATTTTGCGTAAAACAAGACAAATTATGTTTTTTTGCTGCAAATAAGCACAAGATCGAAAATATTAGATAATAAGTTTTTTTTAACAAAAATTTATTAAGACTATGTGATCCCAAATTTTATGCAATATTTTAGAGCGTAGAAGCTCCCTGTTTGCTTTAGAAGCTTCTTGTACTTCACCGCTTACTTCAGCTCACTTTTTCTCTGGTTGCTTTACAAGTTTCCTGAACTCTATTTTCCATTTGTTTAAATTTCTCCGTTAAAGCGGCAAACATTAAATCAAAATCCATTCTGCTGCTCAATTGCTATTGCAATTACACTTTTGTCACCAATTGCTATGTTTTTACTTTACGTTTGGTTTTTTCAATTGCAAAATAAACACACCGATTTTAATTTTACTGTAAGGCACTTTATTTATTTAGTTTTATGTAACTTCTGTTTAAAATACCACTGTTTAAAATACACAAACTGTTTTGACACTCTCTTACAAACTTTACAACTGATCTCTTAGACGTTTAAAATAATACTGCCATACCACTCTCAAGCATGAATTTTATTTATAGGCGAGCAAAAATGCATAGAATGATCTTTTTATTCTTCTATTTTTGTAAATACTGTATTCTATATTTATGTACACCATGTTACGAAGGTCTACATACGATTCAAAATTCTTGTATGTAAATATTCAAAAATAAGATAAAAAGAAATTGTTGTTCAATGTAATTTTTATTAATGATAAAATAGATCTACACTAAAAAAGGGTCTTCAATATGTATTTATTCATACTAATAGGTAGAATCTTGAAATTTTTACAGATGATGTATAGCTGTTGCCGCTATAGCAACAAATACTAAAACTTATAGGGTGTTCCAATAGAGAGGTGTTATCACGAAAATGTGTTTATTTATTGAACTGTAGGAGGGATACACTTGAAATTTACCAACAGTAATTAAAACTTAGTTCACTATATAAAAAAATAAAACTAAAAATTAACGGGTGTTCCGATAGTGGTTTGGCATGTTTAAGGCATAATTTTTGAACCATAATAGGTAGACTTATAGGGTGTACCGATAGAGAGGTGTTATTCACGAATATGTGTTTATTTCTTGAACTTTAAATTTAAAAACTGTAATAAAAACGTAGTTCACTTTATAAACAAGTCTAAAAAATAAACCTTAAAATTAAAGGGTGTTCCGATAGTGGTGTTATTTGCATTTATAAGGCCTAAGTTTTGAACCATAATAGGTAGAATCTTGAAATTTTCACAGAAGGTGTATATCTGTGGCCGCTATAGCAGCAAATATTCAAATTTATAGGGTGTTCCGATAGAGAACACCCTATAACAAGAGAAATAAACACAAATATGTGTTTATTTCTTGAGCTGTAGGAGGCATACACTAAAAGTATGTAAGCAGTAATTAAAACTTAGTTCGCTATATAAACAAGTATAAAAAAATAAACCTAAAAATTAAAAGGTGTTCCGATAGTAGTGTGATTTGCATATATAAGGCCTAAGTTTTGAACCGTAATAGGTAGGTGTTTGAAATTTTCACAGAAGGTATATAACTGTGACCCCTATACTAGCAAACACTAAAACTTATAGTGTGTTCGGATAGAGAGGTGTTATTCACGAATATGTGCTTATTTCTTGAACTGTATGAGGATTTCACTAAAAATATGCAAGCACTAAATTAAAATTAGTTCGTCTGAAAAAATAAACCTAAAAATTAAAGGGTGTTCCGATAGTGGCGTGATTTGCATGTATAAGGCCTAAGTTTTGAACCATAATAGGCCGCTATAGCAACAAATATTAAAACTTATAGGGTGTTCCGATAGAAAGGTGTTATTTACGAATATGTTTTTATTTCTTGAACTGTAGGAGGCACACACTAAAAATTTACAAACAGTAATTAAAACTTAGTTCGCTTTATAAACAAGTCTAAAAAAAATAAACCTAAAAATTAAAGGGTGTTCCGATAGTGGTGTGCTTTGTATGTTTGGAAGTTTTGAACCATAATAGGTAGACTCTTGAAGATTTTACCAAAAGTGTATAACTGAGGCCACTATAGCAAAAAATAATAAAATGTAGGGTGTTACAAAAGTGACGTGTTATTTACTTTTATGTCTTTTTTTTGAGCTGTAAGAGGCAACCACTTACAATTTGCAGACAGTAATTAAAACTATGTTTGTTTTATAAACAAGTATACAAAATTGAACTTAAATATTAAAGGGTGTTCCAATAGTGACGTGGTTTGCATGTATATAGCCTAAGTTTTGAATGAATAGGTGGAATCATGAAATTTTTACAGGAGGTGTATAACTATGGCCACTATAATAAATAGTAAAAATTAAAGGGTGTTCCGACAGTGACATGATTTTATAAACCGTAATAGATACCCTCTTGAAATGTTTACAGTAGATGTGTTACTTCGGCCGCTATAACAAATACTTAAAATTGAAGTGTGTTCATTAGTGACGTGTTTTTCACCAATATTACCTTATTTTTTAACTTTTAATAGAAAGTGTATTACCATGGCCGCTATAAAATCAATTACATACTAAAATTTAAAGGGTGTTCCAATTATGATGCAATTTTCGCGAATATTACTTTAATTTTAAAATTTATGGGTGTCCCATAAGACATAAAGAAATAAACAACTGAAATTTTTAAATTATACTGAACCTAGTACGGAACCCTACGTGTGTGAGTCTAACTCGCACTTGACTAATTTATTTACTTAACTGAAAACTTCTTATATAAACTATATTAACTACAGTTAATGTTAAACTTTTTGAGTGTATGATTTTAAAATTTGTTTTAATAATGTTTATCTTTGTATGTTTTTTATTTCAGACATTAAACCATACGCCACTGCTTTTTTTATTCCAAAAGAACTATTTACATCAATAACTTGTTTCTTAACATTTAATTTGTTTGCTATGTTAGGAAGTTTAATAACATCTTGGATACAATGGCCTGAAGCAAATTCACTATATGTATTTGTTTTACTACGTGCTCTATTTTTACCCCTTTTTCTGTTCTGCAATTATTTACCAAAAAATACAAGAAGGTCGCTTCCTGTGCTAATTACTAACGAGTGGGCTTACTGGCTCATATCAGTTCTTATGGCATTTAGTTCTGGTTATTTAAGGTAACTATATATTGTTATGTTGAGTTTCTTTTAAAAATAGTATATTTTATATTTAAAGTTCTTTAGGGATGATGTATGCTCCTCAGACGGTGTTGCCGAAATATCAAGTTACTGCCGGAATGTTTGCTGCTGCTATGTTAATAACTGGGATTTTTTGTGGAATCCTCTTTTCCTTTATTTTTCCTATTTTAGTTTCTATTTGACAAACATATATTAAAAAAAGTAGTATATGGAAAAATTTAATAATAAAACATAAATGATGTTGATATATATATATGTTTTATTATTAAATTTTTCCATATATATATATATATATATATATATATATATATATATATATATATATATATATATATATATATATATATATATATATATATATATATATATATATATATATATATATATATATATATATATATATATATATATATATATACATATATATATATATATATATATATATATATATATATATACATATATATATATATATATATATATATATATATACATATATATATATATATATATATATATATACATATATATATATATATATATATATATATATATATACATATATATATATATATATATATATATATATATATATATATACATATATATATATATATATATAATATATATAAATTATAATAAATTTTTTAAAAACCAAAAAAATTTTTACGATTATAATAAAAACGATATTTTTCAGCTATCAAATGCTAATTGAGTAAGATTATTTGAGCATGTGTGAACCACTAAATAAAATTGCTCAATTAAGATTAAATTATCTCAATTAAGAAAACATGTCTGAACAGGGTATTAGTTATGTAGAGCTAATTTGTTTTATTTTTGATTCTTTTAACTCTTTTGAAACACTTTCGCGCGAATTGCCTTTATTTGACATATAAATTTCAATTGATTTTCGAGAAAGGTAGATGCTTAACTCGAAGCGTCTACCTTTTACATATGATCAATGTCACGCACTCATCCATTCAAAGCTTTTAAAATAGTTTTCTTGAGATAAACCGGAAGATCTAAAAGAAAAATCTGCTATATTTCCTTCTGAATTCATTTTAGTAGTGATAGATTTTCTCGCTCATCTTATCGGGCAGTGTAGTAGTTATTCGTTGAAAAGAAAGGAATATATAGTTCGCGTTAATTTCAAGCAAAACAAAAAACAGATCAAAAACAACAAAAACAAACAACAAAAAAAAAAACCTTTTTAAATACACAACAAACCAAATTTGTTTTGTTTTTGATAGCATTAATTAAGCTCTTGTTACTTAGAATAGTACGAGGGCTTATAAGTAAGTCTCTCTAATTTAAAAATTTTTCGGAAAAGTGCGAACATAAACAGTTAAAGCGAAAACAGCCTAATAATAAAAAACAAAAAAACTGATGTGTGTTTAAATGCTATGTCAGTATATTGTTTACCTTTGTTGTTAAGTGGTGGCAAAAAAAATTAAATAATACAACTATTTAACCACAGTGTGATAAATAAGTTAGTGACGAAAAACTAACGACGCAAGTAGGTATGGATAGATACGCCAAAGTATTAAAACGAGGACGAAGCCCAAATGCCTAAAGTACCCAAGGATATGAAAAATAGTGATCTACGTTCTCAAAACCGTTTTGCAGTTTTGGATAGTGAAACAAATGAACCTACAACAAAACCTAAGTGTTCAAATCGCCCACCAATTTATTTGAGCGAGCAAAGTTGAAAGTTTTGACTTCGCTCATTAGTAAAAACTTATTTTATCATATGTACGAACTGAAGAGTGGCATAGGTCTTCAGGGTGTTAATAAAGTTATGGACTTATGCGTTGATCGTGAGGAAATAAAAGCCGGCCTTCAAAAGGATGGATTCAAAGTTAAAAGTGTAGCCAATCTTAGAAATCGATAACCCGTTCAGGTTGAAAAAATGGAACGATGGCGACATACGGCAACACAAAAATTACATCGAGTACTTTTTTAAGAATTAAAGAATTGATATCATGCTGATATCAAAGACATATTTAAATGTTTTTAAAAATTAAAGGCCAAATATTGTATGACACGAGCACTTTCTTAAAAATTAACGAATTGATATGCTGATTTCAAAGACATATTTAAAAACAAATAGATTTTAAAAATTAAAGGCTAAATATTATATGACACTGACACTAAAGACAATCGTGGCAGAGCATGTCGTGGATTAAAAATTTGTTACTGTGTGAGTTTTGTGCGAAATACCTTCAAGCAAAAACATCTGCATTGAAGAGTTTTATAGAATCTTAGTTATTTCTTCGATCTATTCACCTCCTAGATTTTCAGTATTAGAGAGAATTTTTCAAATCATTAGGTCCCTATTTACCCACAGCTGGCGACTACAACGCTAAATGTTTTGGGGATCTCGTCTTAATTATTCCGAAAGGTCGAGATTTGTTAGAAACTATTGCAAAAATGGTTATGAGTGTTATTTGAAGTGGACAACCAACCTAGATAGATAAAAGCAACAAATTAGTTGCTAAAGCAGCAACAATGAATCAGTAACAATCATACAATCAAATTTACTCGGATGATGACAACAGTTGCATGAGCTTACTCTTAACATGCCTACTCATATCATACTATTAGTGAGCAAACCCCTCTTCTTATCATAAACGCAATTAGCTGATCGAGTAAAACGAACTTTCTGTAATGGCGAGCGCGTTTTTTACTCATCTAATGCGCGAAGCACTTAGTGTGTTATTTTGTTTACTGGTTGTGTAGAGCTTTTGGATAAGGCTTAGGCCCAATATTATAACTTGCCACTAGCTAAAGTTAGAATTTTGATGGATCAATAAGTAGTTTTTCGTTATAATAACGAGGATAATGCTCATTGCTATAACTTGTCCTTAAAGTACGTGATAGTTAAAAGTTGATTTTAGCTTACTTTTAATAACGAAAAATTATTTATGGCTCCAACAAAATCCTAACTTTAGCTATTGGCAAGTTATAATAATGGGCCTAAGTGTGTTTTGCTTGAAAATGGAGTCTTTAAATTGAACGTAAGTAATGTTAAAAAAACTCAATGTTTTTTGTTGGTACACTCGAATTATGTTCGTGCTTTACTCAAAGCATAAAACTGCTTGAACTCGCCCAAGTTCATTGTTGTTATTGTAGTGAGCTAAACAACATACTTATGTTCGCTGGGTAATCTGAACATATGTATGAGTAGTTAGTAAGTAAGGTAGGATAAGAGTATTGTTTCATAATAAACAAGAGTTGCTATTGAACCTCGAAACTAACAGCGTGTATTATCTATTTGTCTACATGTCGACCGTGACTAAATAAAATAATTTGTCATACTGATTCATCTGTAAAAACAAACAAAAATTTGAGAGCAAACGCAAATTAAAGAAATTAAAACAACAGTTGTGCAAAAAGCAAGCAAAATTTATTCCTTTAAAAAACAAAAATCTACATAATCATTACTTTTTTTTACAAAAAATAAAGAAAAATTGATTCAAAATGAGAAATTACTTCGTAATACTACGCTAAGTTTATTTGTCTGACTTTGTAAAGACCATAAAAAGTATCGAAAAAAAATTCCAAAAACAAATTAAAAATGTTTTAAACTGTTGAACCGGTGTTTTCCTTTGAACATTTTATACGGTTGTTGACGAGTGATCCGATTTTACTGTTTCTGATGTGATGTGAGTACAGTCACTTCCGGCGTGTATAGTTAATTTTATCTAAAACACAATATGAAAAAAAAAAAAAACAAATTAAAAATGTATTAAAATACACAAAAAGAGCAACCAATATGAAAAGAAACATAAAACCAAAATAAATTCTAAAAACGAAGCAAACAATTACATAAAAACCAGCACTAAAGTAAAACGAAAATAAGTAGACAACTTTACAACTGGAAGTATGAAATACAAGATTAAAAAGAAAAAATGTGAATAACGAATTTAGTGGAAAGCAAACAACAAATTCAATAAAAACTATTTGAACAGTGAAAATCAAAACAAGCACAATAAAGATGCAAATTCCAACAAGTGAAAAGCACAGATTGAAAACAATACACAAAATCAACATAATACATATAAACAAGCTGTAGTGATTAGCAGATGCAATCAGGATGAAGGAAAATTATTACAACATGATTTTTTTCTCTTATCATTATATTTATAAACAAATATACATACAGATTGTAATTATTATTATCTAATATTATCATTATACTTACTACTATTATTTTACTTATTAAAAATAAGTATTTCTTATTAATTATTGCCCTCTAACATCTAATAAGCATATATAAAGATGTACATATATTAACATCTATGCTTCACTTTTGGTATATAAGTTAGAAGAAAATATGTTAGTTCTTCATTTGAGTTAGTAATCAACTGAACTTTATTTTTCAAAAAATGATTTTATAATTACAAAAATGTGCTTACCAAATAAAATACAAATTCAATACAAACATAAAAATCAATACAAAGTTACAAATTGTTCTTATAATAAAAATCAATACCATGCAATAAAAAATAATGTTTACATTAACAAAAGTACTTATGAAGAAAAAGCAATAATAATTAGGTCAGCTTAAGTGGTGACATTAGCATTTTTGCTGGAACAATTTAATAGGAAAAATATTGGTAAATATTTTTAGAGTTCATTAATCTTATAGTTCGCTGCACTCATAGAAAAGCAAGAAAAAAATTGTAATAAAAATTGAATAAATGGAAACGAATGTTTTTGTTATTAACTCTTCCCCCTTTAAATGTAAACGTCCCCGTTTTCAGGGAAACTATCATTGCATTCTGTTACATCTGTTTTTTTTATTTCGGAACCGATCGGTTGAACCTTCGTTTTGGTTGAGTTAAGCTTGTACTTCCTTTTTGCAACGCACCTGAAAACCAATTTAATTATAACTGCTGCACATGTTATCAGCGCTATTGAACTTTCCCATAGGTTTACATTGCCCTCCTTTTTGATCAATTGGATTGTTTTACTGTTATTCAAATGCAATTCCTTGATAAGTTGTAGGGATAAGGTTTCCTCGAAATAATGACTGGAATTCAGTGAGCTTAGAATAGCGGGCAAAGGTTTGTATGTCTCTCTGTCATAATGCAAAAATATTTCATTTCCAACGGTTATAGTGGCATTATGATATTGTACCACAAAAGTTCCATTCATATCGATAGGGTTTTCATTTAAAATTATAGATCCATTGTACCGGTTGAGCAGTAAGATACCATCCTGAATTTTCTCCAATGACGGAATATCTAAATTATTGGTCTTTTTACAAATAGCCGGACTACTTTTAAGAAGATTTGGTATGCAGTCGGAATTAGTTATATCTTTAATGCTTTCTTTTGTGCACAATTTTAAATTGTCATAACTTTTGCATGGTTTTCTTATTTCAAATATTTTACTTTGGCAATATAGGATAGTTTCATATTCTAACTTAATAACATCTTTTCCTATCTTAACAGGCTTTACCAAGACAGTTTCACAATGCTGTTTATTAACAATCGGTAGGTTTATTACATACAACAAAATCGAGTTATTTGAAGCGACTTTAACATTAGCAAATTTTAAACATTGTTCTAAATCATTATAGGGAAAATTTTGTTCTACAATTAATTCATTTAATATCTCAATTTCATTATGAGAGAAGAGGAAAGAATTTATAATACCTCCCTTTGACCACAATAAGGCCTGTTCGATATTAGATATTTCCTCTTTAAGTATCTGTAACTCAAATTTAAATTTAAGCGCTTCGATATTTTCTTTATCGTCCCTTTCTATGTGATTGGTTATTTTGTTTGTGAAATTCGTCAGTTCGTTTAATTTTCGTTCGAATAGCCTATTTATTATAATTTGGTTTTCAGACTGCCGTAAATTGTCATTTATTTTGTCAAAATATCTAAGTCTGTTCGATCCGGTGAACCTGCTATCCATTTCCATACGGTGCCAATTTCGTTAATGGATCTTTTTGTCCTTTTAAAGGGCCGAATGCGATCGATAAACTTATTCAGCTCCAACATTTCATGTTGGAGGTATGGCATGAGGGGGTTAGATTTTTTTATTTCAAAATTGATATGTTCCCCAACAAGTCTTAGTTCCCGTTCATAAGCATCGATGTCTATAACATGTATCAAATTGAAGGTTCCATTCTGTATTAAAGCTCGTCCTGTTTCAAATGTCACGATCTCGGAATTGGAATAGTCCAAGATCTGTATCTCAGCCTCAATGGTCCGCAGTAGAAATCTGAAACAGTTTTTATGGTATTATTGAAGTGTTCTGCCACCTTTTCCTCTTTATATCTGGGCGACAATTTAGTTCCTATTCTCTTATTAGTTTTCACATAGACTATGTCTCCTGGGAAATAGTGTTTAGGATTTGTTCGATTTTTGTTGTGAAATGCCAAATCTGCAGCTTGCTTGTCTTTTAACCTTTCTATATGTCTTTTTCTCTCCTCCATGAGGTTTTCCGGTTTCAATCTTCCAAAAAATGTATCCACGGGTCTTTTTCCTGTTGTCGAGTGAACAGAATAGTTGTACCTGCTAACAGATATTTCAAGTAACTCTTTAAATGAATTGTGGATTTTTTCAGCTCTCACGCACCGCATTATCTCGGAGAGCGTCGAATAAAATCTTTCAATTTGTCCATTGACACTGCTAGTATAGGGTGGTGCTTTGAAAATGTTGATCCCGAATTGATTTTCCAACATATGTTTTACCGATGCTGATCCCAGAGATTTTTCGTTATCTATAACAATTCCTTCGGGAGGTCCCAAACCAACCAATATCTCGCGCAAAGGTTCTTTGATGTCCTGTGCTGATCGGGACTTGACGATTTTTGCTGTCGCATATTTGGAGAACTTATCTATGGCCGTTAACACAACATTTTGATTAGTAAGGTAAATATCGAGGTGAACTATTTGTCCAGGATAATCAGGAATTGGTGTCTCTTTAAGCAACGGTTTGGCTGGATGCCTTTCATATTTTTGTTCTTTGCAAATTTTGCATTGCTTGACAATTTTTTTTATTTTAGCATTCATTCCTGGAAAGTAAATCCTCTCAATCAACTGGATCTTGTTTTCAGCGGCATTACGGTGTGCACGTTGATGTTCATTCAATATTTCCTTTTCCTGGTCTTCTTCGTTCAATAAGTCAGTGGCAACCTTTCGAGCGAATCTCGTACGGTAATTAGAGAAATGTTCAGGGCACAATTCTTGTATTTTTCCGAGAAGAGATTCAGTAGTGTTTAATCCATTTATAACAGAAGGGTTTAGATATTTTTTAAGAATGGCTGTTAGTTTTTCTTTTGTGTAGTCGTTTTCGTAAATAATGTGCCGGTGGTAGGTGGGAAATATTATTTGAAATTCATATGAAGAAATTGGACCTAATTTTAAGAAAATTTGATTTTTAAATACGTTAATTGGTTCATTTGCTATTGGAATAAGATGATGTGACGATGTTTTGTCGCTATGAACCGTGGCAGTCATTGAATTTATTTGGGGTGGTCGTGATAGCGCGTCAGCTACGACGTTCGTTCGTCCGGGTTTGTAATGTAACTCATAATTATGCTCTTCGAGGATGGCCTTCCAGCGTTTCATTTTGTTGTTATTATTTTTGCTACTTAGCGCATATGTCAGCGGCTGGTGATCTGTGAATATTTTTAATTTAGCTGAACCATAAAGATAATTCCTGAAGGAGTTGAGAGCCCAGATAATCGCTAACATCTCCTTTTCATTAGTAGCGTAGTGTTCCTCGGTCTTGCTAAGCGTCCTAGATATAAACATTATTGGTCGGTTATTTTGGGATAGGACAGCTCCTATAGCATATTCTGACGCATCTGTTGTCAGCTGGAATTCCTTGGTGAAGTCAGGATAATTAAGCATTACTTCTTCAGTGAGGGCTGTTTTTATTTTACTAAATGCCTCCATTGTATCGTTATTAAGTTTTATTGGTGTTTTCTTCGAAATATTTTTGGACACAAGTCCGTCCTCCCCTCTTAAAAGATTTGTCAGGGGTTTCGCTAGCTTAGCATAATCCCTGACAAAGCGTCTATAATAGCCAGATATCCCGAGGAAAGATCTCAGGTCTTTTAGCGTTTTTGGTGCTGGAAAGTTTATGATGGCCTCTACTTTTGCCGGATTCGATCTTATGCCGTTCTCAGATATGATAAATCCAAGAAATTCAACGTTATTTTTTAGGAATTCGCATTTATCAACTTGGACCTTCATGTTTGCATCGCGAAGTGTTTTAAAATTAATTTCTATGTCTTGTAAATGGGTTTGTTTATCCTTACTGAATATAATTATATCATCTATATAGACGAAGCATCGTATTCCGATGTGTTTTCTTAGAATATCATCCAACGTTCGGTGGAAAATAGAAGGTGCATTCTTAAGACCAAACGGTAAACGAGTAAACTCGTATTTACCATTGTTGACGGAAAAAGCTGTTTTCTCGATATCAGATTCCTTTAAAGGAATTTGATGAAAACCACTTTTAAGATCAATGACCGAAAAATATTTATTTTTTCCCAATTGTGACAGTACCTCATTTATTTCGGGTATTGGGTATCTGTCTGCAATGGTGACTGAATTAAGTTTTCGATAATCTATCACCATTCTGTATTTCCTCTCATTAGATTGGTCTAACTTTTTTGGTACGATCCATACAGGGGAATTGTATGGCGATCGTGAAGGTCTTATAATACCGTCGTTAAGTAGTTTTTCTATTTGTGAATTTATTTCATCTTTGAGGTGCATTGGATAGGGATATGACTTACTATAAACCGGTGTATCGGTGGTCGTACGAATTTCTCCTGTTACCTTAGACGTATATGTAAGTTTTTCGTTTGGGTCGGTAAAAAGATCTGGATATTTATTAATTGTATTTGATAGATCTTTTATAGTTTGTGGATCAAGATGTTGAACTTGTACGCTAATTTTATTTATATCCTGTGAATAAAGTTCTTTTAATTGAAATTTTGAATTTTTGATTCGCAAAATATTATTCTTGCTATCGATTACGGCTGATAGATCTTTAAGTGTATCGTTGCCTAGAATGGCATCAAAGGATGAGATTGAAGGGATAATATAGAATTTGATTATATTGTTAAGGCCGAAAAGATTTGCTTTTGTATGGTGTGTAATTTTGAGGTTTCCTGCTACTGAGTTTGCTGTGAAAGGGGACTCATTTTTAATTGGTTTAGAAACAATTTCGGACTTTATATAATTTTTGTTAGATCCAGTATCTATTAATATCTTCAGTAGTTTTCTGTTCCTCATTTTACATTCTAAGTATGGCAATGAGGAATTCCTCATTCTAAAAAATGAATATCGCTAAGACTCGTTATTATATCGTCTTCAGAATCAATTGTTGTTGAATTGCTCTGATGTTCTACTGGTTCTTCAGGGTATTGATAGTTGTCTTCTGTCAAAAAATCGTTATTTGTTTCGTACCTGGTCGGGATTTGTTGTGGTGAGTCATCTATAGGTTGTGTTTGAGTATGATAATTGCGTTGGATTTTATTCGGTGGTACATATTGATTTGATGGAGGTGATTTCCATTTCCTGTTCTCGCTTGGTTTATTCATATAATTTACCTGTTTGGTTCTGAGGCTCGCATCTACATCCATAGGTTCTGGACGCTGTGGAGGTTTTGGAGGTCGCGTAGGCAAAAAATTGCCGTTTTGCTGATAATGGCCTTGATGAATAGTCATTTGCTGCCTGTTCGCATAATTGGGCATAAATTGAGGTTTTTGTGGATATTGCGGAGGGTATGCTAGGTGAGGTGCAAATTGTTTTGTTGAATGGTGCACTAAATGTCTTTTTGCTGATACTGGCAATGGTCCTGAATTTCTTACGTGATTTCCTGACAGGGTATTTCTATTAGTTTGGTTATCCAGTTTTTGACAAAGATACAATGCGTGAGGAAGATCTTGAGGCTCACGAACACCAAGTAGTCTTGGTAGATCGCCTTTAAGACCTCTTACAAATGTGTCCAAGGCCTTTTCTCTATAAGTTTGCGTCAATAATTTAATTGACTCATTACTCGCTTCCATGCATGCGATTTTATTTAGAATCAAGGTCAAGTGAGAATAAACTAATTGGTAAAAATCATTTAATGATAGGTGACCTTGGGTTAATGAAAGCAATTGGTACTCCAAAGTTTTTAAATCACGTTGATCACCATAATGATGGGTTAAGCATGCTACAATGGCTCGCCATTCAAGTGGTGTATTATATGCTTCTAAAGCCGCATCGGCTTCGCCTATTATTTTATTTCTAATCGTTAGTATTATCGCGTAATATTTGGGAGTGCCTTTAGAATTGTCGTATAAGTTAAGTATTCTTTCCACACTTTTCTTCCATGAACTAAATTCAGTGTGCTTGCCTGAGAATTCTCTCAAGCTCTTTACTATGTCTGGGACTTTCTCTAAGTCTTCGAAATTGTTGTTGTAGCGTGCGTCGATACCTTGGTCTGGTAAATTTGCAAATTCTTGCGAAGGATTAATAATATTATTGACTAAAGTTCTACCTTCGGTCAAAAACAATTGTCTTACAGTACCTAACAAGCTTGCCTGCAGCTGATTAAACTGATCTTGATTCAATCCGGCTGGGGCAGCTGGATTATTTATTGCATTATTTTGTTGGCCTAAAACTGCCGGACGTACAAGGTTATTGGGATTAGCCATATTTATTATTCTTTCCTTTTCTCTTTACAAAAATATTTTTTAATAGTTAGTTAGTAATATTTGAGGAGATACAGGGGTTAGTTATGACTGATTAAAATAATGTTTTCTCACAATTCAATATAAAATTATTTTTCTTTTAACTATTATATTAAATACTCTATATGATACTTAAAAATATTATGTTTTCTTACATCCAAATCAATATCATCCTAGTGGTTGCAGTTCTTGGTGAGTAACTTCTTGGCTTAAGGTAAATAACTTCTTGGTTTAAGATGAATAACTTCTTGGTTTAAGGTGAATAACTTCTTGGTTTAATATGAATAACTTCTTGGCTTAAGATGAATAACTTCTTGGTTTAATTATTATTGTTTCACTTGAATTTGAGTTCCACTGTTAGTAGTTTTTTTTTTTTTAATTCTTGTGATTTAATTCTTCTTTAATTTATTTATTTTACTTATATTTGAGTTCCACTGTGTTTTATTAAGGTCAGTAATTAATTTTTGCTTCACAGTTTTAATTTTTTTCTTACTTATATTATTAGCGTCACTGTTTTTGGATAATTAGAATTTTGAAAATATGTATGCTTTTGAATTTTTATTATTGTCACTAGTTTTCACTAAATTTGTTTTAATCCTTGCACATGAGGATTTTTTATTAGTTTAGATCCTTTCTTATAAGGATTTTTACTGACTTGAAATTAATTATTTTTAATCCTTGCTTATGAGGATTTTTTTATTGGTTTTGTCCTTTCTTATGAGGATTTTTTACTTATAATTAATTATTTTTAATCCTTGCTTATGAGGATTTTTTAGTTCTTTACAATTTATTTTTTTTTTAATCCTTTCTTATGAGGATATTTTATAAATTGTAAAATTTCGTTGGGCGCCAGTTAGAAGAAAATATGTTAGTTCTTCATTTGAGTTAGTAATCAACTGAACTTTATTTTTCAAAAAATGATTTTATAATTACAAAAATGTGCTTACCAAATAAAATACAAATTCAATACAAACATAAAAATCAATACAAAGTTACAAATTGTTCTTATAATAAAAATCAATACAATAATAAAAATCAATGCAATAAAAAATAATGTTTACATTAACAAAAGTACTTATGAAGAAAAAGCAATAATAATTAGGTCAGCTTAAGTGGTGACATTAGCATTTTTGCTGGAACAATTTAATAGGAAAAATATTGGTAAATATTTTTAGAGTTCATTAATCTTATAGTTCGCTGCACTCATAGAAAAGCAAGAAAAAATTGTAATAAAAATTGAATAAATGGAAACGAATGTTTTTGTTATTAACTTATATCTAATAAAAAAAAAAAATACAAATATAAATAAAAGAAAAAATATAGTAAGACATTTAATAATTTTTATAAGCATTTAATCATTCAAATACATTTAAACATTTTTTTAAATCTCCTTCTCATGACTACATTTTAGTGCGCTACATGAATTAAATGAAAAAGGTAAAAATTTTATATATACTTTTACTAACACACATAAAAATACCTATAAATTAATTTGTTTAATAAATTAGAAGGCCTACAAACTTTAACAAATATATATACATGTACCCATATGTACATATTTAATTGTAATAAAATAATTGCATAAAATCTTATCTCATTATTAAATAACACATTTTTTGGCAACACCTTTTGTTTTCTTATTGGAATATTTCCTTTAAATGAATAATTTTTGAATTCACTATATTTATATACATATTTGAAAAGAATTTCACATTTTTACTATAATTCCAAATTCTTTATTGATTTTTGTGTGCTTCAAATAAAACCACTCAAAACTCATTTTTTCGTCAATGAACAAAGATTTTATTCTATTTGAAAACATTTTTAATAATTTAAAGTTACACTTATTAAAGTGTTTAAATGCAAAAGATTTTTTTCTGTTTTATTTTATGCTCTGGTTTTTGCTTTTGAGTTTGAATTTTAATAATAGGGATTCGTCGTAGGTGATTAGTAAATCAGTAATTTTAAATATTGGTTGGCCATTGAGCAATAACTACATTGACTTGTATGTAACTTAATAATTTCCGTATTGGATAACAAAAAAAATGTTTTCGAAATTGTTGTTGTAGCGTGCGTCGATACCTTGGTCTGGTAAATTTGCAAATTCTTGCGAAGGATTAATAATATTATTGACTAAAGTTCTACCTTCGGTCAAAAACAATTGTCTTACAGTACCTAACAAGCTTGCCTGCAGCTGATTAAACTGATCTTGATTCAATCCGGCTGGGGCAGCTGGATTATTTATTGCATTATTTTGTTGGCCTAAAACTGCCGGACGTACAAGGTTATTGGGATTAGCCATATTTATTATTCTTTCCTTTTCTCTTTACAAAAATATTTTTTAATAGTTAGTTAGTAATATTTGAGGAGATACAGGGGTTAGTTATGACTGATTAAAATAATGTTTTCTCACAATTCAATATAAAATTATTTTTCTTTTAACTATTATATTAAATACTCTATATGATACTTAAAAATATTATGTTTTCTTACATCCAAATCAATATCATCCTAGTGGTTGCAGTTCTTGGTGAGTAACTTCTTGGCTTAAGGTAAATAACTTCTTGGTTTAAGATGAATAACTTCTTGGTTTAAGGTGAATAACTTCTTGGTTTAATATGAATAACTTCTTGGCTTAAGATGAATAACTTCTTGGTTTAATTATTATTGTTTCACTTGAATTTGAGTTCCACTGTTAGTAGTTTTTTTTTTTTAATTCTTGTGATTTAATTCTTCTTTAATTTATTTATTTTACTTATATTTGAGTTCCACTGTGTTTTATTAAGGTCAGTAATTAATTTTTGCTTCACAGTTTTAATTTTTTTCTTACTTATATTATTAGCGTCACTGTTTTTGGATAATTAGAATTTTGAAAATATGTATGCTTTTGAATTTTTATTATTGTCACTAGTTTTCACTAAATTTGTTTTAATCCTTGCACATGAGGATTTTTTATTAGTTTAGATCCTTTCTTATAAGGATTTTTACTGACTTGAAATTAATTATTTTTAATCCTTGCTTATGAGGATTTTTTTATTGGTTTTGTCCTTTCTTATGAGGATTTTTTACTTATAATTAATTATTTTTAATCCTTGCTTATGAGGATTTTTTAGTTCTTTACAATTTATTTTTTTTTTAATCCTTTCTTATGAGGATATTTTATAAATTGTAAAATTTCGTTGGGCGCCAGTTAGAAGAAAATATGTTAGTTCTTCATTTGAGTTAGTAATCAACTGAACTTTATTTTTCAAAAAATGATTTTATAATTACAAAAATGTGCTTACCAAATAAAATACAAATTCAATACAAACATAAAAATCAATACAAAGTTACAAATTGTTCTTATAATAAAAATCAATACAATAATAAAAATCAATGCAATAAAAAATAATGTTTACATTAACAAAAGTACTTATGAAGAAAAAGCAATAATAATTAGGTCAGCTTAAGTGGTGACATTAGCATTTTTGCTGTAACAATTTAATAGGAAAAATATTGGTAAATATTTTTAGAGTTCATTAATCTTATAGTTCGCTGCACTCATAGAAAAGCAAGAAAAAATTGTAATAAAAATTGAATAAATGGAAACGAATGTTTTTGTTATTAACTTATATCTAATAAAAAAAAAAATACAAATATAAATAAAAGAAAAAATATAGTAAGACATTTAATAATTTTTATAAGCATTTAATCATTCAAATACATTTAAACATTTTTTTAAATCTCCTTCTCATGACTACATTTTAGTGCGCTACATGAATTAAATGAAAAAGGTAAAAATTTTATATATACTTTTACTAACACACATAAAAATACCTATAAATTAATTTGTTTAATAAATTAGAAGGCCTACAAACTTTAACAAATATATATACATGTACCCATATGTACATATTTAATTGTAATAAAATAATTGCATAAAATCTTATCTCATTATTAAATAACACATTTTTTGGCAACACCTTTTGTTTTCTTATTGGAATATTTCCCACAATAATCATATTTGCTTACACACATGTATTTCAAACATACATGTATGTATGTATGTATGTAAGTATATTTATAAAAATATAAACATACAGATGTATGAGCAAGAAAAAAAATATAGAGTGGAATTTTTCAAACAATGGAGTAAATAAAGAAACAAATGAGAGTAAATGCCATTTAAGGGTTATTTTTTTTATAAATTCAAATTTGCAAATAAGAGAAAACCCATTTAAGAGAAAATATTGTATTGATTTACAAATAAAGTTTGAAATTGAACGAAGCCTGTATAATCAATCATAAGCATGGATACGAAAGTATTGTGTGTAAAAATGTATACATATAAATGAACTACAAACAGTGTTACCACATATGAAGAAAAACTTCCATATTAACTTTTGAACAAATTTTCATATATGTATATTAAATAGTAAAATAAAAATGAATAATAAAAATATACAAATGTATATATGTAAATGTATATATGTAAAAAAAAACAAGCCTAAGGATAAGCAAAATTAAATACGTATGTTGAAGCTGAAACAAAATTACTTTCCGTTTTTTTGCAAATCATTATTATTTACAAAACTAAATTTACAAGTATAATAAAACCCAATGGTTTAAATATTTAAATATTTTAATTATCATCTGAAATAAATAAACTAAATACCTATAAAAATACTTTAAATGAATAATTTTTGAATTCACTATATTTATATACATATTTGTAAAGAATTTCACATTTTTACTATAATTCCAAATTCTTTATTGATTTTTGTGTGCTTAAAATAAAACCACTCAAAACTCATTTTTTCGTCAATGAACAAAGATTTTATTCTATTTGAAAACATTTTTAATAATTTAAAGTTACACTTATTAAAGTGTTTAAATGCAAAAGATTTTTTTCTGTTTTATTTTATGCTCTGGTTTTTGCTTTTGAGTTTGAATTTTAATAATAGGGATTCGTCGTAGGTGATTAGTAAATCAGTAATTTTAAATATTGGTTGGCCATTGAGCAATAACTACATTGACTTGTATGTAACTTAATAATTTCCGTATTGGATAACAAAAAAAATGTTTTTTTTGTTAACACGGTCAACGCGACCGCTTCTTTATTTTATAGTTTTTTACAAAATGAGAACTTAAGTTCTAACTAAATAAGAACCAAATAAGAACTAAAACTAAATTTCCAAATAATCATAATTTATATTAAATTAATTACAAGTAAGCAAATATAGCGATATTAACATTATTGCAAAATACTTATTGACCTAATTCACAAATAAGCGAGAATTGTATTATTTGCTTTCTTATTAATTGATTACAAAGTATATTTTTATTAACCTAATTAATTGCTAAAGCATTGCAACTTACTTCCGCGTTTAAAAAGATGAATAAGCATAATTATTAAAGAATAGAGTTTATTGACTTTGTTTGCGTTAACTTGTATAATGTATAAATATTACTCTTACCATAAATGCGGCCTTAATGACAGAAGATAAACCCGAAAAACCGATATGGTCCGAAATACTGGCTCAATTGGAAACTGATAAAGTTAGTTTTGAGAAATCATATAAGTGCTTTAACAAAAGCAATTTGCCTCACAGGCACACCCGAGTAAAACATTTAAATTTACTAGCCATTCATTACAATCATATAGTGACAACATCTAGGAATTTACGACATATATTAACTGAAGAGCAAAGATTAATTACTGAACAGTTAATAGGGAAAAAAAGAACAAAATTTGGCGGTATTTTAGAAAAATTAGGTGTTGTTAACACATTACCAACGTCATTAGAAGAATCATTTGTAGTAAATTTCGATATTGTGGCAAAATTTAATAGTGTCACAACAGATACCCAACCCGTAAATCAAATTTTTCAATTTCGTCAAAATAATAGGAACAATCCTACTAGGCGCGGAAGGAACTTTCAAAATAATCAAATAGAGGCAGAAGAAATTACTACCAAAATAGTCAAAGCCGAAACAATAATTATAGGAATCATAGTAATGTTATTTTTCAAAAGAATCCTTCGCGAACACAGCACAGGACAAACCAACGAAATATTCGCCTAGTTGAAATTATTCAGGAAAACTTGCAGAGTCCCCTGGGGCAAGAGGAAACACAAAATTAAATACGAATACTCAAGAATTGTTACATATTTATAGCTTAGACTTAAATATAGCAACCTATATAACTTTGGATTTAGACTTTGCCAACGAGCAAAAAACGTTTTTAGTTGATACAGGTGCGGACACATCGCTTATAAAAGCACATTCAATTGCTTGTAGAAATCGAATAAATTTTACCAATATATTATATGACAGTCATCGACTATTACTCGTTGCGATCGGACGTTTTCTTATCTAACAGCGCTTGTTTGTTAAACGTGCATAACGGTTCATAGTCTTTTGTGATTTTGCTTTACTCTTCATTTTCGCTTCTTTTATTTTAATTTTTCTGGTGTACGAATAACAGTTACAAAATAATTAAAATGGCCCCTAGGCCACCAGATAGAAATCCCAATAGGTTTGCCTTATTGGGTGACTTTATAAATCAACCGTTTCAAGAAAACTTTCCTACTCTTCGTCAACCGAAAACAAATGTGTTAAGTGATCCCAAATATTTAATAATATCATCGGAAAACAATCAATTAAAAAAAATAAGTCCTTTTATTATCCACAAAGGGTTACATGCAATTTCTACGTTAATAGATTCTATCACTCAATTAAGAGATGGTAATCTTCTGCTGCTGGTACGCAACCAGGTTATTGCTGAAAAATTTTTGAAAGCCAAATCACTCTTAAATATTTGCCCAATATCTGTTAAGTTACATGAAACCCTTAATTTTATAAAAGGTGTCATATACGCTCCTTGCCTCATCGATGTCTCAGAGGAAGAAATTGTTAAAGAACTACACTCCCAGGGAGTAGTTTCTGTTTACAAATATACCGTTAATAAGCAAATCAACTCAAAGGAAAATGAAAAGAATAACAATGAAGACAACAACAAAAACACAAAAGCCGAATATTCAGGATTTATGGTTCTAACGTTTAACCTTTATAACCTCCCTAAAGTCATTGACGTAGCGTGGTATAAAGTAAAAGTAAAAATGTACTTCCCAAATCCTATGAGATGTCAAAAATGTCAACTTCTTGGTCACACAAAAAATAATTGTAAAAATCCTGAAACATGCGTATTTTGCAATCTTCCTCCCCATTCCCCGACTGATTGTTCAAGAGTTCAGTGTGCTAACTGTAACGATAAACATCCATCATCAGATAGAAATTGCCCCAGATACCTTCAACAAAAAGAGATCATAAAAATAAAAACTTTAAACAAGTGCTCCTATGGCGCTGCCAAACGTAAATATGAAGTTAACATCTCAACCTTACATCAACCAAAAGTAAATGATACATACTCTGAAATAGCAAATAGCTCTACCGAACATTCAAAAACTCAGCAGAATAAACAAATACAAAAGAGACCAGCCACATCACCCAAACAGAACAAAGACAATAAGAAATCTACACGTCGAGATTTATCTCTTAACTCTTTATCAAGCGAAACTGAAATTGAAACCCCATGTTGCTCAACATCATCAAATAATAACTCATTACAAAATAATTCATCAGAAAACATCATATCTCACCTACAAGAATTAAAAGAACAGAATTCACTAATAAACAAACCTACAGAAACATCACCTAACCTAGAATTAACATCCCCACCATCAGCAAAATCAAAACAAAAAAATAAAAAACAAAATAAATCTAAAAAAATCAAAGATAACATAGAAAACCCAAACAACATAGACGAAAACACACAAAATAAATCCGACTCAAATTCCCCTCTTGGTCTTTTGACCCAGAATCTAATCTCCAATAATGAATACTATTTACCAACGTCCGTAATGGACACCTACTCAGACAGCTAAAATTATCACCAACATGGCACCGTGCTCCTTTCTATCAGTTGTAAACTTTAGTTTACAACTTGTTATGAAAATATTAAAAATGGAAGGCTTTAAGATATTGCAATGGAACATTAATGGTTTCATCAACAATTTCAACGAGCTGCAACTTTTAATAAAAGAGCACAACCCTGATTTAATATCAATACAAGAAACCCACTGCAAACATAATTTTGTACCCATACCCCCAAAAGGCTATATATCTTATTTTAACAATTCGCAATATAACACAACTTCTAAACAAGGCATATGCGTGCTAATAAAAAACAACATTCCACACAAACATCTTCAAATAAACTCGACATTACAAACAATAATCATAGAAGTAAATCTTAGCGTTAAGTTTGCCGTCCTTTCATTATATATTCCACCTACTCAAACTTTTTCTGTCCAAGATCTTTCGGACATTTTCGACTCTGTGAATACTCCAAAACTAATAGTTGGAGACTTTAATTCTTGGAATGCTTCTTGGGGTTCGTCTTTTACAAACCACAGAGGGCACACAGTAGAAGGTGCTATACTGGCATCGGATTTATTTATATTAAATGATGGTCGTCCTACCCATCTATCAACACATGGGACTTTAACTCATATTGATATCTCCTTATGTTCATCATCATTACTTAATAAAACAACATGGGACATTTTGGATGAAATGTATAGCAGTGATCACTTTCCAATTGTCATTGATATATCACTAACAGGATCGAATGAATCAAGCTTCGTCCGTAAGTTTTTAATTGACTACGCTGATTGGCCAAAATTTACAGCTGCGGTTGATAGCGAACTACTGAAAAGACCTTACTCATCAAATGTCAACAAAGAAGCTTCACTTATAACAAAATCTATAAAAACAGCAGCTAACATTTCAATTCCTCAATCATCTTTAAAAATAAAGAGAAATGTACCTTGGTGGAATAAACAATTGACTACATTAAGGAGTAACAAAATAAACGCATGGAAACTATTTAAAAAATCCCCTACAACTGAAAACCTTATAAAATATAAAAAGGAAAATTCAATTTTTAGAAGAGAAATAAAAATACAGAAAAAAATTAGTTTTGAAAAATTTACCTCCACAATCAATAAAAATTCCTCAACCAGTGCCATTTGGAACAAAATAAATCGTCTTTCCAATAACGCAAACAACAGAAGAATAGTAGCAATTGAAAATAGTAATGAAATCATCACAGAACCAACTTTAATAGGAAAAGCTTTTGCTGATAAATGGTCGGAATATTCTTCTGACCAGAACTTTTCACAACTTTTCATACAAACGAAAAATATATCCCAAACAATTAATTCTGATTTAAGAGTCAACTCAAATGCCACCCTCATAGAGAAAGATATCACACTTACAGAATTGCACTATTGCTTATCTAAGGCAAAGGGCTCCACTCCTGGTTTTGACAGAGTGTCTTATGAAATGCTAAAACATATAAGTCTTCAGTCCAAACAACGCCTACTAAAACTTTTTAACAACATCTTCAACACAAGTTTAATCCCGACCGTCTGGAAAACTGCGCTAGTTATCCCAATACCAAAAAATAACAATACCAGCTCTCTCAAGATAAAGGAATATCGTCCGATTTCATTATTACCATGCATCGGCAAACTACTGGAAAAAATTATTTCAACCCGTTTATATTGGTATACGGAAAAGAACCGTCTCACTTCTCCCAATCAGGTAGCTTTTAAAGCCGGTAGAGGTTGCACAGATGCTCTGTTACATATTGATTTTTATGTTTCTAAAGCTCTCTCGTCTCGAAATCATGTATCGATTCTTTCAATTGACTTCGAAAAGGCATTTGACAGAGTTGGTGCACATGTAATCCTGGATACCCTTAACAAATGGAAGGTAGGACCTAAAATATTTAACTACATAAAGGCTTATCTAAACCAACGTAAATTTCGTGTAAGAGTAAACGGTGTATGCTCACCTACACAGACTTTAGACAATGGCATACCACAAGGTTCACCACTGTCTGTTATGCTTTTCTCGATTGCTTTTAATGAAATTCACAACATAATCAACAAATACAAGTTCTTAGATCATTGTATCTATGCTGATGATCTTTACATATTTTGTAAAAGGAATTGTAACATTGAAGCCAATAACCTTTTGCAAGGTGTTTTAAGTGATATAAACACTTGGTGCTTAAAATCTGGTGCGAAAATTTCCACTGATAAAACAAAGAAGTTACATATATGTAAGAAAAAGCTGTGTGATTATAACCGCTTTAACTTGAATATAAACAATACTACCATAAGCAACTCAGAACAATTAAAAATTTTAGGAATTACTTTCACTAAAAGTTACTCGTGGAAAGAACACTTCTTAACTCTAAAAAAATCTCTAACACAAAGAGTTAACATAATTGGATTCCTCTCAAGCAAGAAAAGCTTCATACACATCAACACATTGACTTACCTTACTAAAACTTTAATTCTTAGCAAAATTGATTATGCTCTTTTCCTAGTTGGTAATGCACCTAAATCTATTATAAATATTATAAAGGGTTTATACCACCGCGCAATAAGAACAAGTATCTATGCATTTCGTACTACAACCTTAGAAAACTTATATGCAGAATCAGGATTGCCTTCCATTGAAGTTCGTATTAACGAAGCCAAGTTAAAATTATTTACAAAGCTAATATTTTCTAATAATTCCGTAATTGATAACGATGTAAAAAAGCACATGTCAGCAAAACGAACATACAAATATACTTCAGCTATACAAGATTCTATCCAACTAGCAAAAAATCTGAACATAAATATTCAAACAACAACTTTTACTCCTGATTATCCTGCATGGCTTTTTAACGATAGCTCATGTGACCGATCTCTTTCCAAATATTGTAAGGAAAGCACTTCAAATGACATATTTTTAAAACTTTTTTTGGAAAAACAACAAGCCCTATTAAATGAAGAATGGTGCTTCCTGTTTACAGATGGGTCAAAAAATACAAACAGCACATCATATGCTATCGTTAACGCCCACGGTGAGATCCTTGGGCTTAAAACCCTACCAAATTACACATCAATTTTTACAGCTGAAGCTTCCGCCATTGTCAATGCAATACATTTGGCTATTAAAACAAACCACAAAACAGTAATATGCACTGATAGTCTCTCAGTTGTTAAGTCGATATGTAACCCAGCTACTTTCAAATGGAATATTGTCAACGAAATTCGTGACCTATTAATTAAACACCCTGGAAACTTGAAAATTCTTTGGATCCCAGGACATAGCAAAATAAAAGGCAACGTCATAGCAGATGAAGCTGCAAAATTTGCATGTATGGCTCCTATAATAATGGAAAGCAGACCAGAGAAAAATGATGTTCAGAACTTTATCAAAGAACACTTGCGTTACATTCAACATAATTCGTGGTCTGGTTACTACCACCCCCACTATAAGGAACTCAATAAAAACTCTATTGCACCCTGTTATCCCACTAACATTAGTAAACACCAAATTAGAATATTCTCTCGACTACGTCTTGGGCACACATTTACCACACATAAACATATCCTTCGGAATGAACCACCTCCGACATGTGCTAATTGTGGAAGAATCGTTACAGTTGTTCACATTTTACTTGACTGCCCTAATTACCAATCTCTGATACGCTCCATTTTTGGATCTACCAACCCAAAAAGCCTATTGGAATTTCCAACCATGGATAACATTAAGAAAATTTCTGATTTTATAAATAGAACTGGAATTATAATTTAGTTTAAAAACAATGTTATTACCCCTTAGTTAGATATACTATGTATAAGTATTTAATTAAAACAATGAAATGTAAATTCTATTTTTAAGTGCCACCAAGAGCTGATAGCCTTGTTGCTAATGCTCCTTTATTTTTTTTTTTCTTAGTATTAGATTTTTTAATTTACTTATTAATCTTATAAATAATAATAATAATAATATTATATGAATTTTATTTGAACTATTTTTGAATTAATAAATTAATTATTTAGGCTTAAGTTCTTAATTATAAAGAGATAAAGAAAAATTAGATACCAGCAAAGCAGAATGCATTTTCTAGACAGCTACGTCCGTCATCAGTACTCTTTGTATCAATCTACCCGGTAGTTTCAATTTTTATTAATTTTCTATTTAAACAAACTTATCAATGAAATAGAATCTGAGAAATTTTTTAATTTTACATTATATTTCATAGAAGATAGAGCTTTTTGAAATTGTTTTACACTTGTAAACTCTATTTATTTTTCATATTATACTACCAAGCAAACACTTTTCTTTATTTTAATTCTCTTTATATATTTTTTCTTTTATTTGAAAATGGTATATATCTGTCTTGCTATTAGGTATCCTTTGGTTAGCAATTAACAACAATTAGATATTTTTTATTTTACAAATTTATATTTTGATTATTAACACAATAGTGTTGAAGTTAACAATGTCAAAGCCGTGCCCGCTCTATGAAATTATATGAATTTTATTTGAACATCTGATGGATTGTTAGGTCTTGATTTTATCTCAAAATATAATTGTCTTCTGGATTATAGATCATATAAATTACATATTAGGCCAAAATACTTATCTTATGACATCACATTAGACATTTGTCAGGGTCCCACTTCAAATACGGTCATTATACCAGCAAGATCGGAAGTATTTCGAAAAATTAATATTAGCATAGATAGCGACACCTTAGTGCCAAATCAGGAATTAGCGTCAAATGTTATCGTTCAAAATTGTTTGATTTCTAAGGAGAGACCTTATATAAAAATTCTCAATGCAAATTCAGAAAACATTACGCTTCGCAATATAGTTTTAAAAACAGAGAAAGTTGATGATTACGAAATCAATATCCCAGATGATTACACCGTGAATAGGAAAGAAGTTATCTTAGATAAATTATGAACAAATTTTCCTTTATTTGTCAAACCACAATTAACCAGTTTATGCACCAAATTTAGCGATCTTTTTGAACTCGAGGTCGAAAAGATCACAGCAAATAATTTCTATAAACAGAAACTTAGAGTTTCCGACAAAACACCTGTTTAAATAAAAAATTATCGGATACCTCATTCCCAAAAGGCTGAAATAAATACTCAAGTTAATAAGTTACGTGCAGACGGAATCATTGAACCGTCCTGTTCCGAATACAATAGCCCTGTTCTCTTAGTTCCAAAGAAAAACTTACCAGGAGAAAATACGAAAAGATGGCGAATGGTGATTGGCTATAGGCAAATAAATAAAAAGTTGTTATCAGATCCTTTGCCTAGAATAGACGAAATATTGGATCAGTTAGGTAGAACTAAATATTTTTCATGCCTAGACTTAATGTCTGGTTTTCATCAGATCGAGCTAGAAGAAAATTCACGAGACATCACCTCGTTTTCTACTGATCAAGGATCATTAAGATTCACTCGTTTACCTTACGGACTGAAAAATTGCGCCTAACTCTTTTCAACGTATGCTGTCTCTAGCTTTTGCCGGTCTTAAACCACAACAAGCATTTCTCTATATGGATGATTTGATCATCATTGGATGCTCAGAAAAGCATATGTTATAAATATTAGAAACGTATTCGAAACGTGTCCTAAATATAACTTGAAACTACACCTGGACAAATGCATATTTTTCAGTACAGAGGTCACCTTACTTGGGCATAAATGTACCAATTTTGGAATATTACCTGATGATACAAAGTTCAAGATAATTCAAGAATACCCCACACCAACGGATGCGGAAGCTGCTAAACGCTTTATAGCGTTTTGTAATTATTACAGACGCTTCATTCCGAATTTCACTAAATATAACAAAACTTACTCGCAAATATGTTGCTTTGAAATGGGATACGGAATGTGAAAAATCATTCGAATATTTAAATTTTTGTAAAAAAATTTGCATTACGACTGATGCTAGCAAAACCGCTTGTGGAGCCATTCTCAGCCAAGAGCACAATGGTATGCAATTACCCATATCCTTTGCTTCACGTGCATTCACAAAAGGTGAATCAAACAAATCTGTTATAGAGCAAGAACTAACAGCCATACATTGGGCAATCAACTATTTTCGACCATACATTTACGGAAACAAATTTTTGATAAGAAGCGATCACAAACCCTTGACCTACTTATTCTCGTTATAAAACCCTTCATCGAAATTAACCAGGATGAAGTAAGATATGGAAGAGTACGATTTTGAGGTAGAATATATTAAAGGTAAATACAACTGTGGAGCTGGCGCTTTATCTAGGATTGATTTTAATTTTATTAAGGAACTTAATATACAGAATGTAGCAATGAAAACGACTAGGTCAAAGACTAAGGCTAAAGTAGCCGATGACACGATTATTCCGAAAAATGATGCAAAAATTTACGATGCAAATTTCAGAGAGATTGAAGTTGAATTATTCAAACAACCACCAATTGCATAATTTATGAAAGGGGAACGTCTAGTACAATCCATTAATATTGATACTAGCATTTTTAATGAAAAAATCGTTCTAAAACAATTGTTTTCAAAGCTTAATATTGAAGCAAAAAATGCAAATATCACAAAGTTACAAATGTCTTTGAATGATGACCTCTTTATATATATTAATATTAGCGACTTTAAAATTTCTGCAGAAAAATGTTTAAATAATCTTATAATTGCGTTAACGCCAAAAATCACAAATATTCATGATGAAAAGGAAAAACAAAACATACTTTCGCTTTATCATAATGATCCATTGTCAGGTGGACATTGTGGAGTTACTAGAACCCTTAACAAATTAAAAAACTATTGTTATTGGAAAAAAATGACAAAAGATGTCATAAAGTATGTCAAAGCCTGTTTACCCTGTTAAAAAAAATAAATCAGTACCAAAATCTATACAGCCTTTAATAATTACCCAAACACCTTGCAAAATATTCGATACAGTCGTGATAGATACCGTAGGGCCATTTATAAAATCTAACAACGGTAATGAATATGCAGTAACTATGATGTGCGATCTCAGAAAATTTTTATTGGGATGAGTGGTTGCCCTACTTTGAATATTGCTATAACACAACCCCGTCGGTTGTTCATAATTATTGTCCATACGAATTGGTTTTTGGAAAGTTACCAAATCCCTTGAATTTTGCACAAACTAATGAAGTAGAACCGATATATAACGTAGATGCTTATGAAAAAGAAATAAAATTCAGACTCCAAACAGCACAATGTAGAGCAAAATCGCTAGTCGAAAAAGCAACAGCAAAACATCCAATATGATAAAAAATCTAGATTTCAAATACTTAAACCAAATGATTATGTACTTATACGAAATGATGCAGGCCATAAGTTACAGTCTCTTTATAATGTACCATTTAAACTTCTAGAAGTCAACAGTAAAGGAAATTGTTTAATTCAAATAGACGACAACAGAACACAAGAAGTGCACAAGAATCGATTGAAGAAATTGGAAATTAAAAATTAGAGTTTAGATTGAAATGTAAAAATATATGTAAATAATTTTAAATGAAAACCAAATTCAAAAAACATTATTTTTTTACAGTCAAATATAAAAATATAAATAATTTTAAATGAGAAAAAAAAAAAACAAAATGAAAACCAAACTCAAAAAAAAAACATTAATTGTATACAGTCAAATATAATGTTCCCTTAGTGTGAATCTATGTTCCAAAAAGGGAAGGGATGACATTAAATTATTCAAGACTACCAGCTTTTTCTTCAAGTTTATTGTAAATATAAATATATACTGAATTGTGAAAAGTGAAAATTAATTTGAGTACAAAAATTAACAATTATGTACTTTTGTAAATTTATAAATTAGAATGACCTTCATTCTTTCCAAAAGGGGAAGGTGTAGTGAGCTAAACAACATACTTATGTTCGCTGGGTATGTATGAGTATTTAGTAAGTAAGGTAGGATAATAAACCTCCAAACTAACAGCGTGTATTATCTATTTGTCTACATGGCGACCGTGACTAAATAAAATAATTTGTCATACTGATTAATCTGTAAAAACACACAAAAATTTGAGAGCAAATTAAAGAAAATAAAACAAAAGTTGTGCAAAAAGCAAGCAAAATTTATTTCTTTAAAAAACAAAAATCTACATAATCATTACTTTTTTTTATAAAAAATAAAGAAAAATTGATTCAAAATGAGAAATTACTTCGTAATACTACGCTAAGTTTATTCGTCTGACTTTGTAAAGACCATAAAAAGTATCGAAAAAAAATTCCAAAAACAAATTAAAAATGATATTTGGAATTTTTTATAATATTATTTATTTCTTATAGCATAATTCCATTTTTAAATTTATTATTATATAGTAATCCAAACAGATTACTATTGGAAAGCATATCCATATAGCATATAGCTATTTCACTGTTGCTTACCCAGATTGTCAGTGGACTTTTTTAAATTTTCCGAATAAAAACCCAGATTCTTATGCTCAAAATTTAATAAACCAAATGAGAAGTTTATTAAATCTAGAAATCAAGGAAAAATCCAAAATTTCTAAACAAAAAACATAATAACCATTTTAAATTTAAAAAATTAAAAAACTTTACTTTTCTTTTTCTTTCTATATAATAATAAATTTAAAAAAGGAATTATGCGTTATAAGAAATAAATAATACAAATTAAAAATGTTTTAAACTGTTGAAAAGCACAGATTGAAAACAATACACAAAATCAACATAATACATATAAACAAGCTGTAGTGATTAGCAGATGCAATCAGGGTGAAGGAAAATTAGTACAACATGATTTTTTTTCTCTTATCATTATATTTATAAACAAATATACATACATATTGTAATTATTACTATCTAATATTATCATTATACTTACTACTATTATTTTACTTATTAAAAATAGGTATTTCTTATTAATTATTGCCCTCTAACATCTAATAAGCATATATAAAGATGTACATATATTAACATCTATGCTTCACTTTTGGTATATATCTAATAAAAAAAAATATAAATATAAATAAAAGAAAAAGAAAAAATATAGTAAGACATTTAATAATTTTTATAAGCATTTAATCATTCAAATACATTTAAACATTTTTTTAAATCTCCTTCTCATGACTACATTTTAGTGCGCTACATGAATTAAGTGAAAAAGTTAAAAATGTTATATATACTTTTACTAACACACATAAAAATACCTATAAATTAATTTGTTTAATATATTAGAAGGCCTACAAACTTTAACAAATATATATACATGTACTCATATGTACATAAATGTGATCATGTACATATACAAAGTTTAATTGCATCAAATCTTATCTCATTATTAAATAAAACATTTTTTGGCAACACCTTTTGTTTTCTTATTGGAATATTTCCCCCAATAATCATATTTGCTTACACACATGTATTTCAAACATACATGTATGTATGTAAGTATATTTATAAAAATATAAACATACAGATGTATGAGCAAAAAAAATATAGAGTGGAATTTTTCAAACAATGGAGTAAATAAAGAAACAAATGAGAGTAAATGCCATTTAAGGGTTATTTTTTTATAAATGCAAATTTGCAAATAAGAGAAAAACCATTTAAGAGAAAATATTGTATTGATTTAGAAATAAAGTTTGAAATTGAACGAAGTTCATTTAATAGTAATTTACGCTTGTCTGTATAATCAAACATAAGCATGGATACGAAATTATTGTGTGTAAAAATGTATATAAATGAACTACAAACAGTGTTACCACATATGAAGAAAAACTTCCATATTAACTTTTGAACAAATTTTCATATATGTATATTGAATAGTAAAATAAAAATGACTAATAAAAATATACAAATGTATATATGTAAACAAAAACATGCAAAAGAATAAGGAAAATTAAATACGTATGTTGAAACTGAAACAAAATTACTTCCCGTTTTTTTGCAAATCATTATTATTTACAAAACTAAATTTACAAGTATAATAAAACCCAATGGTTTAAATATTTTAATTATCATCTCAAATAAATAAACTAAATACCTATAAAAATACTTTAAATGAATAATTTTTGAATTCACTGTATTTATATACATATTTGTAAAGAATTTCACATTTTTACTATAATTCCAAACTCTTTATTGATTTTTGTGTGCTTAAAATAAAACCACTCAAAAATCATTTTTTTCGTCAATGAACAAAGATTTTATTCTATTTGAAAACATTTTGATTATTTAAAGTTACACTTATTAAAGTGTTTAAATGCAAAAGATTTTTTTCTGTTTTGTTTTAAGCTCTGGTTTGTGCTTTTGAGTTTGAATTTTATTAATATGGATTCGTCGTAGGTGATTAGTAAATCAGTAATTTTAAATATTGGTTGGCCATTGAGCAATAACTACATTGACTTGTATGTATAATGTATAAATATTACTCTTACCATAAATGCGGCCTTAATGACAGAAGATAAACCCGAAAAACCGATACGGTCCCAAATACTGGCTATATTGGACGCTGATAAAGTTAGTTTTGAGAAATCATATAAGTGCCTTAACAAAAGCAATTTGCCTCACAGGCACACCCGAGTAAAACATTTAAATTTACTAGCCATTCATTACAATCATATAGTGAATTTACGACATATATTAACTAAGAGCAAAGATTAATTACTGAACAGTTAATAGGGAAAATAAGAACAAAATTTGGCGGTATTTTAGAAAAATTAGGTGTTGTTAACACATTACCAACGTCATTAGAAGAATCATTTGTAGTAAATTTCGATATTGTGGCAAAATTTAATAGTGTCACAACAGATACCCAACCCGTAAATCAAATTTTTCAATTTCGTCAAAATAATAGACGCGGAAGGAACTTTCAAAATAATCAGAATAGAGGAAGAATAAATTACTACCAAAATAGTCAAAGCCGAAACAATAATTATAGGAATCATAGTAATGTTATTTTTCAACAGAATCTTTCGCGAATACAGCAGAGTAGGACAAACCAACGAAATACTCGCCTAGTTGAAACTATTCAGGAAAACTTGCAGAGTCCCCTGGGGCAAGAGGAAACACAAAATTAAATACGAATACTCAAGAATTTTTACATATTTATAGCTTAGACTTAAATCTAGCGACCTATATAACTTTGGATTTAGACTTTGCCAACGAGCAAAAAATGTTTTTAGTTGATACAGGTGCGGACACATCGCTTATAAAAGCACATGCTTGTAGAAATCGAATAAATTTTAACAATATAGTTAGTTTAAAAGGTATCGGTGAAGGTATTATAAAAAGCACAGTGGCAATAAATGGAAATTTGTACGTTGGAAACGTTACACTTAGTCATACTTTCACGTCGCACAGTGGCTGAAAATCGTTTTTCGTTGGCCAAAAGTAAATTTTTTTTGTCACCGATTTTTAAAATTTTTACGTCATTTTGTAGTTAATATATCCAAATTAAGGTATCCAAAAAATTATGTTAAAATATTGATAATTGTGGGCGTGGCATGCTGTCAAACTCAACTTTTTTTTAATTTCAGAAAAAGGTGTTTTTCTTTGGTTTTTTATCAAAATTAAATGGTTACTACTCGCAAGCTATCATCGATAATGGTCTGCGGTTTTTTTTATAATGTTGGTAGGATTATTGTCTTGTTGTTATCAGATAAATATCCTTTGCCTAGAATAGACGAAATATTGGATCAGTTAGGTAGAATTAATATTTTTCATGCCTAGACTTAATGTCTGGTTTTCATCAGATCGAGCTAGAAGAAAATTCACGAGACATCACCTCGTTTTCTACTGATCAAGGATCATTTAGATTCACTCGTTTACCTTAAGGACTAAAAATTGCGCCTAACTCTTTTCAACGTATGATGTCTCTAGCTTTTGCCGGTGTTAAACCACAACAAGCATTTCTCTATATGGATGATTTGATCATCATAGGATGCTCAGAAAAGCATATGTTATAAATATTAGAAACGTATTCGAAACGTGTCGTAAATATAACTTGAAACTACACCCGTACAAATGCATATTTTTCAGTACAGAGGTCACCTTTCTTGGGCATAAATGTACCAATTTTGGAATATTACCTGATGATACAAAGTTCAAGATAATTCAAGAATACCCCACACCAACGGATAGCGTTCTGTAATTATTACAGACGCTTCATTCCGAATTTCACTAAATATAACAAAACTTACTCGCAAATATGTTGCTTTCAAATGGGATACGGAATGTGAAAAATCATTCGAATATTTAAAGAACATGCTGTTAAAGCCGCAAATACAATATCCCGATTTTTGTACAAAATTTTGCATTACGACTGATGCTAGCATCATCATCAGCTAGCATCAATGGAGCCATTCTCAGCCAAGAACACAATGGTATGCAATTACCCATATCCTTTGCTTCACGTGCATTCACAAAAGGTGAATCAAATCTGTTATAGAGCAAGAACTAACAGCCATACATTGGGCAATCAACTATTTTCGACCATACATTTACGGAAACAAATTTTTGATAAGAAGCGATCAAAAACCCTTGACCTACTTATTCTCGTTAAAAAACCCTTCATCGAAATTAACCAGGATGAAGTTAGATATGGAAGAGTACGATTTTGAGGTAGAATATATTAAAGGTAAATACAACTGTGGAGCGAACGCTTTATCTAGGATTGATTTTAATTTTATTAAGGAACTTAATATACAGAATGTAGCAATGAAAACGACTAGGTTAAAGACTAAGGCTTAAGTAGCCGATGACACGATTATTTCGAACAGACCGAAAAATGATGCAAAAATTTACGATGCAAATTTCAGAGAGGTAGAAAGGTACTTAAGGTTGAAATTTGAATTATTCAAACAACCACCAATTTCAAAATTTATGAAAGGGGAACGTCTAGTACAATCCATTAATATTGATACTAGCATTTTTAATGAAAAAATCGTTCTAAAACAATTGTTTTTGTGATTTTTGGCGTTAACGCAATTATAAGATTATTTAAAAATTTTTCTGTAGAAATTTTAAAGTCGCTAATATTAATATATTAATATTAATATTGAAGCAAAAAATGCAAATATCACAAAGTTACAAATGTCTTTGAATGATGCCCTCTTTAAATATATTAATATTAGCGACTTTAAAATTTCTGCAGAAAAATTTTTAAATAATCTTATAATAGCGTTAACGCCAAAAATCACAAATATTCATGATGAAAAGAAAAACAAAACATACATGTTGGAACAACAAAACGAACGCTTGGTACAAGATTGGCTGAACATGAAGCAGATATTAGGAAGGGAAAAGAGACGACGGCTTTACCACAACAGATAAAAGAAAGCAAACACATGATAGATTTTAAGAGCTTCAAAATACTGGACAAAGAAAGATCAGAGAACAAGAGATATACATTAGAGAGCTTAAGAATACAACAACGTTTATCGAAAGCTCTGAATACAAAAGAAGATAAAGACCAAACAAACCTGCAATATTCTCCCGCAATACACCAAAAGTAATAGTTCTGTGATATAGTTTTAGTTTGATGTTGTGATTTGTTTACTTTAATTATTTATTTTATTTATTATTTTTAATTTTGTGTCGTGTTGTTCATTAATTTTAATAATGATAACTGAATATATGATTCTGATGTGAACTAAATCGTAAGTCAAGCTTTAATTATATTTTCTTAAATATGAACATATGTATAAGAAAAACTTTCTTCAACAGAATTTAATAAAATCTAAACTACTCCTGAAGAAGTCGACAACCTTATCGACGAAACGTTGAGTGAAAGATGAAGTAAATTGTTTTATTTACATTTAATTTTTAATGACCATAATTAGCCCAAAAGACTACTGTCTTAACTGTCAAAACATACTTTCGTTTTATCATAATGATCCATTGTCAGGTGGACATTGTGGAGTTACTAGAACCCTTAACAAATTAATAAACAATTGTTATTGGAAAAATATGACAAAAGATGTCATAAAGTATGTCAAAGCCTGTTTACCCTGTCAAAAAAATAAATCAGTACCAAAATCTATACAGCCTTTAATAATTACCCAAACACCTTGCAAAACATTCGATACAGTCGTGATAGATACCGTAGGGTCATTTATAAAATCTAACAACGGTAATGAATATGCAGTAACTATGATGTGCGATCTCAGAAAATTTTTAATAATAACTCCAGTTACGGACAAAAGTGCTGCAACGATAGCCAAAGCCATTTTTGAAAATCTAATTTTAATTTTTGGACCATCAAAAAAGATACTTACTGATAGAGGTACAGAGTAAAAAAATCAATTAGTGCAAAATTTATGCCAACTATTAGGAATTAGTCATGCAACTTCTACCGCTTATCATCATCAAACTTTAGGGACGATAGAAAGATCTCATCGTATACATAACGAATATTTACGTCATTATATGTCTATTGAAAGAACAGACTGGGATGAGTGGTTGCCGTACTTTGAATATTGCTATAACACAACCCCGTCGGTTGTTCATAATTATTGTCCATACGAATTGGTTTTTGGAAAGTTACCAAATCCCTTGAATTTTGCACAAACTAATGAAGTAGAACCGATATATAACGTAGATGCTTACGAAAAAGAAATAAAATTCAGACTCCAAACAGCACAATGTAGAGCAAAATCGGTAGTCGAAAAAGCAACAGCAAAACAACCAATATGATAAAAAATCTAGATTTCAAATACTTAAACCAAATGATTATGTACTTATACGAAATGATGCAGGCCATAAGTTACAGTCTCTTTATAATGGACCATTTAAACTTCTAGAAGTCAACAGTAAAGGAAATTGTTTAATTCAAATAGACGACAACAGAACACAAGAAGTGCACAAGAATCGATTGAAGAAATTCGAAATTAACAATTAAAGTTTAGATTGAAATGTAAAAATATATGTAAATAATTTTAAATGCAAAAAAAAAAAAAAAAATTAAAACCAAATTCAAAAAACATTAATTGTTTACAGTCAAATATACAAATATAAATAATTTTAAATGAGAAAAAAAAAACAAAACCAAAATCAAAAAAAAAAACATTAATTGTATACAGTCAAATATAATGTTCCCTTATTGTGAATCTATGTTCCAAAAAGGGAAGGGATGACATTAAATTATTCAAGACTACCAGCTTTTTCTTAAAGTTTATTGTAAATATAAATATATACTGAATTAAATTATTCAAGACTACCAGCTTTTTCTTAAAGTTTATTGTAAATATAAATATATACTGAATTTGTGAAAAGTGAAAATTAATTTGAGTAAAAAAATTAACAATTATGTACTTTTGTAAATTTATAAATTAGAATGACCTTCATTCTTTCCAAAAGGGGAAGGTGTAGTGAGCTAAACAACATACTTATGTTCGCTGGGTAATCTGAACATATGTATGAGTAGTTAGTAAGTAAGGTAGGATAAGAGTATTGTTTCATAATAAACCTCCAAACTAACAGCGTGTATTATCTATTTGTCTACATTATGTTTACTCATACTTATTCAAACTTGGTTATGAAAACTATGTAGGCTCTACGCGTTTAGGTCATTGGTCTTCAGTGTTTATAATTGTTCACTCAACAGATATGAATTAAATGAAATATTATAATTAGCGTCTTATTTTTTTCGCAAAAATATCTTATTTCCAGAGAAAGTGGTGAAAGTACGCGATTTTACCGATATGCTTACTTTAAGGTACCTTTTGTTTTGAAAGCGAGATATTTTGAAAGTACTGAATACTTTACGGCGCCTTTTATTTTTGAAAGCGGGATTTTTTAACACCTTTTAAAGAGCTTTAAAATTTTTTAAAATTTTAAATTTGCATACACTAAAGCAACTTTTATTTTTTAAAGCGGAATATCTTGAACACCTTTTACAGAGCTTTACAATAATTTGTGGATTACTTTCGAAGCAAAATCAAACGAAATATTGTCGACGCACACAACATGTGTGAGCACAGCTATTCTTCAATATATTTGAACTAACAACAATTACTCATATCTTAAGTCTAAAATAAAAATAAATATATTTTATGTGAAACATACGTTATTTTTGTCTAGCAAAAATATGTATGTTACACGGTTTTTGCTGTCATTTAGTAGAATATAACCAGATTAATTTAGTATGTTACCCGCCAAATGATTTGGATGAGTTTCAAGCTTCTTTAAATACGTTACTGCATGTTTCGTTATTTCTGTTGCAGTGCTTCATAATTGAATTCTATAACACCAAATTGGTTTAAGGATCGACATGTACTGTAGATGTTTGCAATCTAAGCTGAGGGTAGAGTTTCTACATATAAGCCAGTTTAGTTGGACTTTTTTTAACATCATTTGTGTTAACTTGGATTCTATGTGGCTTTTCCAAGTCTATCATGTCTGAAAGCTGTGGTATCATTCATGTTATTTAAGCTCAAACCAAGCACAAAACGACACTGCCGGCCTCAAGACGAGACATTTAAGTAAACACATTTTTTAAATGACCAATAAATAGATTGCATTTTTCGGTATCTGTTCTTGCCAAGCCTCCAGAAGAAATTTCCACATGCACGCCATAAAGAATAATCTGATTGCGGTCTGGCATGTAATTCTTCAGAAATGCTGTTCTTCGATATTCTAGTAGCTCTCTTAGTCGCTTTGTGCAATCTTTAAGTCTGGCTTTGAGTTGAGGAGATCTATGTATGTGATTGCCAATATCTCCGAAGTTTTCTTTTTTCAGTCAAGAGCCGCTCGACATCTATGCTTGTGCTAGTTGGTGATACAATATTTAGTTGGTTGCATTTATAGACAATAGTGGGAGATAATTCAAGTGATGCTTAAACTTTAGTAATTTCTCTTGAAGTACGTTAATCACACCAAAATCAATAACATCAGGTATTTTTTGCTGATCGCATTTTAGAAATTGTGTCAAACAAAACATGACCTTTTGGAGTTATAAAACGTGATTCTCCAAACGTATGTTTAGCGTCGTATTCTCCTGATGCTATGAAGCAGCAATTTAGTTATTTGAAGAAGTCGCTATACTGACTCTCAGGTACTTGAAATTTAGGAGGTGAATAATAATTGAAGAAATAACTAAGTTTTGATAAAATTCTTAAAGGCAGATAATTGTTGCTTGAAGGTAGTCCTCACAAAAACCACACAGTAATTGGAGCCTTTATTAGTATTGCTGAACCACCATATGCTCTGCGGCCTCCGTCGCAAGTGTTAAGTGTCATATATTATGTAGCCATTAGTTTTAAAAAAGACATTTGCTGTTAAACATACTCTAAAATCATCAATCATGACATAAATTTTTTGATTTTTAAGGAACACAAAAATCAACTCGAGCCTTTTTGAGTTGGCGTAAGCCGTTTGTATTCCAGAATCATATTTTTAAACAGTTCTTGTTTTGCTTAATACTTCCTGCAACATCATAGAATGCACTTTTAGCATTTTATGAATCATATTACCCATAGAACTTATAGAGCTGTTTAACGAAGTCGCAATAGTTGCTTCCAGATACGGCTAAAGTTAACAGATGAAATTTGTTATTTCGGTTCCGTGTACAAAATTAGATTTGAATTAGTTGCAGGTTGCATTTTTTGGTGTATGATTTGTTTTTAAAATCACAGCGTATGAAACTTGTAGAGTGGGTGGCTGAGACAATTTTGGATAATTTGCATTTGAAACATATTGTGGCTGTTTGAAGACGTAGGTAGTTTTTGAGAAAACTTCTTTACAATAGAGTTAACGAGACAACCTCTATAGTTAGCAGTGCGATTTTCACCGCAATTACTACACTTGTTACTTTAAATCTAATTTTTTAAGGCCAGCTTCAATTTTCTCAGGATCAACGAATAAGTTCATACCTTTGATAACGATCTGAAGACCTTTGCAACTCTTCAGTTGGGACGTGTAAAAATTATTTTTTCGGCTTTCAAGTTCGGTAACTAAATTACGAAAACGATGTACATTAATTATAAAAATTTTTGTTTCGCTAATATTGTCCAGCCAATCATTGAAATCAAAGTTTTTATAAGCTAATTTGAATTTTGCCGTATCAAAAAAAAAAACTTGGAGGCGATTTGAGCGATTCAGGTAACGTTGTGTGCTCGTTTGTTTCACTATCCAAGATTGCAAAAGATTTTTGGAACGCAGTCGCTATCTCTGGGTACTTTTGGCATCGGTGCATCTTGCGAAGATTTAGGGCTACATCCTGGTTTTAACATAGTAACGTATCCATTGATTCCCCCCTTCGTCTTAGGTTTTTGAGCACCATCTAAAATGGTTTTTGTCATTCTCAGTTTTTGTTGCTTTGTTTATTGCGACTTAAAAACAAGTCACGTCGTCACTTTTTAACAGCGAGCTTATTGATATCTTGTTGTTCACTTATATCGAGTTTAGCACACACATTATCTTGCAATTGTTCCAGGAAAGTGAACGAATTACCTTGTCTCTACTTTACCTTGGCCAAGGTTTTGCATTGTCCGCAAAAATTGTGCTGGTCGTTGATGTCCAAGTACTCGACGCCTTGACAGGTGTTTTAAATTTCTCTCATATGATTTTGAGAATAGTGTGATGATTCTAAACTTAAGGCTCTCATATTGACTTCCCACTGGTGCGTTTTCCAAAATATCGCTTACTAAATCGAGTGTACCTTAATCAACATTCGACACTAAACTTCTAGAAGTCAACAGTAAAGGAAATTGTTTAATTCAAATAGACGACAACAGAACACAAGAAGTGCACAAGAATCGATTGAAGAAATTCGAAATTAACAATTAAAGTTTAGATTGAAATGTAAAAATATATGTAAATAATTTTAAATGCAAAAAAAAAAAAAAAAATTAAAACCAAATTCAAAAAACATTAATTGTTTACAGTCAAATATACAAATATAAATAATTTTAAATGAGAAAAAAAAAACAAAACCAAAATCAAAAAAAAAAACATTAATTGTATACAGTCAAATATAATGTTCCCTTATTGTGAATCTATGTTCCAAAAAGGGAAGGGATGACATTAAATTATTCAAGACTACCAGCTTTTTCTTAAAGTTTATTGTAAATATAAATATATACTGAATTAAATTATTCAAGACTACCAGCTTTTTCTTAAAGTTTATTGTAAATATAAATATATACTGAATTTGTGAAAAGTGAAAATTAATTTGAGTAAAAAAATTAACAATTATGTACTTTTGTAAATTTATAAATTAGAATGACCTTCATTCTTTCCAAAAGGGGAAGGTGTAGTGAGCTAAACAACATACTTATGTTCGCTGGGTAATCTGAACATATGTATGAGTAGTTAGTAAGTAAGGTAGGATAAGAGTATTGTTTCATAATAAACCTCCAAACTAACAGCGTGTATTATCTATTTGTCTACATTATGTTTACTCATACTTATTCAAACTTGGTTATGAAAACTATGTAGGCTCTACGCGTTTAGGTCATTGGTCTTCAGTGTTTATAATTGTTCACTCAACAGATATGAATTAAATGAAATATTATAATTAGCGTCTTATTTTTTTCGCAAAAATATCTTATTTCCAGAGAAAGTGGTGAAAGTACGCGATTTTACCGATATGCTTACTTTAAGGTACCTTTTGTTTTGAAAGCGAGATATTTTGAAAGTACTGAATACTTTACGGCGCCTTTTATTTTTGAAAGCGGGATTTTTTAACACCTTTTAAAGAGCTTTAAAATTTTTTAAAATTTTAAATTTGCATACACTAAAGCAACTTTTATTTTTTAAAGCGGAATATCTTGAACACCTTTTACAGAGCTTTACAATAATTTGTGGATTACTTTCGAAGCAAAATCAAACGAAATATTGTCGACGCACACAACATGTGTGAGCACAGCTATTCTTCAATATATTTGAACTAACAACAATTACTCATATCTTAAGTCTAAAATAAAAATAAATATATTTTATGTGAAACATACGTTATTTTTGTCTAGCAAAAATATGTATGTTACACGGTTTTTGCTGTCATTTAGTAGAATATAACCAGATTAATTTAGTATGTTACCCGCCAAATGATTTGGATGAGTTTCAAGCTTCTTTAAATACGTTACTGCATGTTTCGTTATTTCTGTTGCAGTGCTTCATAATTGAATTCTATAACACCAAATTGGTTTAAGGATCGACATGTACTGTAGATGTTTGCAATCTAAGCTGAGGGTAGAGTTTCTACATATAAGCCAGTTTAGTTGGACTTTTTTTAACATCATTTGTGTTAACTTGGATTCTATGTGGCTTTTCCAAGTCTATCATGTCTGAAAGCTGTGGTATCATTCATGTTATTTAAGCTCAAACCAAGCACAAAACGACACTGCCGGCCTCAAGACGAGACATTTAAGTAAACACATTTTTTAAATGACCAATAAATAGATTGCATTTTTCGGTATCTGTTCTTGCCAAGCCTCCAGAAGAAATTTCCACATGCACGCCATAAAGAATAATCTGATTGCGGTCTGGCATGTAATTCTTCAGAAATGCTGTTCTTCGATATTCTAGTAGCTCTCTTAGTCGCTTTGTGCAATCTTTAAGTCTGGCTTTGAGTTGAGGAGATCTATGTATGTGATTGCCAATATCTCCGAAGTTTTCTTTTTTCAGTCAAGAGCCGCTCGACATCTATGCTTGTGCTAGTTGGTGATACAATATTTAGTTGGTTGCATTTATAGACAATAGTGGGAGATAATTCAAGTGATGCTTAAACTTTAGTAATTTCTCTTGAAGTACGTTAATCACACCAAAATCAATAACATCAGGTATTTTTTGCTGATCGCATTTTAGAAATTGTGTCAAACAAAACATGACCTTTTGGAGTTATAAAACGTGATTCTCCAAACGTATGTTTAGCGTCGTATTCTCCTGATGCTATGAAGCAGCAATTTAGTTATTTGAAGAAGTCGCTATACTGACTCTCAGGTACTTGAAATTTAGGAGGTGAATAATAATTGAAGAAATAACTAAGTTTTGATAAAATTCTTAAAGGCAGATAATTGTTGCTTGAAGGTAGTCCTCACAAAAACCACACAGTAATTGGAGCCTTTATTAGTATTGCTGAACCACCATATGCTCTGCGGCCTCCGTCGCAAGTGTTAAGTGTCATATATTATGTAGCCATTAGTTTTAAAAAAGACATTTGCTGTTAAACATACTCTAAAATCATCAATCATGACATAAATTTTTTGATTTTTAAGGAACACAAAAATCAACTCGAGCCTTTTTGAGTTGGCGTAAGCCGTTTGTATTCCAGAATCATATTTTTAAACAGTTCTTGTTTTGCTTAATACTTCCTGCAACATCATAGAATGCACTTTTAGCATTTTATGAATCATATTACCCATAGAACTTATAGAGCTGTTTAACGAAGTCGCAATAGTTGCTTCCAGATACGGCTAAAGTTAACAGATGAAATTTGTTATTTCGGTTCCGTGTACAAAATTAGATTTGAATTAGTTGCAGGTTGCATTTTTTGGTGTATGATTTGTTTTTAAAATCACAGCGTATGAAACTTGTAGAGTGGGTGGCTGAGACAATTTTGGATAATTTGCATTTGAAACATATTGTGGCTGTTTGAAGACGTAGGTAGTTTTTGAGAAAACTTCTTTACAATAGAGTTAACGAGACAACCTCTATAGTTAGCAGTGCGATTTTCACCGCAATTACTACACTTGTTACTTTAAATCTAATTTTTTAAGGCCAGCTTCAATTTTCTCAGGATCAACGAATAAGTTCATACCTTTGATAACGATCTGAAGACCTTTGCAACTCTTCAGTTGGGACGTGTAAAAATTATTTTTTCGGCTTTCAAGTTCGGTAACTAAATTACGAAAACGATGTACATTAATTATAAAAATTTTTGTTTCGCTAATATTGTCCAGCCAATCATTGAAATCAAAGTTTTTATAAGCTAATTTGAATTTTGCCGTATCAAAAAAAAAAACTTGGAGGCGATTTGAGCGATTCAGGTAACGTTGTGTGCTCGTTTGTTTCACTATCCAAGATTGCAAAAGATTTTTGGAACGCAGTCGCTATCTCTGGGTACTTTTGGCATCGGTGCATCTTGCGAAGATTTAGGGCTACATCCTGGTTTTAACATAGTAACGTATCCATTGATTCCCCCCTTCGTCTTAGGTTTTTGAGCACCATCTAAAATGGTTTTTGTCATTCTCAGTTTTTGTTGCTTTGTTTATTGCGACTTAAAAACAAGTCACGTCGTCACTTTTTAACAGCGAGCTTATTGATATCTTGTTGTTCACTTATATCGAGTTTAGCACACACATTATCTTGCAATTGTTCCAGGAAAGTGAACGAATTACCTTGTCTCTACTTTACCTTGGCCAAGGTTTTGCATTGTCCGCAAAAATTGTGCTGGTCGTTGATGTCCAAGTACTCGACGCCTTGACAGGTGTTTTAAATTTCTCTCATATGATTTTGAGAATAGTGTGATGATTCTAAACTTAAGGCTCTCATATTGACTTCCCACTGGTGCGTTTTCCAAAATATCGCTTACTAAATCGAGTGTACCTTAATCAACATTCGACACTAAATGGAAAAACTTTGTTATATCTAAAGTTATGCGCGTGAGTTCAAATATAGCCTCTACTTGGAAAAACCAGATTTTTTTATTATTTTGCCCAAATGGCGGTAACCTGTGAATCGTGATTTGTGGTGTCTTGCTACCGGTCGAATTTAAAAGTGGTTCCATTGGCGATGACTGACAATCTCCTCTATACTGGTGTTACTACAAAGGTCTATGTGCGCGTGGGCTGTGTATGTTTATTACAAGCTCCTAACTTTAAATAAAAATTAAAAATAAAACAAATAAATGATTGTTGCTTTATTTTCCCAAAAAATACTAGACTGCCAAAAATTTAAACAATTTTTAGTCAAAGAAAACAACACGAACTATATGAAAAATACTTTTTGGTGTCGGCAACATCGTCATAGATTTTGAGGCAACATCACTTTAACACAACATCAATGTTAATTTGGTATTCCTTAACAATGTTGTGACGACGTTGCCAGTTTATAGAAGTTAACACCCAACAACACATTTATGTTAATTTATTGTTATAATAAATAATGTTATAAAAATGTTGTATTTATTAATTTAAATTGTAATTAATTATTTGTTATGTTATATTAATTGTTATGTTATGATCTTCATTGTAAAACTTTGCATTCAAATTATTTTTTGTTAACTTAGTAATATAAAAATAAATTATTATTGTTATAAAAAATGAAAAAATAAAATTTAGTCACATTTTCGACATCAAAACGTTAACAACCTAATATCCTTTGCATATGTGCGTGTTTTAAATTTTTTTAAAAATTCTGAACTATTATTGCAAAAAATACTTTATCATAAAATAAGTGTTGCAATAAAATTAAATAAATAAATAAAATTTATAATATGGATAATACAAATCCTTCATCAGAGAAGCATTAAAAAATCAAGATTAACAAAAGAAAATTCATCAATTTTACGCAAAAAAAATTACGATTTTGCTTTAAATTAAAAAAGAAAAAACTAAAAAAAGCCAAAAAAAGGAATAATTTTTGTGAAGTTTCCAGAAAACACAAAGGAATTTAACAGAAGAAGATGCCAAATGAAAAGTGCTGTTAAGTGCAATTGGATACACAATTAAAAGTGGTGATCTTAAACTCATCAAAAGAGAAGCTGGAATCCGTCTGCATACGTAGTTCTAAGTATTGTTTTATTTTTTATTTTTCTGTTATTTATTATTATAGTTATTTGTTATTGTTATTATTTATTATCGTTATTTATTTAGGTTTGTTGATGATCATTTTTATAAATTATATCTTATATCTTTTTTCACTTCGCTCACAGAGTTGTCCAAAATATTAGTTAGTTAATAATATAAAAGGGATAGAAATAAAAAAACAATGAATAGAAATGAGGTATTAAGTCTAATTGAATCAACAGTAGATGTTACTAGAACAGAAATTCTAGGATATGTTAGTAATTTAACAAATGTTGTTCAACAATTGCAACCAGGTCGAGTGGAACCTTTAACACCAGTAACCATTGAACCTGGCACTGCTCTCGGTAATACAAATTTGGATTTAATAAAATCACTTCCCCAGTTTAGTGGAAATGCAGGCGAGTACCCTGCATGGAGGGAGTCTGCAAAGTTTGCTATAAATTATTATATAAAGGGATCTGAGGCATATTATGTGGCCATAGGCATTTTAAGGAATAAGATAGTTGGTGAGGCAAATGCTACTTTAAGTTCATATAACACAATTTTTAATTTTGATGCCGTAATTTCACGACTAGATCAATCTTATTCTGATAAGAGACCTTTGTACCTGTTGGAAAATGGGCTTAGTGTTTTAAGACAGGGTAGCTTGACTATAAATCAATATTTTGATAAAGTTAACAAGCAACTTATTTTAATTATAAATAAAATTCTCATGACCAATACGAATCAGGAAGTTGTCGAAGCATTAAATGATAGAGTAAGAGCAAATGCTTTACATGTATTTATATCGGGTCTTCGTAAGCCTTTATGTGATATCTGTTTCTCTGCTAATCCAATAGATTTACGGCTTTGGCTACGGCTCAAGAGCTTGAACAAAATCATGAACGTTATAGATTCGCAAACGCATTTGTTAACTCAAAAATGTCTTCGCAAATAAAAAATTGCTCAGCCAGAGATACTTTTTCTGAACGTTTTCCAATCGATAAACCAAATACATCGCCCATTCCAATGGAAATTGATAAAAGTACAAAATACTTTAGAAAGTCAGCAGCTCCTTCAAATGGTGCTTACCCAAAGAACTTCAATTACAATAGACAGGAAGTCATTCCCAACGAAAATAAATCAAAACCGAAGCTCGTCGGTTATAATTCGGGTCAATCTCCAGTTCAAAAGATTCAAAAAATCAATTATAACAAATCATATGATGAGAATGATGATATGTATGAAAATGAAGTCTTTACTTGTTGTGAATCCCAGGATGATGCATATGACAATTTGAATTTTTTAGTGTAAAATCGCTCTTGCCTTATATTGTTAAGAAAACAATGAATGGGCAAGAGCTGAACTTTTTAAGAGACACAGGGACTTCTAAAAATTATATAAGAAATTTAGATTTCATTCAAGGTATTAAACTAGTGGATAAGCCTTTTCGAATAAAATCAATAAATGGATCAACACTTAATAAAGAAAAATGTAAAATAAATCTTTTGAATTGTACAACAACCTTCTTTATATTACCATGCTTAAATTCTTTTGATGGAATTTTAAGTTATGACTTTTTGAAGAAAATAGATGCCTTAATTGATGTTAAGAACGGTATTATTTTTCATAAAACTGGAAAAGAACAAATTAATCATTTTTTATGCAGATAGGTAAATTCAATCGAGATTGATAACAAATATGTTCCTGTTAATTTACACAGTGAATTCGAAAAACTTATTCAAAATAATGAAATTGCTTTTGCTGATCCGGAGCGAGCGCTAACTTTCAACACTCAAGTTGAAGCGACAATAAATTTGACCAGAAAAGAACCCATTTATTCTCGAAGCTATCCGTATCCGATTTCCGCAACAACGTTTATAAATACGGAAGTAGAAAATTTGTTAAGGGAAGGTATTATTAGAAAATCTTCGTCACCTTACAACTCACCTATCCATGCCGTCAGCAAAAAAGGTGTAGATTCTGACGGTATGCAAAAAATGCGTTATAGATTTCCGGAAAATAAATGACTTTACTATCCCAGAGAAATATCCTATGCCCGACATTACTGTAATATTATCGAATCTAGGCAAATCAAAATTCTTTACTACTCTTGATCTGAAGTCAGGATTTCACAAGATCAGATTAGCGGAGAAAGATAGATGTAAAACCGCTTTTAGCGTTAACAATGGAAAGTATGAATTTTGTCGTTTACCTTTTGGACTCCGAAATGCTCCCAATATTTTTCAGCGGGCTATAGATGATATATTGCGGGACGAAATAGGAAAAACATGTTGTGTTTACATGGATGATGTGATAATTTTTTCCGAAAATGAAAAGGATCATATATCTCATGTTGATCGAATATTGAAAATGTTGGGAATTCAGAAATGCGAATTTCAACCGAAAAATCAAAATTTTTTAGGAGCGAAGTTGAGTTCTGGGATTTGTTGTTTCACAAAATGGCATCAAGACATCTCCTTATAAGGTTCAAGATATTCTTAATTTTCAGGTACCCAAAACTCTACGGGCGTTAGATCTTTTATTGGTCTTGCTGGATATTACAGAAGATTTATTGCAAATTATGCTGATATTGTGAAACCGCTCACCATCTACCTTCGGGGAGAAAATGGGAATGTTAATGCAAGAACAGCACCCAGATTTTAATAAGCCATTTGAATTGACAACCGATGCTAGTTCTAATGCCATTGGAGCTGTATTGTCACAGAATAACAAGCCAATTACCATGATATCTCGTACACTCTCTTCCACAGAGCAATATTATGCAACCAACGAGAGAGAACTACTCTGTATTGTTTGGTCCTTGCAAAAACTACGACATTTTCTGTATGGAGTGAAAAATATTAACATTTCTACTGATCACCAACCCTTAACGTTCGCAACTTCGGATAAGAACCCAAACCCGAAAATCAAAAGATGGCAGGCATTTATATCTGATTTTTCTCCTAAATTTAATTAAAAACCCGGCAAAGAAAATATCGTAGCGGACGCATTGTCGAGGCAGTACATGCATTATTTAAATAACATTGACTCTGAAACAGTGCATAGTGAAATGTCTTATTCAAGAACCATAAAATCTATAGCTGCTTCTGTAAATCAATTTACCAACCAAATAATAATTTCTAAAGCTCCAGATGATAGCAAGGTAACGAAAATAATATTTCGGCAATATAAGAGACACATTATAACGTACAGCAACATACAAAAGCTTTTACTTACATTGCAAAACTGCGTTAATCCTCGTGTAGCTAATGCAATACATTGCGACCTAGGAACATTGGCAGAAATTCAAAACGAAATCCTAGATCATTTTCCATCAGTCAAATTTATTCATACGGAGAAGTTCGTAATACATTTAACAAATGAAAATGATCAATTGGAGACATTAAACTTAGAGCATAATCGTGCGCACAGATCTTAAAATGAAAATTATAAACAAATTACATCTGAATATTTTTTCCCTAAAATGAAGAAAATGCTCGATTCAATTATTAAAAATTGTAAAATATGTTTAGAAAATAAATACAATAGGAAACCAAAACAACCAATAATTGGATTATCCCCAATACCACATTTTCCCGGACAAATACTTCATATTGATATTTTTTCAACTAATAAAATACATTTTCTTGCTTGTCTTGATAAGTATTCAAAATATGCTATTTCTGTACCAATAAATTCAAGAGCTCTTATGTTAAAGCCGCTCTTTTACAGATCCTTAATATTTTCAAAAACACTAAGCTTATAGTTTCTGATAATGAAAAGTCTTTTCCATCAAATACCATAAATAATATGCTAAGAGATTTCTTTTGGATTGAGCAATTTTTTGTACCACCTTTGCACAGTGAGAGCAACGGGCAAGTGGAAAGGTTTCACTCGACTCTTCTTGAAATAGCTAGGTGTGTTAGAGCACAATATGGTATTTATGATATTTCGGATCTAATACTTATTTCCACCCACAAATATAATAACACTATACATTCTATTGATACTCTTTAATCTCTTGGGGTTGTTAATTTCAAAAACATACGGGAAAAGATAATTGCTGCACAGGAAAAGGTTGAAACTAATTTCGATAGTACTAATCGGAAATTTAATGTAGGAGATGTAGTATTTGTTCGACGAAATAAAAGACTATGTAATAAAGTTGATAAGGTATATTTGGAAGAAGTCATTGAAAAGGATTTAGGAACAAAGGTTGTAATATGTGGCAAACAGATACATAAAAATAACATCAGGTAATCTCTCCGCAGTTGAAACGGGGACGTTTCCATTTTAAAAGGGGGGCAGTTAACACCCAACAACATATTTATGTTAATTTATTGTTATAATAAATAATGTTATAAAAATGTTGTATTTATTAATTTAAATTGTAATTAATTATTTGTTATGTTATATTAATTGTTATGTTATGATCTTCATCGTAAAACTTTGCATTCAAATTATTTTTTGTTAACTTAGTAATATAAATTATTATTGTTATAAAAAATGAAAAAATAAAATTTAGTCACATTTTCGACATCAAAAGGTACGTTTGTTTTACAAAATCGTATAAACGATTATAACACGTACTATCCTTAACTTAGATAAAGTTAATAAAATACACCACACATATCAAATTCTTGAACCAAATAATTCATTTTGGTTTATGTTTTCGTTAAAAAGGTTTATAAAACAATTTAAGAGTATAAAACAAAGTCTATAAATTAAAATAAAGGTGTTTACATTAAAATAAAAATAATTTCTATTTCCGATGGACAGAAGACATCTAAAAGAAAAATTACACATTTTTAAATCATCATGAGGTAAAAAGATAGTGTTAAATTAAAAGTCGCCAATGATGTCATCTTGTCTGAAACTCTGAATGCCATGATATGGAAAGCTCGTCCAGTATGGGTGAAGATCGACGTGACACATACAAAAGTCAAACTGAATCTTTTGATGGACGGAACTCGCATAAATATTTTAGCCCAAAGTAAAAAACATAAACATCTGTATTTTACTCATAACGATCCATTTTTTTCATTAAAACTAACAACAAATTATATTTACATATGTAAACGTAATTCTGTTTTTAATTTATTGTATTATTTTGTTCTATACAACACCAAAAACACTTACGACAATATCAAAGCCAATTTACGGCAACATCAACGTCATATTTCCTTACAAACACATGTTGCCAGTTATCGATAAATGCCAATATTGCCAACGGGAATACCGATTTACAACAAACTATAAAAAATGACGTCGCACGGTGGTTCAGAATTAATTTTCATTGGCCAAAACCTATATTTTTTGTTGACACAGATTCTTAAAATTTTATTTCACCAGAAAGAAAACAGATCAAAACTAAGGTAGCCGAAAAATTGGGTCAAAATATTCGCAGTAGTGGGCGTGGCATGCTGCTAAAGGCAAAGAATTTATGTTAATTTAAAAATAAAATAAAAATTGTAATATTTGATCTCATATTAATTGCGATTTCTTAAAAACTGTTATCGATATTGAGCTGCGGTTTTTTTTTGTTATGTTGGGTGAACTGTTGTTTTTAAGAAATGGTATATGCGCACCCTGTATAATTTGTAAATAGGGTGTTGTGTTTAAAATTGGAAACCTCTATATATTCGCAAAGTTTGAAGTTTAGTAGTATATAACTTCTAAAGGACAAAAAAGGACAAAAAACCGAAACCACCCTGTTGAAGTCTGAAGAGTAGTTTCCAACCCTGGTTCATATCTGATGATAGTTGCTGACATCTAAGGGGCGCTGTAATCATCAAAGACTTCATTTAGTTACCTTTTTCGTTAAGATTTTTTGTTGCTTTAATTAATATTCAAGTTCGTTTTTTGATCTTAACAAGTTCGTTGTCGCTCGCGCCTTAATATTTCATAAACATAAAATTGTAATTTTTCGGTAAAAATTGTTTTATAATTATATTGTTAAGTAAAACTGAAGGAAAGTTAATTTGTAACTTCTACCTCTTAAAATAGAAAAAAATTAAACTTCTTGTGTTTTATTTTTCTTGCGAGAGTTCGTGTGCTTTGAGCTTGTGGTTCCTTTTTGTTGGTGAAGATAGCCGTTTGGAAGCCATCGACACCACCCCACATTTTTATTGGTCCTTCGAACCGGATTTCTGGAATTTTGTTTGTGGAACCTCAAGTTTGTTTCGAGATTTATTGGAAAAGTTAAGGTGATATTTTTTTCATTTATTTCGTTTTACATTTTTCTTGTAAGATTTTGTTTATAAACATACAAGAAAATTATATTTAACAGTGTTTGTTTTGTACTGTTAAAAAATTCCTTTTGTTTAAAGCTTTGAATTACTTATGTAAATTAGCACAGCCACAAACTAATTATTTTAGTTGAGTCACCCTGTTTTTAATTCTTCAACGCGATCAACAGGACACTTCCTTAAATTAGTTTTTGATTTTGTTGTGCTTATGCTTCTTCACGTTATTTTTTCATTGTGCCTATTAATTTTTTTTTAATTTGTGTATTAATTTAATAATCTTTTAATTATTTTTTTGTGTTTGTAATTGCACAAAATATTGTTTTATTTATATTAAAAAAAAGTGTGTGCTAAAACAAAACAAAAGAAATATAAAACGGTGGTTAGTTAAACTTATTAAAATATATATTTACATACGTACGTACATACATAAATCAAAAACAACCACCACAAAGCAAAATAAGAAAAAACATATTTCAACAATAAACAAATTTGTGATAATTAAAAAAAAGTGAGTTTATTGTTATTTTTGTATTAATAAATTCATTATTTATTTGTTATTAGCCAATATAGTTTGGTATAATATTATTTTTGAAAAAAAATAGTGCATGAAACTTTTAGTGTTTTCTTTTGCACATTAGGGTCGTACCAATTGTCTTTTATATTTTTGTTATAAAAGATTTAATTTTTTTTCTTAATATTTGGTTGAAAAATTTTGTTTTTTTTGAAATTGAAATTAATTTTGCTAAAAGTGGTTTACTTTTAAAACCAACAGTGTTGTGCAGAAAGATAGCACGAAATATAAATTTTCTTATTTTGCGGAAAATAAAAATTTTAAATAATTTCTTAATTTGTTTTCGATTTTTGTGTTGCCTTTGTGTATAATATAATTTAGTAAATTATTTTATATACAATTTTTGATAACTTCAAGTGAAAATAAATTTGTTGTTAGTCGATAGACTTAAATATTTTTTAAATCGATTTATTTCATTTTTATTTTGGATATTTGTGCGCTTTGTAACAAAAAATGGTAAAATCTGCTAATTTGAACACGTTTGAGAAGTATGCTGGCCTTCTACTTGAATTTGAAAGCGATTTTAATGATACTCAAAAAGCAAACCAAACGGCTTTTACAATTGAACTTGAGAAGGAAGAGTTCAAGACCTTGTGGGAAAAGGTGAGAGTGTCATTTGCGACTGCAAGTGACAATGCTGATTCAGATGAAGATTTTGAAGCAGCTAAGATTCTCTTCAAGGAATGTAAATTAGCCTACATTACTTGTGCTGCTATAATGGGTGAATTAGCCCAATCATTTATTAATAGACCTACATCTGCCACGTTTACTTCTACTCATTGTGTAGCTAATTCGAATGAGGATCCTAGTTTTGGAGGTCATCATATTAGGCTGCCACCCTGTACCACCGAACCTTTTTATGGTGATTATCAGTCCTGGCCAGCTTTTAGAGATATGTTCGTGGCAGTGTATATAAACGGTACCTCATTAACTGCAGTTGAAAAATTATTTTATTTAAGACAAAATACTAGGGATGAAGCTTTAGACATTGTAAAGAAATCTCCTCTTACTAATGACGGTTTTGAGACTGCATGGAAGAATTTAAAAGACAGGTACGAAAACAAGAGGATTCTTGTTAATATACAGTTAAAAATTTTGTTTAACTTGGTTGAGGTCAAATCAGAGTCAGCTGCTGAAATAAAACGCTTGCAGAGAGATATAAATAATTGTATTTCAGCGCTTCGTTTGCATGAAATTGATATCGGGAATTGGGATTCGATTTTTATTTTTCTATGCTCTATAAAATTACCTAATTTAACTTTGTCTTTATGGGAGCAATCAATTATTGATAAGACTGAAATTCCAAAATGGGAAGATATGGATGCCTTTCTTACATCTCGTTTTCAGTCGTTAGAAACTGTATCTGGTATAAAAACAAATCCCACAGATTATAGCGTAAAATCCAGCCCTAGTAGAAAATCTCTGTCTACAGATATTTCTTATTATAGTGGTTCACAAAATAAAAAAGGTTATTTTTCTAACAATAGAGTTAGAACTTATCAGGCAAAAGTGGTAAAAAGATCATGTCCTAGTTGCTCGAAGGATCATTTGCTACGAACCTGCCCTAAATTTCTCGGAATGAACCCTGGTGAGAGATTTTTAGTCGTTAAAAGGAATAATTTATGCATAAATTGTATGAGTGAGGGACATAAACTGAGCACCTGTCAAAGTACTTTTAGTTGCTCTGTATGTAAAATGAAGCATCATTCATTACTTCATAGGGAGGTTATAAATGATAGCCAAAGTGATAGGCCTAGTACGAGTCAGACAGCATTACAAAATACGACAATTCAAAACTGCTTCGCTGTTACCTCGCGACAGGTTCTTTTGGGAACTGCTGTTGTCAACATTGTTTCTCATGGTGAGGTATTTTGTGCAAGAGCTCTAATTGATTCTGGGTCACAGGCAACTTTTATTTCCGAAAGTTTGCAGCGAAAACTCAACTTGCCAGTTAGACGAATTAGAGCTCAAGTTTCTGGTTTAAATAATGCTTCAGCGGGTGCGATACAAAAAACTTGTTCCTTCGAATTGACCTCTCCATTAGATAGCCAACTACGAATAAATGTAGAAGGTTTGGTTCTGCCTAAGTTAACGGGAAATATGCCAACTGAATCAGTTATTATATCTAAATCATCTTCGTTAGTGGGTTTGAAATTAGCCGATCCGAATTTTGCAAAGAGCAGTAGGGTCGATTTACTCATTGGTGCAGATATTTATTCAAAAGTTATGAAAGCTGGAGTCAGACGAAATATTCTTGGTAGTTTGATGGCCCAGGAAACCATATTTGGATGGATTTTAACTGGCACTCTTATTGATCGTGAAAACAGACCATTTACCACACTTGCTTCATATCACACGGCAGTGAGCTTAGATAAACAGGTGGAAAAATTCGAGACTCTGAAAGAGCCTCTAAGGGTAGACATGTTGGAATCAACGCTGTCAATTACTAATCGATGGCAGCGCGCTAAGAAACTAAATGATAATTATTTAGAAAATCATCCAAAACGTAAGAAAAGCAAGAAGCAGAAAGATTTGAAAGTTGGTGATCTTGTTGTTTTTCGTGAGGACAACATTCCAACAAATGAATGGCGCATGGCTCAAGTAGAGAAGTTACATTTTGGTAAAGAAGGGCATGTCAGAGTTGTAGAATTAAAAACAGAAAGTGGCAATATCACTAGACCAGTTGTGAAGTTAATAGTACTTCCAACTTATTAGTCTTTATTTAAATATATTTTTACAGTATCATGGTTTCGCCGAAAAAGTATACCGAAAATCGTGCTTCTAACAAAATGGTTTGCCGGGTATGTTTAAAGAATCACCCACTCCGTTTTTGTGAAAAGTTTCTGCAGGTGGATGTTCAAGAACGGATGCAGCTTGTTTCGATTTACAAATATTGTGCTAGTTGCTTGAGCCACGACCATACCTGGCGTACTTGTGAGAGTACGGGCAAATGTAAGCGCTGCGGTGATATGCATCACACGCTTTTGCATAAGTCGAGCATAAGACCTCGTTCGTCTAGCTCAAAAAAAGCCAAACATGTAAAGCGCTGTAAAAGTCGACCTAGTTCGTCGACCGGCCCAAAGAGTAGAGGACCTCGTTCGTCCCAAGACTTAGCCAGGGGACCTCGTTCGTCCAATGGTCGGGAGGGCGAAAGACCTAGTTCGTCTCGAGACCTGGTTCCTGCTAATCCAGGAAACCATAAAGCAACTGCACGAAGAAGAGAAGTGTGCCAAAGAAGTAGTACAGATGTTGTTTCGTTGCCAACCTACCAACTCACAGAGAGTGTGCTATTAAAACCCACCACTATTGTTAAAATTATGGTAGGCAGCCGATATGTTTTTGAACGGGCACTTATCGATCCTGGCTCGGAGACATCAGTGATATCTAATGAAGTAGTGCGGAGACTTAGTGCGAAAACAGTTTGTGTAGGGCAAACAGAAAAATGTTTACTGGTTTTGAGAGGAAATCATGGCAACAGCGAGACGGTAGAAACGTATGCCACTGTTAGAAGGCGATTTCAACTGGTAACGCCATCAAAGTCGATTGACGGACGAATTGAGGATGAGTTTCCGGGTTTTCAATTGGCGGATCCTCAATTTTTCGTATCGGCTCCAGTCCAGATAAAGCTCGGATGCGATATTTATACCAAAATTATTAGGAATGGTGTATCTGGTGGCTCGCTTGGAAAGCCACTAGCGCAGTTTTCCATTTTTGGATATTTGATATCTGGACCATGTACTCCTTGAACGTTGTACGAAAGTATATGTTGATTTATTCGTTTTTAAACTACTAAACCATGATACTTCTACTAATTTTTTGATTTTTTTATATAGCTTCTATTTGCTTTAATTATCATTGGGTTTACTGGATACTAAAATGGATTGATTTAATCTGGTACCAACCTATTTCTTTAATTTATTTTAATTTTTAATTTTTTTGTAATTAATAAATACATAAATGGAATCCTCATGTCAATGGATTGGAAACTTTGGGGATATTTTTTACTTTTTTGTTTTTTCTCTATTTTTTTTTTTTCTAACTAGATAGGTCTTTGGCTTGGATTCAGTTTGCAGTACTGCAAGGCGGCCGGGATGTTGAAGTCTGAAGAGTAGTTTCCAACCCTGGTTCATATCTGATGATAGTTGCTGACATCTAAGGGGCGCTGTAATCATCAAAGACTTCATTTAGTTACCTTTTTCGTTAAGATTTTTTGTTGCTTTAATTAATATTCAAGTTCGTTTTTTGATCTTAACAAGTTCGTTGTCGCTCGCGCCTTAATATTTCATAAACATAAAATTGTAATTTTTCGGTAAAAATTGTTTTATAATTATATTGTTAAGTAAAACTGAAGGAAAGTTAATTTGTAACTTCTACCTCTTAAAATAGAAAAAAATTAAACTTCTTGTGTTTTATTTTTCTTGCGAGAGTTCGTGTGCTTTGAGCTTGTGGTTCCTTTTTGTTGGTGAAGATAGCCGTTTGGAAGCCATCGACACCACCCCACAAAAAGTGTTCAAAAAGTGTTCTCTTTAAGCCTATATATACTTTTGCACCCGCCCGAATCCGCCCGTAGAACACTTATTTCTATTTTAATGAAAATACTCAACATTTTTAAAAACAAATTTCTATCAAAATTGCTAGTAAATTTACTTTAGAAGTCATTCACTGCCAAAAGTACAAATTGCAGATAGCAAAACGTAAGGGGAAAGAGAGGAATCTAACTAAAAAGTTACTTTTATTCGAAAATTAAGAATTTTAGTACACAAAACTTGTAAAAAAAACTTGTATAAACCGAATCAACTTAGGTAGTTAAACTTAGTTTTTTGTGTTTAGGTAATCTACTTTAGGTTTAACATTTTTATATGTAGTATAAATCACAATAATTTGGAAATAAATTTTATTTCGGTACAAGTATTCGATTTAAAAAGGCAAATTTATTGTTCGTTTTCCAAATCAGCATAGGTAGTTGAACTTGGTTTTGGTCTTAAAAAATTCCATACAAAAGAAAAATACCTGAGCTAGCCTAGGTAATAATAGCTCTAATATTTTTTTGTGTGTACGTAATCTACGTTAAGTTTGACATTTCTTTATTGAGTATATAAGGACAAAAATTTGGAAATAAATTTTACTGTCAGACAAGAATTCGATTTGAAAAGGTTGATAAATTTTTGGAAGTTATTTTTATAGCACTTCAACAAATACATTATTTTCAGCTTAATTAAAATATGGAAACTTTCAGCTATAATGAATTGACCGAAGAATATTTTAAAAACAAAAACAAAGAAGATGTTCTAAACCATATTGAAAGAAAATTTAACATAAATGCTATCAGCAGTGAAATGCAATTGGAAATAAAAAACAAAGTACCTGATTTCGTAAAAATATTGCAAAAACGCTACAAGGAAGTTCACTATAGTAAAAGTAAATTTTACAAGCGCTTTGAAAATTGGTTACAAGGTGAACTTAGTATCCAGGTGATTTCAAAAACCACAAATAAGAGGAGTGGTGGAAGACCAGAAAAATTGCTAGATAACTGTAGCCATAGATCTAAGAGACGAAAACTTAAGAATATAAATGAAGAAATCGGATGTGAAAACATTAAAGATAGTTTTCTTTACAAGCTGCGATCACAAAAACAATTAACGAAAGTGGATATCATTGAAAAAGTCATTTCTGGTAGTCCGGTGAGAACAAAACGGATCCTTAAAAGCATTCCGACACCAAACCAGGAAAAACAGTTCACAAATGGTGAAGCGCTTGCATTATTTCTGGATTTAAAGTTAACAAAACAGCAGTATACTCAACTCAGATTACGTGCGATCTAAAAAGGCTCAAATTTATACCCGTCATATCATCACATAATTGCAGCTAAAAAGGAGTGTTATCCTCCAAAGGAATCTATCAAAATCACACCAATTTCGGCACAGGTACAACTGCAAGATGTACTTGATCATACAGCCGAAAGGTTGCTAAAATCACTTAAAGTAAGTGAGTTGAAAAAATATGGAAACTGCAATTTAACTCTTTTTTGTAAATGGGGATGCGATGGGTCTTCTGGACAAAGACAATATAAACAATTTTTATGTGAGGATATTTCTGACACAGATATGTTCATGGTGGCATTTGTACCATTGCGATTGATAAAAAACTTAGAGGACTCGGAACCTTCGTCCAGCACAGTGCAAACAAGTTATATTTGGAAAAACCAAACTCCATCGTCTACAAAATACTGCAGACCAATAAAATTTGAATTTAAAAAGGAAACTCATGATACCATTAAGAATGAAGTAAGTGACATTAGAGCTCAAATTTCAACACTAAGGCCATTAGAGTTAGAGATAGAGGAACAGACTATTAAATTGAATTACCAATTAATACTATCTATGATAGACGGAAAAACTGCCCAGGTTTTGACTGATACAATAGCTTCATCCAGCTGTATTATATGTAAAGCAACATAAAGTCAGTTAAACCAAGAACCGACAAAGTCGGAGGATAGTATTGATGCATTTGAATTTGGATTATCACCGCTACATACGAGGATAAGATTTATGGAACACATACTGAAAATAAGCTATGATTTGGACTTCGGAGCTTCAGGATCAGTAAGAAATAATGACACCAATAAAGAGATAAGAAAATTGAAAAAGAAACAAGTTCAAGATGCATTTCTCAAGCACGGGTTGATTATAGATCAACCAAAACAAGGATCAGGTAACACAAACGATGGCAATACCGCAAGAAGATTTTTTTTTGGATCCCGAAACTACATCTGATATAACAGGTGTTGATATAGATGTTATTTCAAGATTTAAAACAATTACTGAAGTACTTGCGTGCAATGAACTAATTAATGCTAAAAAATTTGGTGATTACGCCAAGGAAACCGCTGCTATATATACATCCAAATACAAGTATAGAAATATGTCAGCAATAGTGCATAAAGTTCTTTATCATGGAGAAGAGGTCATTAAGCACCATTTATTACCAATTGGAGATTTGTCAGAGGAAGCCCAGGAAAAAAGAAACAAGGATTACAGGTTTTACAGAGAACATAATACCAGAAAAATATCACGAATTTCTACAAATGAAGATTTATTTCATATATTATTGGCAACTTCAGATCCCTTCATCTCTAGCATTCCAAGTCAATGGAAATTGAATCATTCGGAACTAAATGCCGAAGCTAAGGCACTGCTACAGGACACAGGTAATACAGAGCAGAATATAGAATATTTACAGGAAATATTCCAGCCAAATGAATAATAATTATAATTTGAATTTAGTATTTGAATAAAATAAAGTATACAAACATTAATATTAAATGTTATTTTATTTACCTAGAATCTATTTATAACTATAAATAAATATGTATATAACACAGGGCAACAGCAAAAATATGCTCGAGTAACTACTATATACATTTGATGTATCATGGCTACCTTAGTACAAAAATGGTAAAATTTTTAAATTCTATGGATAGATTTTTTTAAAAAAATTTTTTTTTTTAAATTGCAATTTTTTTGAGACGTTTCTTCAAATAATTAATGATAACTCAAAAACTACTAGTCCGATATTATTAAAATAAATTCAGAAAAATTAAGAAATGCATAGCCTTTAATTCGTCTATATATCGCGTTTCAATCGGATCAATAGTAGTCGGAGTTATAATAAAAAACTTAAGAAAAAAATATATTTTTTACGTAAAAATGGCAAAAATTTTCGTTTTAAAAAAATCATAAAAAATCGAAAACGGCAAAAAACTTCCAGATTCATTTTTTTATCGCATAGCGACATATAATAGCAACAAAATGAGATATCGACCATAAAAATCGATTGATTTTTTTCGAATTTATTCACATTTTAGTGAATTCGCTCATTTTCACAAAATTTTAGTTTTTTGCTTGATATACGCATTATAGCGGGTTTTCAAATGTGTGAAAAACATAAATTTTCCAATTTCAAGGGGTGCATGTCGGATTATTGTTAGATTTGATGAGAAACTTCCACCCACAAAATTTTAGTCGAATTCGACAACGTTAACACGTAGCGCATAGGCCCCAAATCTGAAAAAAAGCGTTTAAATCGAAAATAATTGACAAATTTTCAGTTTTTGCAAAATTAACGCTATTTATTTCCCCTTTTGCAAAAAAGTGGATCCTGGTCCTTAGGGCAAACACAATGAGATTTACAATAAGCTACATGTCTTTAAGTTTTCGAGTTATTACAATTTTCACTGGCCATTATATGTCCTTGAGAACTTGCCGAAGACAATTTACAAAAACATTTTACTTTTAAAATTTTTTATTTTTTTCTTTTTTAACAATAAAATATAAAATTTCGCTAAAATTGACAGATATCTTCCTATTACACAACGCAACAAAATAAAAAAATTAGATGCTTTTGAAACCACTATACAATATCCAGGTACTGCCAAAGTGTTTTGGATGAATGAGAAATGTATGGCAAAACAAGTACGCGAAATACTGTTTTGGGCAAAACACGTATTTCTGTGGGACACGTGTTACTGTGGAAATACAGTATTGAATGTAGAAAATTGTTTGGAACAGATCTTTATGGCATTTTTATGATTTTGAGAATTAAAAAAAGTAAGCAATAAAGGAAAAGTTTTTTAATTTTTACGATTTCAGTAGAAATCTGATAAACGATGAAATGCTCCTTTTCTGTTGGCTACCTGTCGCCCTTGCTTCATTTTGACAATTGCGGCGGCAAAGTAATAAACGTTCATAAATTTGCGTGCACACCGAATTGGGTTTTTCCGCTGGCTACCTGTAAAGATTGATTTTTTGCATAGCATTCCTTAATGTTTTTTTACGATTCTTGGGAATAGGTAAAAAATAGGACCACATTAAGGGTTGTTCGAAATTTTAGTATCATTATTTATAAGAGCTCCTTGAGCCATTTCTATTCATTCAACAAGTGTTTGCGGTAACAGAAGCATAATTTTCAATCAGCCATGAGCAAGAAAACTAGAACATTTTTATGTAAAAACAATCCGGACTCATTTTGTTATGTGTGCGGCCAATATATTAACGAAAAAAAACGGAAATGCTTCTCAGCTTCATTTCAAAAGTCATATGAAGATTGCTTTAATATAAATCCGAAGAATTTTAACGAACATTGGACGCCGAGTACTATATGTACTTCATGTCGATTCAATTTAACTCTAAGCTCATCTAACAAAAAGTAAGTATAGGTTAATACATTTGGAATATTTTATAAAATTTTTAATTTTCTGTTATAAAAATTTTTCAGACCACACTGGGGAATTTCGAAGCCTATGCTATGGAGAGAAACAACGAATCATGAATCTGATTGCTATTTTTGTTTAACTACAAAAACCGGCTTTGGAAAAAATTTGCGATGGTCTTACCCTACGAGGTCTGCTGATGGGTTTCAACTTGCAGTTCTACAGTCACAGGAAATTATGGATGCACAAGATCAGGGACCAAGCTGTAGTCAAGTGCTTTCATCTTCACAAGGACACTCAACCTCAAGCATGTGTTCTCAATCAGGAAGTTCAGATCCAGAACTACCTATATCTGAAAATGACGAGTTCATCCCACACAAAAATATCTCACCGAGACCATGGAATCAAGACCAGCTAAATGATGTAATAAGAGAACTTGGATTGTCAAAAGCATCTTCGGAATTACTTGCATCCCGGATGAAGGAATCAAATCTCATAACGGAGGAAACTAAAGTTTCGTATTACCGTACCCGAGAAAAAGGCTTACTTCACTATTTTGCAGAAGAGGACGATTTTGTCTGCTGCACGGATATTCCTGGTTTGATGACTGCCATGGGCTTACATAGATATGATTCAAGCGAATGGCGTTTATTTATTGACTCATCAAAACGCAGCTTGAAGTGTGTCCTTTTGCACAATGGAAATAAATTTCACTCCTTGCCAATCGCACATTCAACCAAGGTAAAAGAAGAATACTCTGTAATTGCATTGGTCATGAAGAAGATAAAGTATAATGAACATAACTGGGTAATTTGTGTTGATATTAAGATGGTAAATTTCCTATTAGGTCAACAAAGTGGCTATACCAAATACCCTTGTTTTTTATGTTTATGGGACAGCAGAGCTAAGTCAGAACACTGGAAGAGAAAACAATGGCCTTATAGGGAAACACTGGACCCAGGTATGAGGAATGTTATAAATGTACCTCTGGTGCCCCGAGATCGCATCATATTACCCCCTCTTCACATTAAACTTGGTCTGATGAAACAATTTGTTAAAGCACTTAACAAAGATGGTGAATGTTTCCAGTATATTTCAAGGAAGTTTAAAAGTTTGAGTATGGAAAAGCTGAGAGCAGGAATATTTGACGGCCCACAAATTCGCAAATTGGTCAAAGATACCGATTTTCTCAGTTCAATGTCAGAAATTGAGAAAAATGCATGGGATTCGTTTGTATGGGTTATTCAACATTTCTTAGGAAATAACAAGGATGATGATTATGTTGCGCACGTTGAAGAGATGTTAACTCACTTCCAGAATCTTGGATGCAACATGAGCATCAAGTTACATTACCTTCACAGTCACTTAGATCGTTTTCCTGAAAATCTAGGAGACTTAAGTGAGGAACAGGGCGAACGATTTCACCAAGATATTCGGACAATGGAGGAAAGATACCAGGGTCGCTGGGATGCACACATGATGGCAGATTTTTGCTGGAGTATTCAGAGCAACACTTCGTTATTCAATAATAGAAAATGTCATAAAAGAAAATTCCAAAGTTTGTAGTTTATAATATTTATTTATTTATTTCCTTATTTTATATGTTGTAATAAATTTAAATAATAAAATATAAAATAAAAGAAAATACATGAATAAAACAATGAAGTGCATTTTCGATCTATTCCATCGATTTGACTTAGTTACATTTTTTTGTCAATTGCCTTCGGCAAGTAACTTGAAAAAAAAACTGAAAATTTGTCAATTATTTTCGATTTAAACGCTTTTTTTCAGATTTGGGGCCTATGCGCTACGTGTTAACGTTGTCGAATTCGACTAAAATTTTGTGGGTGGAAGTTTCTCATCAAATCTAACAATAATCCGACATGCACCCCTTGAAATTGGAAAATTTATGTTTTTCACACATTTGAAAACCCGCTATAATGCGTATATCAAGCAAAAAACTAAAATTTTGTGAAAATGAGCGAATTCACTAAAATGTGAATAAATTCGAAAAAAATCAATCGATTTTTATGGTCGATATCTCATTTTGTTGCTATTATATGTCGCTATGCGAGAAAAAAATGAATCTGGAAGTTTTTTGCCGTTTTCGATTTTTTATGATTTTTTTAAAACGAAAATTTTTTCCATTTTTACGTAAAAAATATATTTTTTTCTTAAGTTTTTTATTATAACTCCGATACTATTGATCCGATTGAAACGCGATATATAGACAAATTAAAGGCTATGCAAATCTTAATTTTTCTGAATTTATTTTAATAATATCGGACTAGTAGTTTTTGAGTTATCATTAATTATTTGAAGAAACGTCTCAAAAAAATTGCAATTTTAAAAAAAAATTTTTTAAAAAAAAATCTATCCATAGAATTTAAAAATTTTACCATTTTTGTACAAAGGTAGTCATGATACATCAAAATTATATAGTGGTTTTAAGAGCACATGAAATTTTTTTTATTTTGTTGTGCTGTGTAATTAAAGAAAAATTAAATTACACTGTTTTGTTTTAAAATTGACCAAAAACTAGGAAATATGTAAGTATTGTTAGGCATAAAGTTGAAATTTGGACAATCCTAATGAAAATACGGAAAATACCTCAGTGAAAATAGGGGCCTCCCTAAGGATAGCAAAATATTGTATTGTCATCCAAGATTGACCCGTGGACCAAATTTGAGCCAAATTGTTTGAGGAAAAGTCGGTCAAAAATGAGTTGGCACATTTGAAACGGAATTTCAAACAAGACTTAGGAAAAGCAAATCGAAAGTTCAACTTTAGGCTTGAATTTCTCAGCAACCGCTGCACCGATTTTAATAAGGCCTAAACTCGGTAAAAGCTTAAGATGTTGTCTATTGACTAAAAAAAGAACTATTAAAAAACCTTTATTAGTTAAAAAGTTACAGAGTTTTGGCCAATGAAAAACGTTTCTGAACAAGTGTGCGTCGTTTAATATTGCCGTCGCCAACTGGAATAGGGGTGATTAAATCTAAAGTAAAGTATTTTGTGTTATGGTAAGCGCCACAATCTGGAACAACGTATACCGTTTTAAAGAGGAGATTGATACTAGATTGAAGTCAATCCGAGTAACCGTTTAGGATATAACCAGGTTTTCGGGAAATAATTTAAAAACCAGTAGTTCAATACAGCTTCTCCGAAAACCACAAACAACTGCCTTTTCCGGAAAACCTAATAACTCAATCTAAACAAAACGTATTCCGTTTTAAAGAGGAGGTTGATACCAACAATTCACAAGTAATTTAAAGTCAATCAGAGTAACCGTATAGGAGATAACCGGGTTTTCGAGAAATAATTTAGAAACCAATAGTTCATTACAATTTCTCCGAAAACCACAAGCAACACAATTTTCCCAAAAATCTAATAACTGAAGCTAAACAAAAAGTATACCGTTTTAAAGAGGAGATTGATACCAAAATTTCATAAGTAGCTTAAAGTCAATCCGAGTAACCGTTTAGGAGGTAACCATTGTTTTTCCGCAAGTTTTATTTATTGTATCTTCAATATAATTGAACTAACAATAATAATCTTCAGTCTAAAAAATAAATATAAATACTTGTTAAGTACAACCAGTGCTGGACAAAAAATATATGTTTCATTGTTACTGTAATTTACGGGGTATCCCTCTGATGTACGGATGAGAGAAGCAGTGTCCCTCCTTCTTAGTCGAATGTAACCAGGTTCTTTTATTATGTTGCGGGCCAGTGGATTCGGATGAGTTTCAAGTTCTTTAAATACCTTATGGCAAGTTTCGCTATTTCTGCTTTAACTAATGCACGTTTAGATCCTTATGGATGTTCGAGTTTTTTATATACCAAGGAGTAGATGTAATTATACGAAGAATCTTATTTTGGCGCCTTTGAATTTTTTCTACGTTGCTAGCTGAGACAGTGCCCCATAATTAAATGCCATAACACCAAATTGGTTTTAGAATTGACTTGTACAATAAAAGATTGCAATCTAAAGCGAGAGTAGAATTTCTGCCAATAAGAAAGTTTAGTTGGACTGCTTTTAGCTTAAATTGTGTTAACTTTGATTCTTGAGTAAGGCGCCAGTCAAGATGTATGTCGAGATATTTCACGTCTGAAACCTGTGGTATCGTTTGGTTATTTATGCGACAAAGGATGTATTCCAATCCTTTGTCTCTTAGAATAGGGTTCAGCTTAGTTATTAAAATCCTCTCAAACAGCTTTGACATATTAGATAAAAGGCTTATAGGTCTGTATGATTCAATTTTTGTGTGGTCTTTTCCTGGTTTAGGAATCATGGTAATCAAGGACACCTTCCACTCTGTGGAAAAGTATTCAAGACGTAAATAGTATAGATGTAGGGATACTCACCCTAGGTATTTTGTATGGGATACTGTCCACTCTGTGGAAAAGTATTCAAGACGTAAGTAGTATAGATGTAGGGATACTAACCCTAGGTATTTTGTATGGGATACTGTCCCAAAGTATTTTGTATGGGATACTAACCCAAGTTATTTTGTATGGGATATTTTTGTGATAATTTTTTTCTCATATAATTTTTAAAAATTGTAGTATAAGCGACATTAAAGAGCAATACATTAGTGTGAGTGTAATAAAAGTCAAGAATAAGGGTCATTAAAAAGCGATAAAATTTGTAAATCTTTTAAAAGAAGAAAGTGTAAAAAAGGGATTGACAAGGTGAGTAAGAATTTATGGGTTTAATGATCTTATGTGTGTTGACAGAATGTAGGTTGGTGTGAAAAGCATAATCACTATTTCTAATAATGCACTGTGTAGATAGAGACTAAGAAGTAAACGGATATTGTGTGTGAGATATGGAAATTTTTTAAGGGTAATAAATTCTTGGAGTGTGGAGATTGGTTGTGTTTTTAAGCATGTGGTAATGTTCTTAATTATAAAAATTAAAAAAAAAAACTTAAATTTAGAGGAAAACAAACTAAAAAAGTATTTGTGTGATTCTTGCAACTAATTGCTTAAATGTGAAGTTTTAGTTTATATGGGTTGACATATTGATGAGCGTGATATTATGATTAAGAATCTGAACACAGCAGTCACACATATTGATAAGTGTTAAAACATGCTAACAAGTGGATATACAGATAGACAAGAAAATATAAATATTTTACACATTAGGAAAAATAAACAATCTAGGAGAAGAACATTGAATTTTGATTTTTGGGTTTTGTTAAACAGAAGCGACATGTGATAAGAATGCTAAAAAATAATTTTGGTTTTTAATTTTATTTATTACTTTTGTATATTTATAGAACACTTAAATGTTTTGCATTAGAGAAAATACGAAAAGATGGCGAATGGTGTTTGGCTATAGGCAAATAAATAAAAAGTTGTTATCAGATAAATATCCTTTGCCTAGAATAGACGAAATATTGGATCAGTTAAGTAGAGCTAAATATTTTTCATGCCTAGACTTAATGTCTGGTTTTCATCAGATCGAGCTAGAAGAAAATTCACGAGACATCACCTCGTTTTCTACTGATCAAGGATCATTTAGATTCACTCGTTTACCTTACGGAGTAAAAATTGCGCCTAACTCTTTTCAACGTATGATGTCTCTAGCTTTTGCCGGTCTTAAACCACAACAAGCATTTCTCTATATGGATGATTTGATCATCATAGGATGCTTAGAAAAGCATATGTTATAAATATTAGAAACGTATTCGAAATCTATCGTAAATATAACTTGAAACTACACCCGGACAAATGCATATTTTTCAGTACAGAGGTCACCTTTCTTGGGCATAAATGTACCAATTTTGGAATATTACCTGATGATACAAAGTGCAAGATAATTCAAGAATACCCCACACCAACGGATGCGGAAGCTGCTAAACGCTTTATAGCGTTCTGTAATTATTATACGCTTCATATAAAAAACCTTACTCGCAAATATGTTGCTTTCAAATGGGATACGGAATGTGAAAAATCATTCGAATATTTAAAGAACATGCTGTTAAAGCCGCAAATACAATATCCCGATTTTTGTAAAAAATTTTGCATTACGACTGATGCTAGCAAAACCGCTTGTGGAGCCATTCTCAGCCAAGAGCATAATGGTATGCAATTACCCATATCCTTTGCTTCACGTGCATTCACAAAAGGTGAATCAAACAAATCTGTTATAGAGCAAGAACTAACAGCCATACATTGGGCAATCAACTATTTTCGACCATACATTTACGGAAACAAATTTTTGATAAGAAGCGATCACAAACCCTTGACCTACTTATTCTCGTTAAAAAACCCTTTATCGAAATTAACCAGGATGAAGTTAGATATGGAAGAGTACGATTTTGAGGTAGAATATATTAAAGGTAAATAATGGGTGATTTTTTTGAGGTTTGGATTTTCATGCATTAGTATTTGACAGATCACGTGAGATTTCAGACATGGTGCCAAAGAGAAAGATGCTCAGTATGCTTTGACATTTCATCATGAATAAACTTACTAACGAGCAACGCTTGCAAATCATTGAATTTTATTACCAAAATCAGTGTTCGGTTCGAAATGTTCAAATGTGACAAATTTTGTTCAGCGATGAGGCTCATTTCTGGTTGAATGGCTACGTAAATAAGCAAAATTGCCGCATTTGGAGTGAAGAGCAACCAGAAGCCGTTCAAGAACTGCCCATGCATCCCGAAAAATGCACTGTTTGGTGTGGTTTGTACGCTGGTGGAATCATTGGACCGTATTTTTTCAAAGATGCTGTTGGACGCAACGTTACGGTGAATGGCGATCGCTATCGTTCGATGCTAACAAACTTTTTGTTGCCAAAAATGGAACAACTGAACTTGGTTGACATGTGGTTTCAACAAGATGGCGCTACATGCCACACAGCTCGCGATTCTATGGCCATTTTGAGGGAAAACTTCGGAGAACAATTCATCTCAAGAAATGGACCGGTAAGTTGGCCACCAAGATCATGCGATTTGACGCCTTTAGACTATTTTTTGTGGGGCTACGTCAAGTCTAAAGTCTACAGAAATAAGCCAGCAACTATTCCAGCTTTGGAAGACAACATTTCCGAAGAAATTCGGGCTATTCCGGCCGAAATGCTCGAAAGTTGCCCAAAATTGGACTTTCCGAATGGACCACCTAAGACGCAGCCGCGGTCAACATTTAAATGAAATTATCTTCAAAAAGTAAATGTCATGGACCAATCTAACGTTTCAAATAAAGAACCGATGAGATTTTGCAAATTTTATGCGTTTTTTTTAAAAAAAAAGTTTTCAAGCTCTTAAAAAATCACTCGTTACAACTGTGGAGCTGGCGCTTTATCTAGGATTGATTTTAATTTTATTAAGGAACTTAATATACAGAATGTAGCAATGAAAACGACTAGGTCAAAGACTAAGGCTAAAGTAGCCGATGACACGATTATTCCGAACAGACCGAAAAATGATGCAAAAATTTACGATGCAAATTTCAGAGAGGTAAAAAGGTACTTAAGGTTGAAATTTGAATTATTCAAACAACCACCAATTGCATAATTTATGAAAGGGGAACGTCTAGTACAAGCCATTAATATTGATACTAGCATTTTTAATGAAAAAATCGTTCTAAAACAATTGTTTTTGTGATTTTTGACGTTAACGCAATTATAAGATTATTTAAAAATTTTTCTGTAGAAATTTTAATGTCGCTAATATTAATATATTAATATTAATATTGAAGCAAAAACTGCAAATATCACAAAGTTACAAATGTCTTTGAATGATGCCCTCTTTAAATATATTAATATTAGCGACTTTAAAATTTCTGCAGAAAAATTTTTAAATAATCTTATAATTGCGTTAACGCCAAAAATCACAAATATTCATGATGAAAAGGAAAAACAAAACATACATGTTGGAACAACAAAACGAACGCTTGGTACAAGATTGGCTGAACATGAAGCAGATATTAGGAAGGGAAAAGAGACGACGGCTTTATCACAACAGATAAAAGAAAGCAAACACATGATAGATTTTAAGAGCTTCAAAATACTGGACAAAGAAAGATCAGAGAACAAGAGATATACATTAGAGAGCTTAAGAATACAACAACGTTTATCGAAAGCTCTGAATACAAAAGAAGATAAAGACCAAACAAAACTGCAATATTCTCCCGCAATACACCAAAAGTAATAGTTCTGTGATATAGTTTTAGTTTGATGTTGTGATTTGTTTACTTTAATTATTTATTTTATTTATTATTTTTAATTTTGTGTCGTGTTGTTCATTAATTTTAATAATGATAACTGAATATATGATTCTGATGTGAACTAAATCGTAAGTCAAGCTTTAATTATATTTTCTTAAATATGAACATATGTATAAGAAAAACTTTCTTCAACAGAATTTAATAAAATCTAAACTACTCCTGAAGAAGTCGACAACCTTATCGACGAAACGTTGAGTGAAAGATGAAGTAAATTGTTTTATTTACATTTAATTTTTAATGACCATAATTAGCCCAAAAGACTACTGTCTTAACTGTCAAAACATACTTTCGTTTTATCATAATGATCCATTGTCAGGTGGACATTGTGGAGTTACTAGAACCCTTAACAAATTAATAAACAATTGTTATTGGAAAAATATGACAAAAGATGTCATAAAGTATGTCAAAGCCTGTTTACCCTGTCAAAAAAATAAATCAGTACCAAAATCTATACAGCCTTTAATAATTACCCAAACACCTTGCAAAACATTCGATACAGTCGTGATAGATACCGTAGGGCCATTTATAAAATCTAACAACGGTAATGAATATGCAGTAACTATGATGTGCGATCTCAGAAAATTTTTAATAATAACTCCAGTTACGGACAAAAGTGCTGCAACGATAGCCAAAGCCATTTTTGAAAATCTAATTTTAATTTTTGGACCATCAAAAAAGATACTTACTGATAGAGGTACAGAGTTAAAAAATCAATTAGTGCAAAATTTATGCCAACTATTAGGAATTAGTCATGCAACTTCTACCGCTTATCATCATCAAACTTTAGGGACGATAGAAAGATCTCATCGTATACATAACGAATATTTACGTCATTATATGTCTATTGAAAGAACAGACTGGGATGAGTGGTTGCCGTACTTTGAATATTGCTATAACACAACCCCGACGGTTGTTCATAATTATTGTCCATACGAATTGGTTTTTGGAAAGTTACCAAATCCCTTGAATTTTGCACAAACTAATGAAGTAGAACCGATATATAACGTAGATGCTTACGAAAAAGAAATAAAATTCAGACTCCAAACAGCACAATGTAGAGCAAAATCGCTAGTCGAAAAAGCAACAGCAAAACAACCAATATGATAAAAAATCTAGATTTCAAATACTTAAACCAAATGATTATGTACTTATACGAAATGATGCAGGCCATAAGTTACAGTCTCTTTATAATGGACCATTTAAACTTCTAGAAGTCAACAGTAAAGGAAATTGTTTAATTCAAATAGACGACAACAGAACACAAGAAGTGCACAAGAATCGATTGAAGAAATTCGAAATTAACAATTAAAGTTTAGATTGAAATGTAAAAATATATGTAAATAATTTTAAATGCAAAAAAAAAAAATTAAAACCAAATTCAAAAAACATTAATTGTTTACAGTCAAATATACAAATATAAATAATTTTAAATGAGAAAAAAAAAACAAAACCAAAATCAAAAAAAAAACATTAATTGTATACAGTCAAATATAATGTTCCCTTATTGTGAATCTATGTTCCAAAAAGGGAAGGGATGACATTAAATTATTCAAGACTACCAGCTTTTTCTTAAAGTTTATTGTAAATATAAATATATACTGAATTAAATTATTCAAGACTACCAGCTTTTTCTTAAAGTTTATTGTAAATATAAATATATACTGAATTTGTGAAAAGTGAAAATTAATTTGAGTAAAAAAATTAACAATTATGTACTTTTGTAAATTTATAAATTAGAATGACCTTCATTCTTTCCAAAAGGGGAAGGTGTAGTGAGCTAAACAACATACTTATGTTCGCTGGGTAATCTGAACATATGTATGAGTAGTTAGTAAGTAAGGTAGGATAAGAGTATTGTTTCATAATAAACCTCCAAACTAACAGCGTGTATTATCTATTTGTCTACATTATGTTTACTCATACTTATTCAAACTTGGTTATGAAAACTATGTAGGCTCTACGCGTTTAGGTCATTGGTCTTCAGTGTTTATAATTGTTCACTCAACAGATATGAATTAAATGAAATATTATAATTAGCGTCTTATTTTTTTCGCAAAAATATCTTATTTCCAGAGAAAGTGGTGAAAGTACGCGATTTTACCGATATGCTTACTTTAAGGTACCTTTTGTTTTGAAAGCGAGATATTTTGAAAGTACTGAATACTTTACGGCGCCTTTTATTTTTGAAAGCGGGATTTTTTTAACACCTTTTAAAGAGCTTTAAAATTTTTTAAAATTTTAAATTTGCATACACTAAAGCAACTTTTATTTTTTAAAGCGGAATATCTTGAACACCTTTTACAGAGCTTTACAATAATTTGTGGATTACTTTCGAAGCAAAATCAAACGAAATATTGTCGACGCACACAACATGTGTGAGCACAGCTATTCTTCAATATATTTGAACTAACAACAATTACTCATATCTTAAGTCTAAAATAAAAATAAATATATTTTATGTGAAACATACGTTATTTTTGTCTAGCAAAAATATGTATGTTACACGGTTTTTGCTGTCATTTAGTAGAATATAACCAGATTAATTTAGTATGTTACCCGCCAAATGATTTGGATGAGTTTCAAGCTTCTTTAAATACGTTACTGCATGTTTCGTTATTTCTGTTGCAGTGCTCCATAATTGAATTCTATAACACCAAATTGGTTTAAGGATCGACATGTACTGTAGATGTTTGCAATCTAAGCTGAGGGTAGAGTTTCTACATATAAGCCAGTTTAGTTGGACTTTTTTTAACATCATTTGTGTTAACTTGGATTCTATGTGGCTTTTCCAAGTCTATCATGTCTGAAAGCTGTGGTATCATTCATGTTATTTAAGCTCAAACCAAGCACAAAACGACACTGCCGGCCTCAAGACGAGACATTTAAGTAAACACATTTTTTAAATGACCAATAAATAGATTGCATTTTTCGGTATCTGTTCTTGCCAAGCCTCCAGAAGAAATTTCCACATGCACGCCATAAAGAATAATCTGATTGCGGTCTGGCATGTAATTCTTCAGAAATGCTGTTCTTCGATATTCTAGTAGCTCTCTTAGTCGCTTTGTGCAATCTTTAAGTCTGGCTTTGAGTTGAGGAGATCTATGTATGTGATTGCCAATATCTCCGAAGTTTTCTTTTTTCAGTCAAGAGCCGCTCGACATCTATGCTTGTGCTAGTTGGTGATACAATATTTAGTTGGTTGCATTTATAGACAATAGTGGGAGATAATTCAAGTGATGCTTTAACTTTAGTAATTTCTCTTGAAGTACGTTAATCACACCAAAATCAATAACATCAGGTATTTTTTGCTGATCGCATTTTAGAAATTGTGTCAAACAAAACATGACCTTTTGGAGTTATAAAACGTGATTCTCCAAACGTATGTTTAGCGTCGTATTCTCCTGATGCTATGAAGCAGCAATTTAGTTATTTGAAGAAGTCGCTATACTGACTCTCAGGTACTTGAAATTTAGGAGGTGAATAATAATTGAAGAAATAACTAAGTTTTGATAAAATTCTTAAAGGCAGATAATTGTTGCTTGAAGGTAGTCCTCACAAAAACCACACAGTAATTGGAGCCTTTATTAGTATTGCTGAACCACCATATGCTCTGCGGCCTCCGTCGCAAGTGTTAAGTGTCATATATTATGTAGCCATTAGTTTTAAAAAAGACATTTGCTGTTAAACATACTCTAAAATCATCATGACATAAATTTTTTGATTTTTAAGGAACACAAAAATCAACTCGAGCCTTTTTGAGTTGGCGTAAGCCGTTTGTATTCCAGAATCATATTTTTAAACAGTTCTTGTTTTGCTTAATACTTCCTGCAACATCATAGAATGCACTTTTAGCATTTTATGAATCATATTACCCATAGAACTTATAGAGCTGTTTAACGAAGTCGCAATAGTTGCTTCCAGATACGGCTAAAGTTAACAGATGAAATTTGTTATTTCGGTTCCGTGTACAAAATTAGATTTGAATTAGTTGCAGGTTGCATTTTTTGGTGTATGATTTGTTTTTAAAATCACAGCGTATGAAACTTGTAGAGTGGGTGGCTGAGACAATTTTGGATAATTTGCATTTGAAACATATTGTGGCTGTTTGAAGACGTAGGTAGTTTTTGAGAAAACTTCTTTACAATAGAGTTAACGAGACAACCTCTATAGTTAGCAGTGCGATTTTCACCGCAATTACTACACTTGTTACTTTAAATCTAATTTTTTAAGGCCAGCTTCAATTTTCTCAGGATCAACGAATAAGTTCATACCTTTGATAACGATCTGAAGACCTTTGCAACTCTTCAGTTGGGACGTGTAAAAATTATTTTTTCGGCTTTCAAGTTCGGTAACTAAATTACGAAAACGATGTACATTAATTATAAAAATTTTTGTTTCGCTAATTTTGTCCAGCCAATCATTGAAATCAAACTTTTTATAAGCTAATTTGAATTTTGCCGTATCAAAAAAAAAAACTTGGAGGCGATTTGAGCGATTCAGGTAACGTTGTGTGCTCGTTTGTTTCACTATCCAAGATTGCAAAAGATTTTTGGAACGCAGTCGCTATCTCTGGGTACTTTTGGCATCGGTGCATCTTGCGAAGATTTAGGGCTACATCCTGGTTTTAACATAGTAACGTATCCATTGATTCCCCCCTTCGTCTTAGGTTTTTGAGCACCATCTAAAATGGTTTTTGTCATTCTCAGTTTTTGTTGCTTTGTTTATTGCGACTTAAAAACAAGTCACGTCGTCACTTTTTAACAGCGAGCTTATTGATATCTTGTTGTTCACTTATATCGAGTTTAGCACACACATTATCTTGCAATTGTTCCAGGAAAGTGAACGAATTACCTTGTCTCTACTTTACCTTGGCCAAGGTTTTGCATTGTCCGCAAAAATTGTGCTGGTCGTTGATGTCCAAGTACTCGACGCCTTGACAGGTGTTTTAAATTTCTCTCATATGATTTTGAGAATAGTGTGATGATTCTAAACTTAAGGCTCTCATATTGACTTCCCACTGGTGCGTTTTCCAAAATATCGCTTACTAAATCGAGTGTACCTTAATCAACATTCGACACTAAATGGAAAAACTTTGTTATATCTAAAGTTATGCGCGTGAGTTCAAATATAGCCTCTACTTGGAAAACCCAGATTTTTTTATTATTTTGCCCAAATGGCGGTAACCTGTGAATCGTGATTTGTGGTGTCTTGCTACCGGTCGAATTTAAAAGTGGTTCCATTGGCGATGACTGACAATCTCCTCTATACTGGTGTTACTACAAAGGTCTATGTGCGCGTGGGCTGTGTATGTTTATTACAAGCTCCTAACTTTAAATAAAAATTAAAAATAAAACAAATAAATGATTGTTGCTTTATTTTCCCAAAAAATACTAGACTGCCAAAAATTTAAACAATTTTTAGTCAAAGAAAACAACACGAACTATATGAAAAATACTTTTTGGTGTCGGCAACATCGTCATAGATTTTGAGGCAACATCACTTTAACACAACATCAATGTTAATTTGGTATTCCTTAACAATGTTGTGACGACGTTGCCAGTTTATAGAAGTTAACACCCAACAACACATTTATGTTAATTTATTGTTATAATAAATAATGTTATAAAAATGTTGTATTTATTAATTTAAATTGTAATTAATTATTTGTTATGTTATATTAATTGTTATGTTATGATCTTCATTGTAAAACTTTGCATTCAAATTATTTTTTGTTAACTTAGTAATATAAAAATAAATTATTATTGTTATAAAAAATGAAAAAATAAAATTTAGTCACATTTTCGACATCAAAACGTTAACAACCTAATATCCTTTGCATATGTGCGTGTTTTAATTTTTTTTAAAAATTCTGAACTATTATTGCAAAAAATACTTTATCATAAAATAAGTGTTGCAATAAAATTAAATAAATAAATAAAATTTATAATATGGATAATACAAATCCTTCATCAGAGAAGCATTAAAAAATCAAGATTAACAAAAGAAAATTCATCAATTTTACGCAAAAAAAATTACGATTTTGCTTTAAATTAAAAAAGAAAAAACTAAAAAAAGCCAAAAAAAGGAATAATTTTTGTGAAGTTTCCAGAAAACACAAAGGAATTTAACAGAAGAAGATGCCAAATGAAAAGTGCTGTTAAGTGCAATTGGATACACAATTAAAAGTGGTGATCTTAAACTCATCAAAAGAGAAGCTGGAATCCGTCTGCATACGTAGTTCTAAGTATTGTTTTATTTTTTATTTTTCTGTTATTTATTATTATCGTTATTTGTTATTGTTATTATTTATTATCGTTATTTATTTAGGTTTGTTGATGATCATTTTTATAAATTATATCTTATATCTTTTTTCACTTCGCTCACAGAGTTGTCCAAAATATTAGTTAGTTAATAATATAAAAGGGATAGAAATAAAAAAACAATGAATAGAAATGAGGTATTAAGTCTAATTGCATCAACAGTAGATGTTACTAGAACAGAAATTCTAGGATATGTTAGTAATTTAACAAATGTTGTTCAACAATTGCAACCAGGTCGAGTGGAACCTTTAACACCAGTAACCATTGAACCTGGCACTGCTCTCGGTAATACAAATTTGGATTTAATAAAATCACTTCCCCAGTTTAGTGGAAATGCAGGCGAGTACCCTGCATGGAGGGAGTCTGCAAAGTTTGCTATAAATTATTATATAAAGGGATCTGAGGCATATTATGTGGCCATAGGCATTTTAAGGAATAAGATAGTTGGTGAGGCAAATGCTACTTTAAGTTCATATAACACAATTTTTAATTTTGATGCCGTAATTTCACGACTAGATCAATCTTATTCTGATAAGAGACCTTTGTACCTGTTGGAAAATGGGCTTAGTGTTTTAAGACAGGGTAGCTTGACTATAAATCAATATTTTGATAAAGTTAACAAGCAACTTATTTTAATTATAAATAAAATTCTCATGACCAATACGAATCAGGAAGTTGTCGAAGCATTAAATGATAGAGTAAGAGCAAATGCTTTACATGTATTTATATCGGGTCTTCGTAAGCCTTTATGTGATATCTGTTTCTCTGCTAATCCAATAGATTTACGGCTTTGGCTATGGCTCAAGAGCTTGAACAAAATCATGAACGTTATAGAATCGCAAACGCATTTGCTAACTCAAAAATGTCTTCGCAAATAAAAAATTGCTCAGCCAGAGATACTTTTTCTGAACGTTTTCCAATCGATAAACCAAATACATCGCCCATTCCAATGGAAATTGATAAAAGTACAAAATACTTTAGAAAGTCAGCAGCTCCTTCAAATGGTGCTTACCCAAAGAACTTCAATTACAATAGACAGGAAGTCATTCCCAACGAAAATAAATCAAAACCGAAGCTCGTCGGTTATAATTCGGGTCAATCTCCAGTTCAAAAGATTCAAAAAATCAATTATAACAAATCATATGATGAGAATGATGATATGTATGAAAATGAAGTCTTTACTTGTTGTGAATCCCAGGATGATGCATATGACAATTTGAATTTTTTAGTGTAAAATCGCTCTTGCCTTATATTGTTAAGAAAACAATGAATGGGCAAGAGCTGAACTTTTTAAGAGACACAGGGACTTCTAAAAATTATATAAGAAATTTAGATTTCATTCAAGGTATTAAACTAGTGGATAAGCCTTTTCGAATAAAATCAATAAATGGATCAACACTTATTAAAGAAAAATGTAAAATAAATCTTTTGAATTGTACAACAACCTTCTTTATATTACCATGCTTAAATTCTTTTGATGGAATTTTAAGTTATGACTTTTTGAAGAAAATAGATGCCTTAATTGATGTTAAGAACGGTATTATTTTTCATAAAACTGGAAAAGAACAAATTAATCATTTTTTATGCAGACAGGTAAATTCAATCGAGATTGATAACAAATATGTTCCTGTTAATTTACACAGTGAATTCGAAAAACTTATTCAAAATAATGAAATTGCTTTTGCTGATCCGGAGCGAGCGCTAACTTTCAACACTCAAGTTGAAACGACAATAAATTTGACCAGAAAAGAACCCATTTATTCTCGAAGCTATCCGTATCCGATTTCCGCAACAACGTTTATAAATACGGAAGTAGAAAATTTGTTAAGGGAAGGTATTATTAGAAAATCTTCGTCACCTTACAACTCACCTATCCATGTCGTCAGCAAAAAAGGTGTAGATTCTGACGGTATGCAAAAAATGCGTTATAGATTTCCGGAAAATAAATGACTTTACTATCCCAGAGAAATATCCTATGCCCGACATTACTGTAATATTATCGAATCTAGGCAAATCAAAATTCTTTACTACTCTTGATCTGAAGTCAGGATTTCACAAGATCAGATTAGCGGAGAAAGATAGATGTAAAACCGCTTTTAGCGTTAACAATGGAAAGTATGAATTTTGTCGTTTACCTTTTGGACTCCGAAATGCTCCCAATATTTTTCAGCGGGCTATAGATGATACATTGCGGGACGAAATAGGAAAAACATGTTGTGTTTACATGGATGATGTGATAATTTTTTCCGAAAATGAAAAGGATCATATATCTCATGTTGATCGAATATTGAAAATGTTGGGAATTCAGAAATGCGAATTTCAACCGAAAAATCAAAATTTTTTAGGAGCGAAGTTGAGTTCTGGGATTTGTTGTTTCACAAAATGGCATCAAGACATCTCCTTATAAGGTTCAAGATATTCTTAATTTTCAGGTACCCAAAACTCTACGGGCGTTAAGATCTTTTATTGGTCTTGCTGGATATTACAGAAGATTTATTGCAAATTATGCTGATATTGTGAAACCGCTCACCATCTACCTTCGGGGAGAAAATGGGAATGTTAATGCAAGAACAGCACCCAGATTTTAATAAGCCATTTGAATTGACAACCGATGCTAGTTCTAATGCCATTGGAGCTGTATTGTCACAGAATAACAAGCCAATTACCATGATATCTCGTACACTCTCTTCCACAGAGCAATATTATGCAACCAACGAGAGAGAACTACTCTGTATTGTTTGGTCCTTGCAAAAACTACGACATTTTCTGTATGGAGTGAAAAATATTAACATTTCTACTGATCACCAACCCTTAACGTTCGCAACTTCGGATAAGAACCCAAACCCGAAAATCAAAAGATGGCAGGCATTTATATCTGATTTTTCTCCTAAATTTAATTAAAAACCCGGCAAAGAAAATATCGTAGCGGACGCATTGTCGAGGCAGTACATGCATTATTTAAATAACATTGACTCTGAAACAGTGCATAGTGAAATGTCTTATTCAAGAACCATAAAATCTATAGCTGCTTCTGTAAATCAATTTACCAACCAAATAATAATTTCTAAAGCTCCAGATGATAGCAAGGTAACGAAAATAATATTTCGGCAATATAAGAGACACATTATAACGTACAGCAACATACAAAAGCTTTTACTTACATTGCAAAACTGCGTTAATCCTCGTGTAGCTAATGCAATACATTGCGACCTAGGAACATTGGCAGAAATTCAAAACGAAATCCTAGATCATTTTCCATCAGTCAAATTTATTCATACGGAGAAGTTCGTAATAGATTTAACAAATGAAAATGATCAATTGGAGACATTAAACTTAGAGCATAATCGTGCGCACAGATCTTAAAATGAAAATTATAAACAAATTACATCTGAATATTTTTTCCCTAAAATGAAGAAAATGCTCGATTCAATTATTAAAAATTGTAAAATATGTTTAGAAAATAAATACAATAGGAAACCAAAACAACCAATAATTGGATTATCCCCAATACCACATTTTCCCGGACAAATACTTCATATTGATAATTTTTCAACTAATAAAATACATTTTCTTGCTTGTCTTGATAAGTATTCAAAATATGCTATTTCTGTACCAATAAATTCAAGAGCTCTTATGTTAAAGCCGCTCTTTTACAGATCCTTAATATTTTCAAAAACACTAAGCTTATAGTTTCTGATAATGAAAAGTCTTTTCCATCAAATACCATAAAAAATATGCTAAGAGATTTCTTTTGGATTGAGCAATTTTTTGTACCACCTTTGCACAGTGAGAGCAACGGGCAAGTGGAAAGGTTTCACTCGACTCTTCTTGAAATAACTAGGTGTGTTAGAGCACAATATGGTATTTATGATATTTCGGATCTAATACTTATTTCCACCCACAAATATAATGACACTATACATTCTATTGATACTCTTTAATCTCTTGGGGTTGTTAATTTCAAAAACATACGGGAAAAGATAATTGCTGCACAGGAAAAGGTTGAAACTAATTTCGATAGTACTAATCGGAAATTTAATGTAGGAGATGTAGTATTTGTTCGACGAAATAAAAGACTATGTAATAAAGTTGATAAGGTATATTTGGAAGAAGTCATTGAAAAGGATTTAGGAACAAAGGTTGTAATATGTGGCAAACAGATACATAAAAATAACATCAGGTAATCTCTCCGCAGTTGAAACGGGGACGTTTCCATTTTAAAAGGGGGGCAGTTAACACCCAACAACATATTTATGTTAATTTATTGTTATAATAAATAATGTTATAAAAATGTTGTATTTATTAATTTAAATTGTAATTAATTATTTGTTATGTTATATTAATTGTTATGTTATGATCTTCATTGTAAAACTTTGCATTCAAATTATTTTTTGTTAACTTAGTAATATAAATTATTATTGTTATAAAAAATGAAGAAATAAAATTTAGTCACATTTTCGACATCAAAAGGTACGTTTGTTTTACAAAATCGTATAAACGATTATAACACGTACTATCCTTAACTTAGATAAAGTTAATAAAATACACCACACATATCAAATTCTTGAACCAAATAATTCATTTTGGTTTATGTTTTCGTTAAAAAGGTTTATAAAACAATTTAAGAGTATAAAACAAAGTCTATAAATTAAAATAAAGGTGTTTACATTAAAATAAAAATAATTTCTATTTCCGATGGACAGAAGACATCTAAAAGAAAAATTACACATTTTTAAATCATCATGAGGTAAAAAGATAGTGTTAAATTAAAAGTCGCCAATGATGTCATCTTGTCTGAAACTCTGAATGCCATGATATGGAAAGCTCGTCCAGTATGGGTGAAGATCGACGTGACACATACAAAAGTCAAACTGAATCTTTTGATGGACGGAACTCGCATAAATATTTTAGCCCAAAGTAAAAAACATAAACATCTGTATTTTACTCATAACGTTCCATTTTTTTCATTAAAACTAACAACAAATTATATTTACATATGTAAACGTAATTCTGTTTTTAATTTATTGTATTATTTTGTTCTATACAACACCAAAAACACTTACGACAATATCAAAGCCAATTTACGGCAACATCAACGTCATATTTCCTTACAAACACATGTTGCCAGTTATCGATAAATGCCAATATTGCCAACGGGAATACCGATTTACAACAAACTATAAAAAATGACGTCGCACGGTGGTTCAGAATTAATTTTCATTGGCCAAAACCTATATTTTTTGTTGACACAGAATCTTAAAATTTTATTTCACCAGAAAGAAAACAGATCAAAACTAAGGTAGCCGAAAAATTGGGTCAAAATATTCGCAGTAGTGGGCGTGGCATGCTGCTAAAGGCAAAGAATTTATGTTAATTTAAAAATAAAATAAAAATTGTAATATTTGATCTCATATTAATTGCGATTTCTTAAAAACTGTTATTGATATTGAGCTGCGGTTTTTTTTTGTTATGTTGGGTGAACTGTTGTTTTTAAGAAATGGTATATGCGCACCCTGTATAATTTGTAAATAGGGTGTTGTGTTTAAAATTGGAAACCTCTATATATTCGCAAAGTTTGAAGTTTAGTAGTATATAACTTCTAAAGGACAAAAAAGGACAAAAAACCGAAACCACCCAAAGAAAGGCAAAAGTGTTCTCTTTAAGCCTATATATACTTTTGCACCCGCCCGAATCCGCCCGTAGAACACTTATTTCTATTTTAATGAAAATACTCAACATTTTTAAAAACAAATTTCTATCAAAATTGCTAGTAAATCTACTTTAGAAGTCATTCACTGCCAAAAGTACAAATTGCAGATAGCAAAACGTAAGGGGAAAGAGAGGAATCTAACTAAAAAGTTACTTTTATTCGAAAATTAAGAATTTTAGTACACAAAACTTGTAAAAAAAACTTGTATAAACCGAATCAACTTAGGTAGTTAAACTTAGTTTTTTGTGTTTAGGTAATCTACTTTAGGTTTAACATTTTTATATGTAGTATAAATCACAATAATTTGGAAATAAATTTTATTTCGGTACAAGTATTCGATTTAAAAAGGCAAATTTATTGTTCGTTTTCCAAATCAGCATAGGTAGTTGAACTTGGTTTTGGTCTTAAAAAATTCCATACAAAAGAAAAATACCTGAGCTAGCCTAGGTAATAATAGCTCTAATATTTTTTTGTGTGTACGTAATCTACGTTAAGTTTGACATTTCTTTATTGAGTATATAAGGACAAAAATTTGGAAATAAATTTTACTGTCAGACAAGAATTCGATTTGAAAAGGTTGATAAATTTTTGGAAGTTATTTTTATAGCACTTCAACAAATACATTATTTTCAGCTTAATTAAAATATGGAAACTTTCAGCTATAATGAATTGACCGAAGAATATTTTAAAAACAAAAACAAAGAAGATGTTCTAAACCATATTGAAAGAAAATTTAACATAAATGCTATCAGCAGTGAAATGCAATTGGAAATAAAAAACAAAGTACCTGATTTCGTAAAAATGTTGCAAAAACGCTACAAGGAAGTTCACTATAGTAAAAGTAAATTTTACAAGCGCTTTGAAAATTGGTTACAAGGTGAACTTAGTATCCAGGTGATTTCAAAAACCACAAATAAGAGGAGTGGTGGAAGACCAGAAAAATTGCTAGATAACTGTAGCCATAGATCTAAGAGACGAAAACTTAAGAATATAAATGAAGAAATCGGATGTGAAAACATTAAAGATAGTTTTCTTTACAAGCTGCGATCACAAAAACAATTAACGAAAGTGGATATCATTGAAAAAGTAATTTCTGCTAGTCCGGTGAGAACAAAACGGATCCTTAAAAGCATTCCGACACCAAACCAGGAAAAACAGTTCACAAATGGTGAAGCGCTTGCATTATTTCTGGATTTAAAGTTAACAAAACAGCAGTATACTCAACTCAGATTACGTGCGATCTAAAAAGGCTCAAATTTATACCCGTCATATCATCACATAATTGCAGCTAAAAAGGAGTGTTATCCTCCAAAGGAATCTATCAAAATCACACCAATTTCGGCACAGGTACAACTGCAAGATGTACTTGATCATACAGCCGAAAGGTTGCTAAAATCACTTAAAGTAAGTGAGTTGAAAAAATATGGAAACTGCAATTTAACTCTTTTTTGTAAATGGGGATGCGATGGGTCTTCTGGACAAAGACAATATAAACAATTTTTATGTGAGGATATTTCTGACACAGATATGTTCATGGTGGCATTTGTACCATTGCGATTGATAAAAAACTTAGAGGACTCGGAACCTTCGTCCAGCACAGTGCAAACAAGTTATATTTGGAAAAACCAAACTCCATCGTCTACAAAATACTGCAGACCAATAAAATTTGAATTTAAAAAAGAAACTCATGATACCATTAAGAATGAAGTAAGTGACATTACAGCTCAAATTTCAACACTAAGGCCATTAGAGTTAGAGATAGAGGAACAGACTATTAAATTGAATTACCAATTAATACTATCTATGATAGACGGAAAAACTGCCCAGGTTTTGACTGATACAATAGCTTCATCCAGCTGTATTATATGTAAAGCAACATAAAGTCAGTTAAACCAAGAACCGACAAAGTCGGAGGATAGTATTGATGCATTTGAATTTGGATTATCACCGCTACATACGAGGATAAGATTTATGGAACACATACTGAAAATAAGCTATGATTTGGACTTCGGAGCTTCAGGATCAGTAAGAAATAATGACACCAATAAAGAGATAAGAAAATTGAAAAAGAAACAAGTTCAAGATGCATTTCTCAAGCACGGGTTGATTATAGATCAACCAAAACAAGGATCAGGTAACACAAACGATGGCAATACCGCAAGAAGATTTTTTTTTGGATCCCGAAACTACATCTGATATAACAGGTGTTGATGATGATGTTATTATATATAGATGTTATTTCAAGATTTAAAACAATTACTGAAGTACTTGCGTGCAATGAACTAATTAATGCTAAAAAATTTGGTGATTACGCCAAGGAAACCGCTGCTATATATACATTCAAATACAAGTATAGAAATATGTCAGCAATAGTGCATAAAGTTCTTTATCATGGAGAAGAGGTCATTAAGCACCATTTATTACCAATTGGAGATTTGTCAGAGGAAGCCCAGGAAAAAAGAAACAAGGATTACAGATTTTACAGAGAACATAATACCAGAAAAATATCACGAATTTCTACAAATGAAGATTTATTTCATATATTATTGGCAACTTCAGATCCCTTCATCTCTAGCATTCCAAGTCAATGGAAATTGAATCATTCGGAACTAAATGCCGAAGCTAAGGCACTGCTACAGGACACAGGTAATACAGAGCAGAATATAGAATATTTACAGGAAATATTCCAGCCAAATGAATAATAATTATAATTTGAATTTAGTATTTGAATAAAATAAAGTATACAAACATTAATATTAAATGTTATTTTATTTACCTAGAATCTATTTATAACTATAAATAAATATGTATATAACACAGGGCAACAGCAAAAATATGCTCGAGTAACTACTATATACATTTGATGTATCATGGCTACCTTAGTACAAAAATGGTAAAATTTTTAAATTCTATGGATAGATTTTTTTTTAAAAAATTTTTTTTTTAAAATTGCAATTTTTTGAGACGTTTCTTCAAATAATTAATGATAACTCAAAAACTACTAGTCCGATATTATTAAAATAAATTCAGAAAAATTAAGATTTGCATAGCCTTTAATTCGTCTATATATCGCGTTTCAATCGGATCAATAGTAGTCGGAGTTATAATAAAAAACTTAAGAAAAAAATATATTTTTTACGTAAAAATGGCAAAAATTTTCGTTTTAAAAAAATCATAAAAAATCGAAAACGGCAAAAAACTTCCAGATTCATTTTTTTTATCGCATAGCGACATATAATAGCAACAAAATGAGATATCGACCATAAAAATCGATTGATTTTTTTCGAATTTATTCACATTTTAGTGAATTCGCTCATTTTCACAAAATTTTAGTTTTTTGCTTGATATACGCATTATAGCGGGTTTTCAAATGTGTGAAAAACATAAATTTTCCAATTTCAAGGGGTGCATGTCGGATTATTGTTAGATTTGATGAGAAACTTCCACCCACAAAATTTTAGTCGAATTCGACAACGTTAACACGTAGCGCATAGGCCCCAAATCTGAAAAAAAGCGTTTAAATCGAAAATAATTGACAAATTTTCAGTTTTTGCAAAATTAACGCTATTTATTTCCCCTTTTGCAAAAAAGTGGATCCTGGTCCTTAGGGCAAACACAATGAGATTTACAATAAGCTACATGTCTTTAAGTTTTCGAGTTATTACAATTTTCACTGGCCATTATATGTCCTTGAGAACTTGCCGAAGACAATTTACAAAAACATTTTACTTTTAAAATTTTTTATTTTTTTCTTTTTTAACAATAAAATATAAAATTTCGCTAAAATTGACAGATATCTTCCTATTACACAACGCAACAAAATAAAAAAATTAGATGCTTTTGAAACCACTATACAATATCCAGGTACTGCCAAAGTGTTTTGGATGAATGAGAAATGTATGGCAAAACAAGTACGCGAAATACTGTTTTGGGCAAAACACGTATTTCTGTGGGACACGTGTTACTGTGGAAATACAGTATTGAATGTAGAAAATTGTTTGGAACAGATCTTTATGGCATTTTTATGATTTTGAGAATTAAAAAAAGTAAGCAATAAAGGAAAAGTTTTTTAATTTTTACGATTTCAGTAGAAATCTGATAAACGATGAAATGCTCCTTTTCTGTTGGCTACCTGTCGCCCTTGCTTCATTTTGACAATTGCGGCGGCAAAGTAATAAACGTTCATAAATTTGCGTGCACACCGAATTGGGTTTTTCCGCTGGCTACCTGTAAAGATTGATTTTTTGCATAGCATTCCTTAATGTTTTTTACGATTCTTGGGAATAGGTAAAAAATAGGACCACATTAAGGGTTGTTCGAAATTTTAGTATCATTATTTATAAGAGCTCCTTGAGCCATTTCTATTCATTCAACAAGTGTTTGCGGTAACAGAAGCATAATTTTCAATCAGCCATGAGCAAGAAAACTAGAACATTTTTATGTAAAAACAATCCGGACTCATTTTGTTATGTGTGCGGCCAATATATTAACGAAAAAAAACGGAAATGCTTCTCAGCTTCATTTCAAAAGTCATATGAAGATTGCTTTAATATAAATCCGAAGAATTTTAACGAACATTGGACGCCGAGTACTATATGTACTTCATGTCGATTCAATTTAACTCTAAGCTCATCTAACAAAAAGTAAGTATAGGTTAATACATTTGGAATATTTTATAAAATTTTTAATTTTCTGTTATAAAAATTTTTCAGACCACACTGGGGAATTTCGAAGCCTATGCTATGGAGAGAAACAACGAATCATGAATCTGATTGCTATTTTTGTTTAACTACAAAAACCGGCTTTGGAAAAAATTTGCGATGGTCTTACCCTACGAGGTCTGCTGATGGGTTTCAACTTGCAGTTCTACAGTCACAGGAAATTATGGATGCACAAGATCAGGGACCAAGCTGTAGTCAAGTGCTTTCATCTTCACAAGGACACTCAACCTCAAGCATGTGTTCTCAATCAGGAAGTTCAGATCCAGAACTACCTATATCTGAAAATGACGAGTTCATCCCACACAAAAATATCTCACCGAGACCATGGAATCAAGACCAGCTAAATGATGTAATAAGAGAACTTGGATTGTCAAAAGTATCTTCGGAATTACTTGCATCCCGGATGAAGGAATCAAATCTCATAACGGAGGAAACTAAAGTTTCGTATTACCGTACCCGAGAAAAAGGCTTACTTCACTATTTTGCAGAAGAGGACGATTTTGTCTGCTGCACGGATATTCCTGGTTTGATGACTGCCATGGGCTTACATAGATATGATTCAAGCGAATGGCGTTTATTTATTGACTCATCAAAACGCAGCTTGAAGTGTGTCCTTTTGCACAATGGAAATAAATTTCACTCCTTGCCAATCGCACATTCAACCAAGGTAAAAGAAGAATACTCTGTAATTGCATTGGTCATGAAAAAGATAAAGTATAATGAACATAACTGGGTAATTTGTGTTGATATTAAGATGGTAAATTTCCTATTAGGTCAACAAAGTGGCTATACCAAATACCCTTGTTTTTTATGTTTATGGGACAGCAGAGCTAAGTCAGAACACTAGAAGAGAAAACAATGGCCTTATAGGGAAACACTGGACCCAGGTATGAGGAATGTTATAAATGTACCTCTGGTGCCCCGAGATCGCATCATATTACCCCCTCTTCACATTAAACTTGGTCTGATGAAACAATTTGTTAAAGCACTTAACAAAGATGGTGAATGTTTCCAGTATATTTCAAGGAAGTTTAAAAGTTTGAGTATGGAAAAGCTGAGAGCAGGAATATTTGACGGCCCACAAATTCGCAAATTGGTCAAAGATACCGATTTTCTCAGTTCAATGTCAGAAATTGAGAAAAATGCATGGGATTCGTTTGTATGGGTTATTCAACATTTCTTAGGAAATAACAAGGATGATGATTATGTTGCGCACGTTGAAGAGATGTTAACTCACTTCCAGAATCTTGGATGCAACATGAGCATCAAGTTACATTACCTTCACAGTCACTTAGATCGTTTTCCTGAAAATCTAGGAGACTTAAGTGAGGAACAGGGCGAACGATTTCACCAAGATATTCGGACAATGGAGGAAAGATACCAGGGTCGCTGGGATGCACACATGATGGCAGATTTTTGCTGGAGTATTCAGAGCAACACTTCGTTATTCAATAATAGAAAATGTCATAAAAGAAAATTCCAAAGTTTGTAGTTTATAATAGTTATTTATTTATTTCCTTATTTTATATGTTGTAATAAATTAATAAATTTAAATAATAAAATATAAAATAAAAGAAAATACATGAATAAAACAATGAAATGCATTTTCGATCTATTCCATCGATTTGACTTAGTTACATTTTTTTGTCAATTGCCTTCGGCAAGTAACTTGAAAAAAACTGAAAATTTGTCAATTATTTTCGATTTAAACGCTTTTTTTCAGATTTGGGGCCTATGCGCTACGTGTTAACGTTGTCGAATTCGACTAAAATTTTGTGGGTGGAAGTTTCTCATCAAATCTAACAATAATCCGACATGCACCCCTTGAAATTGGAAAATTTATGTTTTTCACACATTTGAAAACCCGCTATAATGCGTATATCAAGCAAAAAACTAAAATTTTGTGAAAATGAGCGAATTCACTAAAATGTGAATAAATTCGAAAAAAATCAATCGATTTTTATGGTCGATATCTCATTTTGTTGCTATTATATGTCGCTATGCGATAAAAAAATGAATCTGGAAGTTTTTTGCCGTTTTCGATTTTTTATGATTTTTTTAAAACGAAAATTTTTGCCATTTTTACGTAAAAAATATATTTTTTTCTTAAGTTTTTTATTATAACTCCGATACTATTGATCCGATTGAAACGCGATATATAGACAAATTAAAGGCTATGCAAATCTTAATTTTTCTGAATTTATTTTAATAATATCGGACTAGTAGTTTTTGAGTTATCATTAATTATTTGAAGAAACGTCTCAAAAAAATTGCAATTTTAAAAAAAAATTTTTTTAAAAAAAATCTATCCATAGAATTTAAAAATTTTACCATTTTTGTACAAAGGTAGTCATGATACATCAAAATTATATAGTGGTTTTAAGAGCACATGAAATTTTTTTTATTTTGTTGTGCTGTGTAATTAAAGAAAAATTAAATTACACTGTTTTGTTTTAAAATTGACCAAAAACTAGGAAATATGTAAGTATTGTTAGGCATAAAGTTGAAATTTGGACAATCCTAATGAAAATACGGAAAATACCTCAGTGAAAATAGGGGCCTCCCTAAGGATAGCAAAATATTGTATTGTCATCCAAGATTGACCCGTGGACCAAATTTAAAAAAGAAAAAACTAAAAAAAGCCAAAAAAAGGAATAATTTTTGTGAAGTTTCCAGAAAACACAAAGGAATTTAACAGAAGAAGATGCCAAATGAAAAGTGCTGTTAAGTGCAATTGGATACACAATTAAAAGTGGTGATCTTAAACTCATCAAAAGAGAAGCTGGAATCCGTCTGCATACGTAGTTCTAAGTATTGTTTTATTTTTTATTTTTCTGTTATTTATTATTATCGTTATTTGTTATTGTTATTATTTATTATCGTTATTTATTTAGGTTTGTTGATGATCATTTTTATAAATTATATCTTATATCTTTTTTCACTTCGCTCACAGAGTTGTCCAAAATATTAGTTAGTTAATAATATAAAAGGGATAGAAATAAAAAAACAATGAATAGAAATGAGGTATTAAGTCTAATTGCATCAACAGTAGATGTTACTAGAACAGAAATTCTAGGATATGTTAGTAATTTAACAAATGTTGTTCAACAATTGCAACCAGGTCGAGTGGAACCTTTAACACCAGTAACCATTGAACCTGGCACTGCTCTCGGTAATACAAATTTGGATTTAATAAAATCACTTCCCCAGTTTAGTGGAAATGCAGGCGAGTACCCTGCATGGAGGGAGTCTGCAAAGTTTGCTATAAATTATTATATAAAGGGATCTGAGGCATATTATGTGGCCATAGGCATTTTAAGGAATAAGATAGTTGGTGAGGCAAATGCTACTTTAAGTTCATATAACACAATTTTTAATTTTGATGCCGTAATTTCACGACTAGATCAATCTTATTCTGATAAGAGACCTTTGTACCTGTTGGAAAATGGGCTTAGTGTTTTAAGACAGGGTAGCTTGACTATAAATCAATATTTTGATAAAGTTAACAAGCAACTTATTTTAATTATAAATAAAATTCTCATGACCAATACGAATCAGGAAGTTGTCGAAGCATTAAATGATAGAGTAAGAGCAAATGCTTTACATGTATTTATATCGGGTCTTCGTAAGCCTTTATGTGATATCTGTTTCTCTGCTAATCCAATAGATTTACGGCTTTGGCTATGGCTCAAGAGCTTGAACAAAATCATGAACGTTATAGATTCGCAAACGCATTTGCTAACTCAAAAATGTCTTCGCAAATAAAAAATTGCTCAGCCAGAGATACTTTTTCTGAACGTTTTCCAATCGATAAACCAAATACATCGCCCATTCCAATGGAAATTGATAAAAGTACAAAATACTTTAGAAAGTCAGCAGCTCCTTCAAATGGTGCTTACCCAAAGAACTTCAATTACAATAGACAGGAAGTCATTCCCAACGAAAATAAATCAAAACCGAAGCTCGTCGGTTATAATTCGGGTCAATCTCCAGTTCAAAAGATTCAAAAAATCAATTATAACAAATCATATGATGAGAATGATGATATGTATGAAAATGAAGTCTTTACTTGTTGTGAATCCCAGGATGATGCATATGACAATTTGAATTTTTTAGTGTAAAATCGCTCTTGCCTTATATTGTTAAGAAAACAATGAATGGGCAAGAGCTGAACTTTTTAAGAGACACAGGGACTTCTAAAAATTATATAAGAAATTTAGATTTCATTCAAGGTATTAAACTAGTGGATAAGCCTTTTCGAATAAAATCAATAAATGGATCAACACTTATTAAAGAAAAATGTAAAATAAATCTTTTGAATTGTACAACAACCTTCTTTATATTACCATGCTTAAATTCTTTTGATGGAATTTTAAGTTATGACTTTTTGAAGAAAATAGATGCCTTAATTGATGTTAAGAACGGTATTATTTTTCATAAAACTGGAAAAGAACAAATTAATCATTTTTTATGCAGACAGGTAAATTCAATCGAGATTGGTAACAAATATGTTCCTGTTAATTTACACAGTGAATTCGAAAAACTTATTCAAAATAATGAAATTGCTTTTGCTGATCCGGAGCGAGCGCTAACTTTCAACACTCAAGTTGAAGCGACAATAAATTTGACCAGAAAAGAACCCATTTATTCTCGAAGCTATCCGTATCCGATTTCCGCAACAACGTTTATAAATACGGAAGTAGAAAATTTGTTAAGGGAAGGTATTATTAGAAAATCTTCGTCACCTTACAACTCACCTATCCATGTCGTCAGCAAAAAAGGTGTAGATTCTGACGGTATGCAAAAAATGCGTTATAGATTTCCGGAAAATAAATGACTTTACTATCCCAGAGAAATATCCTATGCCCGGCATTACTGTAATATTATCGAATCTAGGCAAATCAAAATTCTTTACTACTCTTGATCTGAAGTCAGGATTTCACAAGATCAGATTAGCGGAGAAAGATAGATGTAAAACCGCTTTTAGCGTTAACAATGGAAAGTATGAATTTTGTCGTTTACCTTTTGGACTCCGAAATGCTCCCAATATTTTTCAGCGGGCTATAGATGATATATTGCGGGACGAAATAGGAAAAACATGTTGTGTTTACATGGATGATGTGATAATTTTTTCCGAAAATGAAAAGGATCATATATCTCATGTTGATCGAATATTGAAAATGTTGGGAATTCAGAAATGCGAATTTCAACCGAAAAATCAAAATTTTTTAGGAGCGAAGTTGAGTTCTGGGATTTGTTGTTTCACAAAATGGCATCAAGACATCTCCTTATAAGGTTCAAGATATTCTTAATTTTCAGGTACCCAAAACTCTACGGGCGTTAAGATCTTTTATTGGTCTTGCTGGATATTACAGAAGATTTATTGCAAATTATGCTGATATTGTGAAACCGCTCACCATCTACCTTCGGGGAGAAAATGGGAATGTTAATGCAAGAACAGCACCCAGATTTTAATAAGCCATTTGAATTGACAACCGATGCTAGTTCTAATGCCATTGGAGCTGTATTGTCACAGAATAACAAGCCAATTACCATGATATCTCGTACACTCTCTTCCACAGAGCAATATTATGCAACCAACGAGAGAGAACTACTCTGTATTGTTTGGTCCTTGCAAAAACTACGACATTTTCTGTATGGAGTGAAAAATATTAACATTTCTACTGATCACCAACCCTTAACGTTCGCAACTTCGGATAAGAACCCAAACCCGAAAATCAAAAGATGGCAGGCATTTATATCTGATTTTTCTCCTAAATTTAATTAAAAACCCGGCAAAGAAAATATCGTAGCGGACGCATTGTCGAGGCAGTACATGCATTATTTAAATAACATTGACTCTGAAACAGTGCATAGTGAAATGTCTTATTCAAGAACCATAAAATCTATAGCTGCTTCTGTAAATCAATTTACCAACCAAATAATAATTTCTAAAGCTCCAGATGATAGCAAGGTAACGAAAATAATATTTCGGCAATATAAGAGACACATTATAACGTACAGCAACATACAAAAGCTTTTACTTACATTGCAAAACTGCGTTAATCCTCGTGTAGCTAATGCAATACATTGCGACCTAGGAACATTGGCAGAAATTCAAAACGAAATCCTAGATCATTTTCCATCAGTCAAATTTATTCATACGGAGAAGTTCGTAAGAGATTTAACAAATGAAAATGATCAATTGGAGACATTAAACTTAGAGCATAATCGTGCGCACAGATCTTAAAATGAAAATTATAAACAAATTACATCTGAATATTTTTTCCCTAAAATGAAGAAAATGCTCGATTCAATTATTAAAAATTGTAAAATATGTTTAGAAAATAAATACAATAGGAAACCAAAACAACCAATAATTGGATTATCCCCAATACCACATTTTCCCGGACAAATACTTCATATTGATATTTTTTCAACTAATAAAATACATTTTCTTGCTTGTCTTGATAAGTATTCAAAATATGCTATTTCTGTACCAATAAATTCAAGAGCTCTTATGTTAAAGCCGCTCTTTTACAGATCCTTAATATTTTCAAAAACACTAAGCTTATAGTTTCTGATAATGAAAAGTCTTTTCCATCAAATACCATAAAAAATATGCTAAGAGATTTCTTTTGGATTGAGCAATTTTTTGTACCACCTTTGCACAGTGAGAGCAACGGGCAAGTGGAAAGGTTTCACTCGACTCTTCTTGAAATAACTAGGTGTGTTAGAGCACAATATGGTATTTATGATATTTCGGATCTAATACTTATTTCCACCCACAAATATAATGACACTATACATTCTATTGATACTCTTTAATCTCTTGGGGTTGTTAATTTCAAAAACATACGGGAAAAGATAATTGCTGCACAGGAAAAGGTTGAAACTAATTTCGATAGTACTAATCGGAAATTTAATGTAGGAGATGTAGTATTTGTTCGACGAAATAAAAGACTATGTAATAAAGTTGATAAGGTATATTTGGAAGAAGTCATTGAAAAGGATTTAGGAACAAAGGTTGTAATATGTGGCAAACAGATACATAAAAATAACATCAGGTAATCTCTCCGCAGTTGAAACGGGGACGTTTCCATTTTAAAAGGGGGGCAGTTAACACCCAACAACATATTTATGTTAATTTATTGTTATAATAAATAATGTTATAAAAATGTTGTATTTATTAATTTAAATTGTAATTAATTATTTGTTATGTTATATTAATTGTTATGTTATGATCTTCATTGTAAAACTTTGCATTCAAATTATTTTTTGTTAACTTAGTAATATAAATTATTATTGTTATAAAAAATGAAGAAATAAAATTTAGTCACATTTTCGACATCAAAAGGTACGTTTGTTTTACAAAATCGTATAAACGATTATAACACGTACTATCCTTAACTTAGATAAAGTTAATAAAATACACCACACATATCAAATTCTTGAACCAAATAATTCATTTTGGTTTATGTTTTCGTTAAAAAGGTTTATAAAACAATTTAAGAGTATAAAACAAAGTCTATAAATTAAAATAAAGGTGTTTACATTAAAATAAAAATAATTTCTATTTCCGATGGACAGAAGACATCTAAAAGAAAAATTACACATTTTTAAATCATCATGAGGTAAAAAGATAGTGTTAAATTAAAAGTCGCCAATGATGTCATCTTGTCTGAAACTCTGAATGCCATGATATGGAAAGCTCGTCCAGTATGGGTGAAGATCGACGTGACACATACAAAAGTCAAACTGAATCTTTTGATGGACGGAACTCGCATAAATATTTTAGCCCAAAGTAAAAAACATAAACATCTGTATTTTACTCATAACGTTCCATTTTTTTCATTAAAACTAACAACAAATTATATTTACATATGTAAACGTAATTCTGTTTTTAATTTATTGTATTATTTTGTTCTATACAACACCAAAAACACTTACGACAATATCAAAGCCAATTTACGGCAACATCAACGTCATATTTCCTTACAAACACATGTTGCCAGTTATCGATAAATGCCAATATTGCCAACGGGAATACCGATTTACAACAAACTATAAAAAATGACGTCGCACGGTGGTTCAGAATTAATTTTCATTGGCCAAAACCTATATTTTTTGTTGACACAGAATCTTAAAATTTTATTTCACCAGAAAGAAAACAGATCAAAACTAAGGTAGCCGAAAAATTGGGTCAAAATATTCGCAGTAGTGGGCGTGGCATGCTGCTAAAGGCAAAGAATTTATGTTAATTTAAAAATAAAATAAAAATTGTAATATTTGATCTCATATTAATTGCGATTTCTTAAAAACTGTTATTGATATTGAGCTGCGGTTTTTTTTTGTTATGTTGGGTGAACTGTTGTTTTTAAGAAATGGTATATGCGCACCCTGTATAATTTGTAAATAGGGTGTTGTGTTTAAAATTGGAAACCTCTATATATTCGCAAAGTTTGAAGTTTAGTAGTATATAACTTCTAAAGGACAAAAAAGGACAAAAAACCGAAACCACCCAAAGAAAGGCAAAAGTGTTCTCTTTAAGCCTATATATACTTTTGCACCCGCCCGAATCTGCCCGTAGAACACTTATTTCTATTTTAATGAAAATACTCAACATTTTTAAAAACAAATTTCTATCAAAATTGCTAGTAAATCTACTTTAGAAGTCATTCACTGCCAAAAGTACAAATTGCAGATAGCAAAACGTAAGGGGAAAGAGAGGAATCTAACTAAAAAGTTACTTTTATTCGAAAATTAAGAATTTTAGTACACAAAACTTGTAAAAAAAACTTGTATAAACCGAATCAACTTAGGTAGTTAAACTTAGTTTTTTGTGTTTAGGTAATCTACTTTAGGTTTAACATTTTTATATGTAGTATAAATCACAATAATTTGGAAATAAATTTTATTTCGGTACAAGTATTCGATTTAAAAAGGCAAATTTATTGTTCGTTTTCCAAATCAGCATAGGTAGTTGAACTTGGTTTTGGTCTTAAAAAATTCCATACAAAAGAAAAATACCTGAGCTAGCCTAGGTAATAATAGCTCTAATATTTTTTTGTGTGTACGTAATCTACGTTAAGTTTGACATTTCTTTATTGAGTATATAAGGACAAAAATTTGGAAATAAATTTTACTGTCAGACAAGAATTCGATTTGAAAAGGTTGATAAATTTTTGGAAGTTATTTTTATAGCACTTCAACAAATACATTATTTTCAGCTTAATTAAAATATGGAAACTTTCAGCTATAATGAATTGACCGAAGAATATTTTAAAAACAAAAACAAAGAAGATGTTCTAAACCATATTGAAAGAAAATTTAACATAAATGCTATCAGCAGTGAAATGCAATTGGAAATAAAAAACAAAGTACCTGATTTCGTAAAAATGTTGCAAAAACGCTACAAGGAAGTTCACTATAGTAAAAGTAAATTTTACAAGCGCTTTGAAAATTGGTTACAAGGTGAACTTAGTATCCAGGTGATTTCAAAAACCACAAATAAGAGGAGTGGTGGAAGACCAGAAAAATTGCTAGATAACTGTAGCCATAGATCTAAGAGACGAAAACTTAAGAATATAAATGAAGAAATCGGATGTGAAAACATTAAAGATAGTTTTCTTTACAAGCTGCGATCACAAAAACAATTAACGAAAGTGGATATCATTGAAAAAGTAATTTCTGCTAGTCCGGTGAGAACAAAACGGATCCTTAAAAGCATTCCGACACCAAACCAGGAAAAACAGTTCACAAATGGTGAAGCGCTTGCATTATTTCTGGATTTAAAGTTAACAAAACAGCAGTATACTCAACTCAGATTACGTGCGATCTAAAAAGGCTCAAATTTATACCCGTCATATCATCACATAATTGCAGCTAAAAAGGAGTGTTATCCTCCAAAGGAATCTATCAAAATCACACCAATTTCGGCACAGGTACAACTGCAAGATGTACTTGATCATACAGCCGAAAGGTTGCTAAAATCACTTAAAGTAAGTGAGTTGAAAAAATATGGAAACTGCAATTTAACTCTTTTTTGTAAATGGGGATGCGATGGGTCTTCTGGACAAAGACAATATAAACAATTTTTATGTGAGGATATTTCTGACACAGATATGTTCATGGTGGCATTTGTACCATTGCGATTGATAAAAAACTTAGAGGACTCGGAACCTTCGTCCAGCACAGTGCAAACAAGTTATATTTGGAAAAACCAAACTCCATCGTCTACAAAATACTGCAGACCAATAAAATTTGAATTTAAAAAGGAAACTCATGATACCATTAAGAATGAAGTAAGTGACATTAGAGCTCAAATTTCAACACTAAGGCCATTAGAGTTAGAGATAGAGGAACAGACTATTAAATTGAATTACCAATTAATACTATCTATGATAGACGGAAAAACTGCCCAGGTTTTGACTGATACAATAGCTTCATCCAGCTGTATTATATGTAAAGCAACATAAAGTCAGTTAAACCAAGAACCGACAAAGTCGGAGGATAGTATTGATGCATTTGAATTTGGATTATCACCGCTACATACGAGGATAAGATTTATGGAACACATACTGAAAATAAGCTATGATTTGGACTTCGGAGCTTCAGGATCAGTAAGAAATAATGACACCAATAAAGAGATAAGAAAATTGAAAAAGAAACAAGTTCAAGATGCATTTCTCAAGCACGGGTTGATTATAGATCAACCAAAACAAGGATCAGGTAACACAAACGATGGCAATACCGCAAGAAGATTTTTTTTTGGATCCCGAAACTACATCTGATATAACAGGTGTTGATATAGATGTTATTTCAAGATTTAAAACAATTACTGAAGTACTTGCGTGCAATGAACTAATTAATGCTAAAAAATTTGGTGATTACGCCAAGGAAACCGCTGCTATATATACATCCAAATACAAGTATAGAAATATGTCAGCAATAGTGCATAAAGTTCTTTATCATGGAGAAGAGGTCATTAAGCACCATTTATTACCAATTGGAGATTTGTCAGAGGAAGCCCAGGAAAAAAGAAACAAGGATTACAGATTTTACAGAGAACATAATACCAGAAAAATATCACGAATTTCTACAAATGAAGATTTATTTCATATATTATTGGCAACTTCAGATCCCTTCATCTCTAGCATTCCAAGTCAATGGAAATTGAATCATTCGGAACTAAATGCCGAAGCTAAGGCACTGCTACAGGACACAGGTAATACAGAGCAGAATATAGAATATTTACAGGAAATATTCCAGCCAAATGAATAATAATTATAATTTGAATTTAGTATTTGAATAAAATAAAGTATACAAACATTAATATTAAATGTTATTTTATTTACCTAGAATCTATTTATAACTATAAATAAATATGTATATAACACAGGGCAACAGCAAAAATATGCTCGAGTAACTACTATATACATTTGATGTATCATGGCTACCTTAGTACAAAAATGGTAAAATTTTTAAATTCTATGGATAGATTTTTTTTTAAAAAATTTTTTTTTAAAATTGCAATTTTTTGAGACGTTTCTTCAAATAATTAATGATAACTCAAAAACTACTAGTCCGATATTATTAAAATAAATTCAGAAAAATTAAGATTTGCATAGCCTTTAATTCGTCTATATATCGCGTTTCAATCGGATCAATAGTAGTCGGAGTTATAATAAAAAACTTAAGAAAAAAATATATTTTTTACGTAAAAATGGCAAAAATTTTCGTTTTAAAAAAATCATAAAAAATCGAAAACGGCAAAAAACTTCCAGATTCATTTTTTTTATCGCATAGCGACATATAATAGCAACAAAATGAGATATCGACCATAAAAATCGATTGATTTTTTTCGAATTTATTCACATTTTAGTGAATTCGCTCATTTTCACAAAATTTTAGTTTTTTGCTTGATATACGCATTATAGCGGGTTTTCAAATGTGTGAAAAACATAAATTTTCCAATTTCAAGGGGTGCATGTCGGATTATTGTTAGATTTGATGAGAAACTTCCACCCACAAAATTTTAGTCGAATTCGACAACGTTAACACGTAGCGCATAGGCCCCAAATCTGAAAAAAAGCGTTTAAATCGAAAATAATTGACAAATTTTCAGTTTTTGCAAAATTAACGCTATTTATTTCCCCTTTTGCAAAAAAGTGGATCCTGGTCCTTAGGGCAAACACAATGAGATTTACAATAAGCTACATGTCTTTAAGTTTTCGAGTTATTACAATTTTCACTGGCCATTATATGTCCTTGAGAACTTGCCGAAGACAATTTACAAAAACATTTTACTTTTAAAATTTTTTATTTTTTTCTTTTTTAACAATAAAATATAAAATTTCGCTAAAATTGACAGATATCTTCCTATTACACAACGCAACAAAATAAAAAAATTAGATGCTTTTGAAACCACTATACAATATCCAGGTACTGCCAAAGTGTTTTGGATGAATGAGAAATGTATGGCAAAACAAGTACGCGAAATACTGTTTTGGGCAAAACACGTATTTCTGTGGGACACGTGTTACTGTGGAAATACAGTATTGAATGTAGAAAATTGTTTGGAACAGATCTTTATGGCATTTTTATGATTTTGAGAATTAAAAAAAGTAAGCAATAAAGGAAAAGTTTTTTAATTTTTACGATTTCAGTAGAAATCTGATAAACGATGAAATGCTCCTTTTCTGTTGGCTACCTGTCGCCCTTGCTTCATTTTGACAATTGCGGCGGCAAAGTAATAAACGTTCATAAATTTGCGTGCACACCGAATTGGGTTTTTCCGCTGGCTACCTGTAAAGATTGATTTTTTGCATAGCATTCCTTAATGTTTTTTACGATTCTTGGGAATAGGTAAAAAATAGGACCACATTAAGGGTTGTTCGAAATTTTAGTATCATTATTTATAAGAGCTCCTTGAGCCATTTCTATTCATTCAACAAGTGTTTGCGGTAACAGAAGCATAATTTTCAATCAGCCATGAGCAAGAAAACTAGAACATTTTTATGTAAAAACAATCCGGACTCATTTTGTTATGTGTGCGGCCAATATATTAACGAAAAAAAACGGAAATGCTTCTCAGCTTCATTTCAAAAGTCATATGAAGATTGCTTTAATATAAATCCGAAGAATTTTAACGAACATTGGACGCCGAGTACTATATGTACTTCATGTCGATTCAATTTAACTCTAAGCTCATCTAACAAAAAGTAAGTATAGGTTAATACATTTGGAATATTTTATAAAATTTTTAATTTTCTGTTATAAAAATTTTTCAGACCACACTGGGGAATTTCGAAGCCTATGCTATGGAGAGAAACAACGAATCATGAATCTGATTGCTATTTTTGTTTAACTACAAAAACCGGCTTTGGAAAAAATTTGCGATGGTCTTACCCTACGAGGTCTGCTGATGGGTTTCAACTTGCAGTTCTACAGTCACAGGAAATTATGGATGCACAAGATCAGGGACCAAGCTGTAGTCAAGTGCTTTCATCTTCACAAGGACACTCAACCTCAAGCATGTGTTCTCAATCAGGAAGTTCAGATCCAGAACTACCTATATCTGAAAATGACGAGTTCATCCCACACAAAAATATCTCACCGAGACCATGGAATCAAGACCAGCTAAATGATGTAATAAGAGAACTTGGATTGTCAAAAGTATCTTCGGAATTACTTGCATCCCGGATGAAGGAATCAAATCTCATAACGGAGGAAACTAAAGTTTCGTATTACCGTACCCGAGAAAAAGGCTTACTTCACTATTTTGCAGAAGAGGACGATTTTGTCTGCTGCACGGATATTCCTGGTTTGATGACTGCCATGGGCTTACATAGATATGATTCAAGCGAATGGCGTTTATTTATTGACTCATCAAAACGCAGCTTGAAGTGTGTCCTTTTGCACAATGGAAATAAATTTCACTCCTTGCCAATCGCACATTCAACCAAGGTAAAAGAAGAATACTCTGTAATTGCATTGGTCATGAAGAAGATAAAGTATAATGAACATAACTGGGTAATTTGTGTTGATATTAAGATGGTAAATTTCCTATTAGGTCAACAAAGTGGCTATACCAAATACCCTTGTTTTTTATGTTTATGGGACAGCAGAGCTAAGTCAGAACACTAGAAGAGAAAACAATGGCCTTATAGGGAAACACTGGACCCAGGTATGAGGAATGTTATAAATGTACCTCTGGTGCCCCGAGATCGCATCATATTACCCCCTCTTCACATTAAACTTGGTCTGATGAAACAATTTGTTAAAGCACTTAACAAAGATGGTGAATGTTTCCAGTATATTTCAAGGAAGTTTAAAAGTTTGAGTATGGAAAAGCTGAGAGCAGGAATATTTGACGGCCCACAAATTCGCAAATTGGTCAAAGATACCGATTTTCTCAGTTCAATGTCAGAAATTGAGAAAAATGCATGGGATTCGTTTGTATGGGTTATTCAACATTTCTTAGGAAATAACAAGGATGATGATTATGTTGCGCACGTTGAAGAGATGTTAACTCACTTCCAGAATCTTGGATGCAACATGAGCATCAAGTTACATTACCTTCACAGTCACTTAGATCGTTTTCCTGAAAATCTAGGAGACTTAAGTGAGGAACAGGGCGAACGATTTCACCAAGATATTCGGACAATGGAGGAAAGATACCAGGGTCGCTGGGATGCACACATGATGGCAGATTTTTGCTGGAGTATTCAGAGCAACACTTCGTTATTCAATAATAGAAAATGTCATAAAAGAAAATTCCAAAGTTTGTAGTTTATAATATTTATTTATTTATTTCCTTATTTTATATGTTGTAATAAATTAATAAATTTAAATAATAAAATATAAAATAAAAGAAAATACATGAATAAAACAATGAAATACATTTTCGATCTATTCCATCGATTTGACTTAGTTACATTTTTTTGTCAATTGCCTTCGGCAAGTAACTTGAAAAAAAACTGAAAATTTGTCAATTATTTTCTATTTAAACGCTTTTTTTCAGATTTGGGGCCTATGCGCTACGTGTTAACGTTGTCGAATTCGACTAAAATTTTGTGGGTGGAAGTTTCTCATCAAATCTAACAATAATCCGACATGCACCCCTTGAAATTGGAAAATTTATGTTTTTCACACATTTGAAAACCCGCTATAATGCGTATATCAAGCAAAAAACTAAAATTTTGTGAAAATGAGCGAATTCACTAAAATGTGAATAAATTCGAAAAAAATCAATCGATTTTTATGGTCGATATCTCATTTTGTTGCTATTATATGTCGCTATGCGATAAAAAAATGAATCTGGAAGTTTTTTGCCGTTTTCGATTTTTTATGATTTTTTTAAAACGAAAATTTTTGCCATTTTTACGTAAAAAATATATTTTTTTCTTAAGTTTTTTATTATAACTCCGATACTATTGATCCGATTGAAACGCGATATATAGACAAATTAAAGGCTATGCAAATCTTAATTTTTCTGAATTTATTTTAATAATATCGGACTAGTAGTTTTTGAGTTATCATTAATTATTTGAAGAAACGTCTCAAAAAAATTGCAATTTTAAAAAAAAATTTTTTTAAAAAAAATCTATCCATAGAATTTAAAAATTTTACCATTTTTGTACAAAGGTAGTCATGATACATCAAAATTATATAGTGGTTTTAAGAGCACATGAAATTTTTTTTATTTTGTTGTGCTGTGTAATTAAAGAAAAATTAAATTACACTGTTTTGTTTTAAAATTGACCAAAAACTAGGAAATATGTAAGTATTGTTAGGCATAAAGTTGAAATTTGGACAATCCTAATGAAAATACGGAAAATACCTCAGTGAAAATAGGGGCCTCCCTAAGGATAGCAAAATATTGTATTGTCATCCAAGATTGACCCGTGGACCAAATTTGAGCCAAATTGTTTGAGGAAAAGTCGGTCAAAAATGAGTTGGCACATTTGAAACGGAATTTCAAACAAGACTTAGGAAAAGCAAATCGAAAGTTCAACTTTAGGCTTGAATTTCTCAGCAACCGCTGCACCGATTTTAATAAGGCCTAAACTCGGTAAAAGCTTAAGATGTTGTCTATTGACTAAAAAAAGAACTATTAAAAAACGTTTATTAGTTAAAAAGTTACAGAGTTTTGGCCAATGAAAAACGTTTCTGAACAACTGTGCGTCGTTTAATATTGCCGTCGCCAACTGGAATAGGGGTGATTAAATCTAAAGTAAAGTATTTTGTGTTATGGTAAGCGCCACAATCTGGAACAACGTATACCGTTTTAAAGAGGAGATTGATACTAGATTGAAGTCAATCCGAGTAACCGTTTAGGATATAACCAGGTTTTCGGGAAATAATTTAAAAACCAGTAGTTCAATACAGCTTCTCCGAAAACCACAAACAACTGCCTTTTCCGGAAAACCTAATAACTCAATCTAAACAAAACGTATTCCGTTTTAAAGAGGAGGTTGATACCAACAATTCACAAGTAATTTAAAGTCAATCAGAGTAACCGTATAGGAGATAACCGGGTTTTCGAGAAATAATTTAGAAACCAATAGTTCATTACAATTTCTCCGAAAACCACAAGCAACAGAATTTTCCCAAAAATCTAATAACTGAATCTAAACAAAAAGTATACCGTTTTAAAGAGGAGATTGATACCAAAATTTCATAAGTAGCTTAAAGTCAATCCGAGTAACCGTTTAGGAGGTAACCATTGTTTTTCCGCAAGTTTTATTTATTGTATCTTCAATATAATTGAACTAACAATAATAATCTTCAGTCTAAAAAATAAATATAAATACTTGTTAAGTACAACCAGTGCTGGACAAAAAATATATGTTTCATTGTTACTGTAATTTACGGGGTATCCCTCTGATGTACGGATGAGAGAAGCAGTGTCCCTCCTTCTTAGTCGAATGTAACCAGGTTCTTTTATTATGTTGCGGGCCAGTGGATTCGGATGAGTTTCAAGTTCTTTAAATACCTTATGGCAAGTTTCGCTATTTCTGCTTTAACTAATGCACGTTTAGATCCTTATGGATGTTCGAGTTTTTTATATACCAAGGAGTAGATGTAATTATACGAAGAATCTTATTTTGGCGCCTTTGAATTTTTTCTACGTTGCTAGCTGAGACAGTGCCCCATAATTAAATGCCATAACACCAAATTGGTTTTAGAATTGACTTGTACAATAAAAGATTGCAATCTAAAGCGAGAGTAGAATTTCTGCCAATAAGAAAGTTTAGTTGGACTGCTTTTAGCTTAAATTGTGTTAACTTTGATTCTTGAGTAAGGCGCCAGTCAAGATGTATGTCGAGATATTTCACGTCTGAAACCTGTGGTATCGTTTGGTTATTTATGCGAATAGGGGCGCACGATTCCTTACGCAGTGTGAAAGTTATATGAGTGCATTTTTGTTCATTCGCTTTTATTCTCGATTTCTTCAACCATTTATCTAAATTGAATAAAGTGCAAATGCCTTCTTAATAATATTGACTAATCTGTGAGTTTGTTCGATCGTACTATGTTTTTTCCTAAAGCCGAATTGATGGTGAACCCTATTCTAAGCGACAAAGGATGTATTCCAATCCTTTGTCTCTTAGAATAGGGTTCAGCTTAGTTATTAACATCCTCTCAAACAGCTTTGACATATTAGATAAAAGGCTTATAGGTCTGTATGATTCAATTTTTGTGTGGTCTTTTCCTGGTTTAGGAATCATGGTAATCAAGGACACCTTCCACTCTGTGGAAAAGTATTCAAGACGTAAATAGTATAGATGTAGGGATACTAACCCTAGGTATTTTGTATGGGATACTGTCCACTCTGTGGAAAAGTATTCAAGACGTAAGTAGTATAGATGTAGGGATACTAACCCTAGGTATTTTGTATGGGATACTGTCCCAAAGTATTTTGTATGGGATACTAACCCAAGTTATTTTGTATGGGATATTTTTGTGATAATTTTTTTCTCATATAATTTTTAAAAATTGTAGTATAAGCGACATTAAAGAGCAATACATTAGTGTGAGTGTAATAAAAGTCAAGAATAAGGGTCATTAAAAAGCGATAAAATTTGTAAATCTTTTAAAAGAAGAAAGTGTAAAAAAGGGATTGACAAGGTGAGTAAGAATTTATGAGTTTAATGATCTTATGTGTGTTGACAGAATGTAGGTTGGTGTGAAAAGATAGATAGAGACTAAGAAGTAAACGGATATTGTGTGTGAGATATGGAAATTTTTTAAGGGTAATAAATTCTTGGAGTGTGGAGATTGGTTGTGTTTTTAAGCATGTGGTAATGTTCTTAATTATAAAAATTAAAAAAAAAACTTAAATTTAGAGGAAAACAAACTAAAAAAGTATTTGTGTGATTCTTGCAACTAATTGCTTAAATGTGAAGTTTTAGTTTATATGGGTTGACATATTGATGAGCGTGATATTATGATTAAGAATCTGAACACAGCAGTCACACATATTGATAAGTGTTAAAACATGCTAACAAGTGGAGTTACAGATAGACAAGAAAATATAAATATTTTACACATTAGGAAAAATAAACAATCTAGGAGAAGAACATTGAATTTTGATTTTTGGGTTTTGTTAAACAGAAGCGACATGTGATAAGAATGCTAAAAAATAATTTTGGTTTTTATTTTTATTTATTACTTTTGTATATTTATAGAACACTTAAATGTTTTGCATTAGAGTGGTTCTCATGCTATAAATACTTTATTGGTAATTTTATTCATTATAATTATTCAATAATTTAGAGTTATCATAAATTTTATTTAGTCGTTCTTTTATTCTTAAAGGAAGAAGTTATATAAAATATTTAACATCCAAAATTTTAAATAAAAATAATGCAACTCCAGGATGATAAGGAAATTAATTTCGGATCCCATTATAATTTTCTCGGACGATGTGGATAAACAAGGAACATCAATAAGCCCCTTTTCCTTCCACGTGGAGGAAGAAGACATCTGTGTATCGTTGAGCTTTAAAAGTGAGAGCAGTGAGCAAAAAAGGTGTAGATTCTGACGGTAGGCAAAAAATGCGTTATAGATTTCCGGAAAATAAATGACTTTACTATCCCAGAGAAATATCCTATGCCCGACATTACTGTAATATTATCGAATCTAGGCAAATCAAAATTCTTTACTACTCTTGATCTGAAGTCAGGATTTCACAAGATCAGATTAGCGGAGAAAGATAGATGTAAAACCGCTTTTAGCGTTAACAATGGAAAGTATGAATTTTGTCGTTTACCTTTTGGACTCCGAAATGCTCCCAATATTTTTCAGCGGGCTATAGATGATATATTGCGGGACGAAATAGGAAAAACATGTTGTGTTTACATGGATGATGTGATAATTTTTTCCGAAAATGAAAAGGATCATATATCTCATGATCTCAATGAAAATGATCAATTGGAGACATTAAACTTAGAGCATAATCGTGCGCACAGATCTTTAAATGAAAATTATTAACAAATTACATCTGAATATTTTTTCCCTAAAATGAAGAAAATGCTCGATTCAATTATTAAAAATCATTAGATAATACCGATGCATATGAATTTGGATTATCACCACTACACGCAAGAATACGACTTATGGAACACATACTAAAAATCAGTTATGATTTGGATTTCGGGTCTTCAGGATCAATAAGAAACAACGTGACCAACAAAGAGTTAAGAAGTTCAAAAAAGAAACATGTTCAAGATGAATATCGCAAACGTGGACTGATTATAGATCAGCCAAAACAAGGGTCAGGCAATACAAATGATGGCAATACCGCAAGAAGATTCTTTTCAGATCCAGAAACAGCATCTGAAATAACAGGAGTTGATTTCAACCTTATTTTCAGATTTAAAATAATACTAGAAGTACTTGCGTGCAATGAAGAAATTGACTGTAGAAAATTTGGAGATTATGCTAAGGAAACTGCAAAAATATATACAACTAACTACCCATGGAGAAATATGTCTGCAACAGTTCACAAAATCCTTTATCATGGTGAAGATGTCATTAAATATCATTTGGTGACACTTGGAGATCTATCAGAGGAGGCTCAGGAAAAAAGGAACAAGGATTACATATTTTATAGAGAGAACAATACTAGGAAAATTTCACGGAATTCAACAAATGAAGATCTATTTAATATATTATTGGCAACGTCAGATCCGTTCATATCCAGTATTCGAAATCAATGGAAAGTAGACCATCGGGATTTAGATGAAGAAGCCAAAAAACTACTAAAGAACAGAAATAGCACAGAACAAAATATGGAATATTTGCAATTAAGTCAAATGAATAAAAATTATATTTTCTTGTTGCTTAACCAAAAAATAAATTTTTTTTTTTTGGGGGGGGGGATGAGGTGAAGGTAGCGCAGAAGATCCGAGTACATTTTCCATTCGTCATGAAAGCTTAAAAATTAATTTTTTATGCAATCTAGGCTTAGGTAATACAATTTGTTAATTATTGACACTATTTTTCATATAATATGCTATATAAACGCCCACAAAAAGGGGGCGGGGTCCAAAAATAAATTTTTATGATTTTCTGGCTCCAGGGTAAAGACCTTGAACCTTCTTTGACATAAAAATGTTTCATTTGCTTAACAAATTTACAAAAAAACTTGTAAAAATGTGTAGTTTTTCAGGGGTTGGTTTAGTTCTTAGGGGAATTTTTCCCCCCGGTCCGATTTGGCCCATTTACGAACTTAGCCTGCCCTATCCTTCAAGATATATATTTACCAAATTTCAAGGGTCTAGCTCTTTTCATTTAGACTGAATCGTGTTCATACAGACAGGCGAATGGACGGACGGCCGGATGGACAGACATCACTGATCAAGAATATATATACTTTTTTGGATCTTAGAGGGATATTTTACTATGTTACACACAGAAAAAAAAAGTCTTCAATCAATTTTAATGTAATTAAAACTGAATCAAGCTGAGCTAAATATATATCCATTAAAAAAAAATATTTCAATATTTTGATCGGTTCAAAAGTTACAGAATTTTGGCCAACGAAAAACGATTTTCAGCCACTGTGCGTCGTGGAAAATGAGTTCGCTCTTCCATGTGATGGATTGTTAGGTCTTGATTTTATCTCAAAATATAATTGTCTTCTGGATTATAGATCATATAAATTACATATTAGGCCAAAATACTTATCTTATGACATCACATTAGACATTTGTCAGGGTCCCACTTCAAATACGGTCATTATACCAGCAAGATCGGAAGTATTTCGAAAAATTAGTATTAGCATAGATAGCGACACCTTAGTGCCAAATCAGGAATTAGCGCCAAATGTTATCGTTAAAAATTGTTTGATTTCTAAGGAGAGACCTTATATAAAAATTCTCAATGCAAATTCAGAAAACATAACGCTTCGCAATATAGTTTTAAAAACAGAGAAAGTTGATGATTACGAAATCAAGATCCCAGATGATTACACCGTGAATAGGAAAGAAGTTATCAACAAATTTTCCTTTATTTGTCAAACCACAATTAACCAGTTTATGCTCCGAGTTAAGCGATCTTTTTGCACTCGAGGTCGAAAAGATCACAGCAAATAATTTCTATAAACAGAAACTTAGAGTTTCCGACAAAACACCTGTTTATATAAAAAATTATCGGATACCTCATTCCCAAAAGGCGGAAATAAATACTCAAGTTAATAAGTTACGTGCAGACGGAATCATTGAACCATCCTGTTCAGAATACAATAGCCCTGTTCTTTTAGTTCCAAAGAAAAACTTACCAGTAGAAAATACGAAAAGATGGCGAATGGTGATTGGCTATAGGCAAATAAATAAAAAGTTGTTATCAGATAAATATCCTTTGCCTAAAATAGACGAAATATTGGATCAGTTAGGTAGAACTAAATATTTTTCATGCCTAGACTTAACCTTCCTATACCCGCGAAAATTTTTGTAACACATATACCCGCGGACGGTCTCACAGACCGAAAGTTCGAACTAGAAAAAATACTAGTTTTTCTAGACAAAACTGAAAGTAAAATGTTTCTATCTCAGATTGATGATATAATAAAAAAACGAAAACAAAAATTGAATTCATATTCACTTATTTTATTGATTTTTAGTCTTTTAAACATAATCCATTAAAATCTAGAGTTTTTTCTTAGATATTACAAAAACAACACAAAAACATATTTTTTTCTTCAAATAAACGAAAAAAAAAAATACTAACTTTAAAGCACTTCTTGTACAAAACATAAATCACAGATTGACTTAGTTTTCAGTCTTTTAATAAGAGTCAGGGCATATCGCACTGCATGTAGAAAACAGCCTTCAAAAACGTTAATGTTACTGCAAAAACAAAACTTAAATTTATTTCCTCTTAAAAAAAATAGCTTTCTTAGCTTTAAAATTATTCTTTTTTCAATAATAAACAGCAAAGTGACTTATTCATTATCCTTATGGTAACAATCAGGACATACCATAACAGCGTGCTCCAAACAAAAATATTTTGCGCATGTGGCACAGTTGTAACGTGTTTTTCGGTTCTTTTTTGATGAACAGTATCCACAACGACCAGTTTTATTAAACGATGTTCCTGAAGACTCGGGACCATCTATTTTACATAACTCGGAGAGCCTAAGTTTGATGGTTTTAGGCAAAGAAATGTTTAGAGCTCGACGTCGAAGTTGCGAGTTAATAAGATCGTACGAGAAAGATTCAAGAAAGTTAATTCAAAGGTAAATCATCTTATCGGGATTGTTTTGTACATGAATTAAATATGAATCTCAACCAACTCCTCGTCATCTTCCTCTTCATCTTCTTGCTCGGTATCATAATTTTGTAGAACTTCCTCAACAAAATCTTCAACCTCGCTGTCATTTTCATCCTCATAATCAGAACTCGAGGTTTCTTCCTCCAAAAGTAATCTGATTTGCTCTTGATTCATTTTCTTATCAAAAAGTAGCTGCAAAATAATAATACGCAAAAAATAATCAAGAAAAAACAAAGATCAAAATAATTGTTTTACCTTACTAAAAGTTACACACCAATTTTTATTAAATACACCAACACGCTCTTCTCATGCAAATGCTAAAAGGACACTAAAATAGAGCTTGTAAAAACAAAGATCAAAATAATTGTTTTACCTTACTAAAAGTTACACACCAATTTTTATTAAATACACCAACACGCTCTTCTCATGCAAATGCTAAAAGGACACTAAAATAGAGCTTGTAAAAAAAGCAGAAGCTAACCCAAAAGTCAACTTGGTAAAGTTTCTGAAAAAAGAAATTTTAACAAAAAATCGTTTTGTTGGTCTCACAGACCAACGCGCGGGTATAGGAAGGTTAATGTCTGGTTTTCATCAGATCGAGCTAGAAGAAAATTCACGAGACATCACCTCGTTTTCTACTGATCAAGGATCATTTAGATTCACTCGTTTACCTTACGGACTAAAATTTGCACCTAACTCTTTTCAACGTATGATGTCTCTAGCTTTTGCCGGTCTTAAACCACAACAAGCATTTCTCTATATGGATGATTTGATCATCATAGGATGCTCAGAAAAGCATATGTTATAAATATTAGAAACGTATTCGAAACGTGTCGTAAATATAACTTGAAACTACACCCGGACAAATGCATATTTTTCAGTACAAAGGTCACCTTTCTTGGGCATAAATGTACCAATTTTGGAATATTACCTGATGATACAAAGTTCAAGATAATTCAAGAATACCCCACACCAACGGATAGCGTTCTGTAATTATTACAGACGCTTCATTCCGAATTTCACTAAATATAACAAAACTTACTCGCAAATTTGTTGCTTTCAAATGGGATACGGAATGTGAAAAATCATTCGAATATTTAAAGAACATGCTGTTAAAGCCGCAAATACTACAATATCCCGATTTTTGTAAAAAATTTTGCATTACGACTGATGCTAGCAAAACCGCTTGTGGAGCCATTCTCAGCCAAGAGCATAATGGTATGCAATTACCCATATCCTTTGCTTCACGTGCATTCACAAAAGGTGAATCAAACAAATCTGTTATAGAGCAAGAACTAACAGCCATACATTGGGCAATCAACTATTTTCGACCATACATTTACGGAAACAAATTTTTGATAAGAAGCGATCACAAACCCTTGACCTACTTATTCTCGTTAAAAAACCCTTCATCGAAATTAACCAGGATGAAGTTAGATATGGAAGAGTAAGATTTTGAGGTTGAATATATTAAAGGTAAATACAATTGTGGAGCTGACGCTTTATCTAGGATTGATTTTAATTTTATTAAGGAACTTAATATACAGAATGTAGCAATGAAAACGCCTAGGTCAAAGACTAAGGCTAAAGTAGCCGACGACACGATTATTTCGAACAGACCGAAAAATGATGAAAAAATTTACGATGCAAATTTCAGAGAGGTAGAAAGGTACTTAAGGTTGAAATTTGAATTATTCAAACAACCACCAATTTCAAAATTTATGAAAGGGGAACGTCTAGTACAATCCATTAATATTGATACTAGCATTTTTAATGAAAAAATCGTTCTAAAACAATTGTTTTCAAAGCTTAATATTGAAGCAAAAAATGCAAATATCACAAAGTTACAAATGTCTTTGAATGATGGCCTTTTTAAATATATTAATATTGGCGACTTTAAAATTTCTGCAGAAAAATTTTTAAATAATCTTATAATTGCGTTAACGCCAAAAATCACAAATATTCATGATGAAAAGGAAAAACAAAACATACTTTCGTTTTATCATAATGATCCATTGTCAGGTGGACATTGTGGAGTTACTAGAACCCTTAACAAATTAAAAAACTATTGTTATTGGAAAAATATGACAAAAGATGTCATAAAGTATGTCAAAGCCTGTTTACCCTGTCAAAAAAATAAATCAGTACCAAAGTCTATACAGCCTTTAATAATTACCCAAACACCTTGCAAAACATTCGATACAGTCGTGATAGATACCGTAGGGCTATTTATAAAATCTAACAACGGTAATGAATATGCAGTAACTATGATGTGCGATCTCAGAAAATTTTTAATAATAACTCCAGTTACGGACAAAAGTGCTGCAACGATAGCCAAAGCCATTTTTGAAAAACTAATTTAATTTTTGGACCATCAAAAAAGATACTTACTGATAGAGGTACAGAGTAAAAAAATCAATTAGTGCGAAATTTATGCCAATTATTAGGAATTAGTCATGCAACTTCTACCGCTTATCATCATCAAACTTTAGGGACGATAGAAAGATCTCATCGTACACATAACGAATATTTACGTCATTATATGTCTATTGATAGAACAGACTGGGATGAGTGGTTGCCGTACTTTGCATATTGCTATAACACAACCCCTTCGTTTGTTCATAATTATTGTCCATAGGAATTGGTTTTTGGAAAGTTACCAAATCCCTTGAACTTTGCACAAACTAATGAAGTAGAACCGATATATAACGTAGATGCTTACGAAAAAGAAATAAAATTCAGACTCCAAACAGCACAATGTAGAGCAAAATCGCTAGTCGAAAAAGCAACAGCAAAACATCCAATATGATAAAAAATCTAGATTTCAAATACTTAAACCAAATGATTATGTACTTATACGAAATGATGCAGGCCATAAGTTACAGTCTCTTTATAATGTACCATTTAAACTTCTAGAAGTCAACAGTAAAGGAAATTGTTTAATTCAAATAGAAGACAACAGAACACAAGAATCGATTGAAGGAATTCGAAATTAACCATTAAAGTTTAGATTGAAATGTAAAAATATAAAAATATATGTAAATAATTTTAAATGAAAACGAGATTCAAAAAACATTATTTGTTTACAGTCAAATATAAAAATATAAATGATATAAAATGAGAAAAAAAAACAAAATGAAAACCAAATCAAAAAAAAAAAAAAAACATTATTTGTATACAGTCAAATATAATGTTCCCTTAGTGTGAATCTATGTTCTAAAAAGGGAAGGGATGACATTAAATTATTCAAGACTACCAGCTTCTTCTTCAAGTTTATTGTAAATATAAATATATTCTGAATTGTGAAAAGTGAAAATTAATTTGAGTACAAAAATTAACAATTATGTACTTTTGTAAATTTATAAATTAGAATGACCTTCATTCTTTCCAAAGGGGAAGGTGTAGTGAGCTAAACAACATACTTATGTTCGCTGGGTATGTATGAGTATTTAGTAAGTAAGGTAGGATAAGAGTATTGTTTCATAATAAACCTCCAAACTAACAGCGTGTATTATCTATTTGTCTACATGGCAACCGTGACTAAATAAAATAATTTGTCATACTGATTCATCTGTAAAAATAAACAAAAATTTGAGAGCAAACGCAAATTTAAGAAAATAAAACAACAGTTGTGCAAAAAGCAAGCAAAATTTATTCCTTTAAAAAACAAAAATCCACATAATCATTACTTTTTTTTACAAAAAATAAAGAAAAATTGATTCAAAATGAGAAATTACTTCGTAATACTACGCTAAGTTTATTCGTCTGACTTTGTAAATACCATAAAAAGTATCGAAAAAAAATTCCAAAAACAAATTAAAAATGTTTTAAACTGTTGAACCGGTGTTTTCCCTTTGAACATTTTATACGGTTGTTGACGAGTGATCGGATTTTACTGTTTTTGATGTGATGTGAGTACAGTCACTACCGGCGTGTATAGTTAATTTTATATACATAAAACACAATATGAAAAAAAAAACAAATTAAAAATGTATTAAAATACACAAAAAGAGCAACCAATATGAAAAGAAACATAAAACCAAAATTAATTCTAAAAACGAAGCAAACAATTACATAAAAACCAGCACTAACGTAAAACGAAAATAAATAGACAACTTTACAACTGGAAGTATGAAATATAAGATTAAAAAGAAAAAAATGTGAATAACGAATTTAGTGGAAAGCAAACAATAAATTGAATAAAAACTATTTGAACAGTGAAAATCAAAACAATCACAATAAAGATGCAAATTCCAACAAGTGAAAAGCACAGATTGAAAACAATACACAAAATCAACATAATACATATAAACAAGCTGTAGTGATTAGCAGATGCAATCAGGGTGAAGGAAAATTTTTACAACATGATTTTTTTTCTCTTATCATGATATTTATAAACAAATATACATACATATTGTAATTATTATTATCTAATATTATCATTATACTTACTACTATTATTTTACTTATTAAAAGTAGGTATTTCTTATTAATTATTGCAAATAATAACATCTAATAAGCATATATAAAGATGTACATATATTAACATCTATGCTTCACTTTTGGTATATATCTAATAAAAAAAATATAAATATAAATAAAAGAAAAGAAAAGAAAAGAAAAAATATAGTAAGACATTTAATAATTTTTATAAGCATTTAATCATTCAAATACATTTAAACATTTTTTTAAATCTCCTTCTCATTTTAGTGCGCTACATGAATTAAATGAAAAAGGTAAAAATGTTATATATACTTTTACTAACACACATAAAAATACCTATAAATTAATTTGTTTAATAAATTAGAAGGCCTACAAACTTTAACAAATATATATACATGTATATGTACATAAATGTGATCATGTACATATACAAAGTTTAATTGCATAAAATCTTATCTCATTATTAAATAAAACATTTTTTGGCAACACCTTTTGTTTTCTTATTGGAATATTTCTCACAATAATCATATTTGCATACACACATGTATTTCAAACATACATGTATGTATGTAAGTATATTTATAAAAATATAAACATACAGATGTATGAGCAAGAAAAAAAATATAGAGTGGAATTTTTTAAACAATGGAGTAAATAAAGAAACAAATGAGAGTAAATGCCATTTAAGGGTTATTTTTTTTTATAAATTCAAATTTGCAAATAAGAGAAAAACCATTTAAGAGAAAATATTGTATTGATTTAGAAATAAAGTTTGAAATTGAACGAAGTTCATTTAATAGTAATTTACGCTTGCCTGTATAATCAAACATAAGCATGGATACGAAAGTATTGTGTATAAAAATGTATATAAATGAACTACAAACAGTGTTACCACATATGAAGAAAAACTTCCATATTAACTTTTGAACAGATTTTCATATATGTATATTGAATAGTAAAATAAAAATGAATAATAAAAATATACAAATGTATATATGTAAATGTATATATGTAAACAAAAACAAGCAAAAGAATAAGGAAAATTAAATACGTATGTTGAATATGTTATTTACAAAACTAAATTTACAAGTATAATAAAACCCAATGGTTTAAATATTTAAATATTTTAATTATCATCTCAAATAAATAAACTAAATACCTATAAAAATACTTTAAATGAATAATTTTTGAATTCACTTTATTTATATACATATTTGTAAAGAATTTTACATTTTTACTATAATTCCAAATTCTTTACTGATTTTTGTGTGCTTAAAATAAAACCACTCAAAACTCATTTTTTCGTCAATGAACAAAGATTTTATTCTATTTGAAAACATTTTGATTATTTAAAGTTACACTTATTAAAGTGTTTAAATGCAAAAGATTTTTTTCTGTTTTGTTTTAAGCTCTGGTTTGTGCTTTTGAGTTTGAATTTTAATAATAGGGATTCGTCGTAGGTGATTAGTAAATCAGTAATTTTAAATATTGGTTGGCCATTGAGCAATAACTACATTGACTTGTATGTATAATGTATAAATATTACTATTACCATAAATGCGGCCTTAATGACAGAAGATAAACCCGAAAAACCGATATGGTCCGAAATACTGGCTCAATTGGACACTGATAAAGTTAGTTTTGAGAAATCATATAAGTGCCTTAACAAAAGCAATTTGCCTCACAGGCACACCCGAGTAAAACATTTAAATTTACTAGCCATTCATTACAATCATATAGTGACAACATCTAGGAATTTACGACATATATTAACTAAAGAGCAAAGATTAATTACTGAACAGTTAATAGGGAAAATAAGAACAAAATTTGGGGGTATTTTAGAAAAATTAGGTGTTGTTAACACATTACCAACGTCATTAGAAGAATCATTTGTAGTATATTTCGATATTGTTGCAAAATTTAATAGTGTCACAACAGATACCCAACCCGTAAATCAAATTTTTCAATTTCGTCAAAATTGAAGGAAGGAACTTTCAAAATAATCAGAATAGAGGAAGAAGAAATTACTACCAAAATAGTCAAAGCCGAAACAATAATTATAGGAATCATAGTAATGTTATTTTTCAACAGAATCTTTCGCGAATACAGCAGAGTAGGACAAACCAACGAAATACTCGCCTAGTTGAAACTATTCAGGAAAACTTGCAGAGTCCCCTGGGGCAAGAGGAAACACAAAATTAAATACGAATACTCAAGAATTTTTACATATTTATAGCTTAGACTTAAATCTAGCGACCTATATAACTTTGGATTTAGACTTTGCCAACGAGCAAAAAACGTTTTTAGTTGATACAGCTGCGGACACACGCTTATAAAAGCACATTCAATTGCTTGTAGAAATCGAATAAATTTTAACAATATAGTTAGTTTAAAAGGTATCGGTGAAGGTATTATAAAAAGCACAGGGGCAATAAATGAAATTTGTACGTTGGAAACGTTACACTTAGTCATACTTTCACGTCGTGGAAAATGAGTTCGCTCTTCGATGTGATGGATTGTTAGGTTTTGATTTTATCTCAAAATATAATTGTCTTCTCGATTATAGATCATATAAATTACATATTAGGCCAAAATACTTATCTTATGACATCACATTAGACATTTGTCAGGGTCCCACTTCAAATACGGTCATTATACCAGCAAGATCGGAAGTATTTCGAAAAATTAATATTAGCATAGGTAGCGACACCTTAGTGCCAAATCAGGAATTAGCGCCATATGTTATCGTTCAAAATTGTTTGATTTCTAAGGAGAGACCTTATATAAAAATTCTCAATGCAAATTCAGAAAACATTACGCTTCGCAATATAGTTTTAAAAACAGAGAAAGTTGATGATTACGAAATCAAGATCCCAGATGATTACACCGTGAATAGGAAAGAAGTTATCAACAAATTTTCCTTTATTTGTCAAACCACAATTAACCAGTTTATGCTCCGAGTTTAGCGATCTTTTTGCACTCGAGGTCGAAAAGATCACAGCAAATAATTTCTATAAACAGAAACTTAGAGTTTCCGACAAAACACCTGTTTATATAAAAAATTATCGGATACCTCATTCCCAAAAGGCGGAAATAAATACTCAAGTTAATAAGTTACGTGCAGACGGAATCATTGAACCGTCCTGTTCCGAATACAATAGCCCTGTTCTTTTAGTTCCAAAGAAAAACTTACCAGGAGAAAATACGAAAAGATGGCGAATGGTGATTGGCTATAGGCAAATAAATAAAGAGTTGTTATCAGATAAATATCCTTTGCCTAGAATAGACGAAATATTGGATCAGTTAGGTAGAACTAAATATTTTTCATGTCTAGACTTAATGTCTGGTTTTCATCAGATCGAGCTAGAAGAAAATTCACGAGACATCACCTCGTTTTCTACTGATCAAGGATCATTTAGATTCACTCGTTTACCTTACGGACTAAAAATTGCGCCTAACTCTTTTCAACGTATGATGTCTCTAGCTTTTGCCGGTCTTAAACCACAACAAGCATTTCTCTATATGGATGATTTGATCATCATAGGATGCTTAGAAAAGCATATGTTATAAATATTAGAAACGTATTCGAAACGTATCGTAAATATAACTTGAAACTACACCCGGACAAATGCATATTTTTCAGTACAGAGGTCACCTTTCTTGGGCATAAATGTACCAATTTTGGAATATTACCTGATGATACAAAGTTCAAGATAATTCAAGAATACCCCACACCAACGGATGCGGAAGCTGCTAAACGCTTTACAGCGTTCTGTAATTATTACATACGCTTCATTCCGAATTTCACTAAATATAACAAAACTTACTAGCAAATATGTTGCTTTGAAATGGGATACGGAATGTGAAAAATCATTCGAATATTTAAAGAACATGCTGTTAAAGCCGCAAATACTACAATATCCCGATTTTTGTAAAAAATTTTGCATTACGACTGATGCTAGCAAAACCGCTTGTGGAGCCATTCTCAGCCAAGAGCACAATGGTATGCAATTACCCATATCCTTTGCTTCACGTGCATTCACAAAAGGTGAATCAAACAAATCTGTTATAGAGCAAGAACTAACAGCCATACATTGGGCAATCAACTATTTTCGACCATACATTTACGGAAACAATTTTTTGATAAGAAGCGATCACAAACCCTTGACCTACTTATTCTCGTTAAAAAACCCTTCATCGAAATTAACCAGGATGAAGTTAGATATGGAAGAGTACGATTTTGAGGTAGAATATATTAAAGGTAAATACAACTGTGGAGCTGACGCTTTATCTAGGATTGATTTTAATTTTATTAAGGAACTTAATATACAGAATGTAGCACTGAAAACGACTAGGTCAAAGACTAAGGCTAAAGTAGCCGATGACACGATTATTCCGAACAGACCGAAAAATGATGCAAAAATTTACGATGCAAATTTCAGAGAGGTAAATAGGTACTTAAGGTTGAAATTTGAATTATTCAAACAACCACCAATTGCATAATTTATAAAAGGGGAACGTCTAGTACAATCCATTAATATTGATACTAGCATTTTTAATGAAAAAATCGTTCTAAAACAATTGTTTTCAAAGCTTAATATTGAAGCAAAAAATGCAAATATCACAAGGTTACAAATGTCTTTGAATGATGCCCTCTTTAAATATATTAATATTAGCGACTTAAAAATTTCTGCAGAAAAATTTTTAAATAATCTTATAATAGCGTTAACGCCAAAAATCACAAATATTCATGATGAAAAGAAAAACGAAACATACATGTTGGAACAACAAAACGAACGCTAGGTACAAGATTGGCTGAACATGAAGCAGATATTAGGAAGGGAAAAGAGACGACGGCTTTATCACAACATATAAAAGAAAGCAAACACATGATAGATTTTAAGAGCGTCAAAATACTGGACAAAGAAAGATCAGAGAACAAGAGATATACATTAGAGAGCTTAAGAATACAACAACGTTTATCGAAAGCTCTGAATACAAAAGAAGATAAAGACCAAACAAAACTGCAATATTCTCCCGGAATACACCAAAAGTAATAGTTCTGTGATATAGTTTTAGTTGGATGTTGTGATTTGTTTACTTTAATTATTTATTTTATTTATTAGTTTTAATTTTGTGTCGTGTTGTTCATTAATTTTAATAATGATAACTGAATATATGATTCTGATGTAAAATAAATCGTAAGTCAAGCTTTAATTATATTTTCTTAAACATGAACATATGTATAAGAAAAACTTTCTTCAACAGAATTTAATAAAATCTAAACTACTCCTGAAGAAGTCGACAACCTTATCGACGAAACGTTGAGTGAAAGATGAAGTAAATTGTTTTATTTACATTTAATTTTTAATGACCATAATTAGCCGAAAAGACTACTGTCTTAACTGTCAAAACATACTTTCGTTTTATCATAATGATCCATTGTCAGGTGGACATTGTGGAGTTACTAGAACCCTTAACAAATTAAAAAACAATTGTTCTTGGAAAAATATGACAAAAGATGTCATAAAGTATGTCAAAGCCTGTTTACCCTGTCAAAAAAATAAATCAGTACCAAAATCTATACAGCCTTTAATAATTACCCAAACACCTTGCAAAACATTCGATACAGTCGTGATAGATACCGTAGGGCCATTTATAAAATCTAACAACGGTAATGAATATGCAGTAACAATGATGTGCGATCTCAGAAAATTTTTAATAATAACTCCAGTTACGGACAAAAGTGCTGCAACGATAGCCAAAGCCATTTTTGAAAATCTAATTTTAATTTTTGGACCATCAAAAAAGATACTTACTGATAGAGGTACAGAGTAAAAAATCAATTAGTGCAAAATTGATGCCAACTATTAGGAATTAGTCATGGAACTTCTACCGCTTATCATCAACTTTAGGGACGATAGAAAGATCTCATCGTACACATAACGAATATTTACGTCATTATATGTCTATTGAAAGAACAGACTGGGATGAGTGGTTGCCGTACTTTGAATATTGCTATAACACAACCCCGTCGGTTGTTCATAATTATTGTCCATACGAATTGGTTTTTGGAAAGTTACCAAATCCCTTGAATTTTGCACAAACTAATGAAGTAGAACCGACATATAACGTAGATGCTTACGAAAAAGAAATAAAATTCAGACTCCAAACAGCACAATGTAGAGCAAAATCGCTAGTCGAAAAAGCAACAGCAAAACATCCAATATGATAAAAAATCTAGATTTCAAATACTTAAACCAAATGATTATGTACTTATACGAAATGATGCAGGCCATAAGTTACAGTCTCTTTATAATGGACCATTTAAACTTCTAGAAGTCAACAGTAAAGGAAATTGTTTAATTCAAATAGACGATAACAGAACACAAGAAGTGCACAAGAATCGATTGAAGAAATTCGAAATTAACAATTAAAGTTTAGATTGAAATGTAAAAATATAAAAATATATGTAAATAATTTTAAATGAAAAAAAATGAAAACCAAATTCAAAAAACATTAATTGTTTACAGTCAAATATAAAAATATAAATAACTTTAAATGAAAAAAAAAAACAAAATGAAAACCAAAATCAAAAAAAAAAACATTATTTGTATACAGTCAAATATTATGTTCCCTTAGTGTGAATCTATGTTCCAAAAAGGGAAGGGATGACATTAAATTATTCAAGACTACCAGCTTCTTCTTCAAGTTTATTGTAAATATAAATATATTCTGAATTGTGAAAAGTGAAAATTAATTTGAGTACAAAAATTAACAATTATGTACTTTTGTAAATTTATAAATTAGAATGACCTTCATTCTTTCCAAAGGGGAAGGTGTAGTGAGCTAAACAACATACTTATGTTCGCTGGGTATGTATGAGAATTTAGTAAGTAAGGTAGGATAAGAGTATTGTTTCATAATAAACCTCCAAACTAACAGCGTGTATTATCTATTTGTCTACATGGCAACCGTGACTAAATAAAATAATTTGTCATACTGATTCATCTGTAAAAATAAACAAAAATTTGAGAGCAAACGCAAATTTAAGAAAATAAAACAACAGTTGTGCAAAAAGCAAGCAAAATTTATTCCTTTAAAAAACAAAAATCCACATAATCATTACTTTTTTTTACAAAAAATAAAGAAAAATTGATTCAAAATGAGAAATTACTTCGTAATACTACGCTAAGTTTATTCGTCTGACTTTGTAAATACCATAAAAAGTATCGAAAAAAAATTCCAAAAACAAATTAAAAATGTTTTAAACTGTTGAACCGGTGTTTTCCCTTTGAACATTTTATACGGTTGTTGACGAGTGATCGGATTTTACTGTTTTTGATGTGATGTGAGTACAGTCACTACCGGCGTGTATAGTTAATTTTATATACATAAAACACAATATGAAAAAAACAAATTAAAAATATATTAAAATACACAAAAAGAGCAACCAATATGAAAAGAAACATAAAACCAAAATTAATTCTAAAAACGAAGCAAACAATTACATAAAAACCAGCACTAACGTAAAACGAAAATAAATAGACAACTTTACAACTGGAAGTATGAAATATAAGATTAAAAAGAAAAAAATGTGAATAACGAATTTAGTGGAAAGCAAACAATAAATTGAATAAAAACTATTTGAACAGTGAAAATCAAAACAATCACAATAAAGATGCAAATTCCAACAAGTGAAAAGCACAGATTGAAAACAATACACAAAATCAACATAATACATATAAACAAGCTGTAGTGATTAGCAGATGCAATCAGGGTGCAGGAAAATTTTTACAACATGATTTTTTTTCTCTTATCATGATATTTATAAACAAATATACATACATATTGTAATTATTATTATCTAATATTATCATTATACTTACTACTATTATTTTACTTATTAAAAGTAGGTATTTCTTATTAATTATTGCAAATAATAACATCTAATAAGCATATATAAAGATGTACATATATTAACATCTATGCTTCACTTTTGGTATATATCTAATAAAAAAAATATAAATAAAAGAAAAGAAAAGAAAAAATATAGTAAGACATTTAATAATTTTTATAAGCATTTAATCATTCAAATACATTTAAACATTTTTTTAAATCTCCTTCTCATTTTAGTGCGCTACATGAATTAAATGAAAAAGGTAAAAATGTTATATATACTTTTACTAACACACATAAAAATACCTATAAATTAATTTGTTTAATAAATTAGAAGGCCTACAAACTTTAACAAATATATATACATGTACTTATATGTACATAAATGTGATCATGTACATATACAAAGTTTAATTGCATAAAATCTTATCTCATTATTAAATAAAACATTTTTTGGCAACACCTTTTGTTTTCTTATTGGAATATTTCTCACAATAATCATATTTGCATACACACATGTATTTCAAACATACATGTATGTATGTAAGTATATTTATAAAAATATAAACATACAGATGTATGAGCAAGAAAAAAAATATAGAGTGGAATTTTTTAAACAATGGAGTAAATAAAGAAACAAATGAGAGTAAATGCCATTTAAGGGTTATTTTTTTTTATAAATTCAAATTTGCAAATAAGAGAAAAACCATTTAAGAGAAAATATTGTATTGATTTAGAAATAAAGTTTGAAATTGAACGAAGTTCATTTAATAGTAATTTATGCTTGCCTGTATAATCAAACATAAGCATGGATACGAAAGTATTGTGTATAAAAATGTATATAAATGAACTACAAACAGTGTTACCACATATGAAGAAAAACTTCCATATTAACTTTTGAACAAATTTTCATATATGTATATTGAATAGTAAAATAAAAATGAATAATAAAAATATACAAATGTATATATGTAAATGTATATATGTAAACAAAAACAAGCAAAAGAATAAGGAAAATTAAATACGTATGTTGAAACTGAAACAAAATTACTTCCCGTTTTTTTGCAAGTCATTATTATTTACAAAACTAAATTTACAAGTATAATAAAACCCAATGGTTTAAATATTTAAATATTTTAATTATCATCTCAAATAAATAAACTAAATACCTATAAAAATACTTTAAATGAATAATTTTTGAATTCACTATATTTATATACATATTTGTAAAGAATTTTACATTTTTACTATAATTCCAAATTCTTTACTGATTTTTGTGTGCTTAAAATAAAACCACTCAAAACTCATTTTTTCGTCAATGAACAAAGATTTTATTCTATTTGAAAACATTTTGATTATTTAAAGTTACACTTATTAAAGTGTTTAAATGCAAAAGATTTTTTTCTGTTTTGTTTTAAGCTCTGGTTTGTGCTTTTGAGTTTGAATTTTAATAATAGGGATTCGTCGTAGGTGATTAGTAAATCAGTAATTTTAAATATTGGTTGGCCATTGAGCAATAACTACATTGACTTGTATGTATAATGTATAAATATTACTATTACCATAAATGCGGCCTTAATGACAGAAGATAAACCCGAAAAACCGATATGGTCCGAAATACTGGCTCAATTGGACACTGATAAAGTTAGTTTTGAGAAATCATATAAGTGCCTTAACAAAAGCAATTTGCCTCACAGGCACACCCGAGTAAAACATTTAAATTTACTAGCCATTCATTACAATCATATAGTGACAACATCTAGGAATTTACGACATATATTAACTAAAGAGCAAAGATTAATTACTGAACAGTTAATAGGGAAAATAAGAACAAAATTTGGGGGTATTTTAGAAAAATTAGGTGTTGTTAACACATTACCAACGTCATTAGAAGAATCATTTGTAGTATATTTCGATATTGTTGCAAAATTTAATAGTGTCACAACAGATACCCAACCCGTAAATCAAATTTTTCAATTTCGTCAAAATTGAAGGAAGGAACTTTCAAAATAATCAGAATAGAGGAAGAAGAAATTACTACCAAAATAGTCAAAGCCGAAACAATAATTATAGGAATCATAGTAATGTTATTTTTCAACAGAATCTTTCGCGAATACAGCAGAGTAGGACAAACCAACGAAATACTCGCCTAGTTGAAACTATTCAGGAAAACTTGCAGAGTCCCCTGGGGCAAGAGGAAACACAAAATTAAATACGAATACTCAAGAATTTTTACATATTTATAGCTTAGACTTAAATCTAGCGACCTATATAACTTTGGATTTAGACTTTGCCAACGAGCAAAAAGCACATAAAGCATAAAAGCACATTCAATTGCTTGTAGAAATCGAATAAATTTTAACAATATAGTTAGTTTAAAAGGTATCGGTGAAGGTATTATAAAAAGCACAGGGGCAATAAATGAAATTTGTACGTTGGAAACGTTACACTTAGTCATACTTTCACGTCGTGGAAAATGAGTTCGCTCTTCCATGTGATGGATTGTTAGGTTTTGATTTTATCTCAAAATATAATTGTCTTCTCGATTATAGATCATATAAATTACATATTAGGCCAAAATACTTATCTTATGACATCACATTAGACATTTGTCAGGGTCCCACTTCAAATACGGTCATTATACCAGCAAGATCGGAAGTATTTCGAAAAATTAATATTAGCATAGGTAGCGACACCTTAGTGCCAAATCAGGAATTAGCGCCATATGTTATCGTTCAAAATTGTTTGATTTCTAAGGAGAGACCTTATATAAAAATTCTCAATGCAAATTCAGAAAACATTACGCTTCGCAATATAGTTTTAAAAACAGAGAAAGTTGATGATTACGAAATCAAGATCCCAGATGATTACACCGTGAATAGGAAAGAAGTTATCAACAAATTTTCCTTTATTTGTCAAACCACAATTAACCAGTTTATGCTCCGAGTTTAGCGATCTTTTTGCACTCGAGGTCGAAAAGATCACAGCAAATAATTTCTATAAACAGAAACTTAGAGTTTCCGACAAAACACCTGTTTATATAAAAAATTATCGGATACCTCATTCCCAAAAGGCGGAAATAAATACTCAAGTTAATAAGTTACGTGCAGACGGAATCATTGAACCGTCCTGTTCCGAATACAATAGCCCTGTTCTTTTAGTTCCAAAGAAAAACTTACCAGGAGAAAATACGAAAAGATGGCGAATGGCTATAGGCAAATAAATAAAGAGTTGTTATCAGATAAATATCCTTTGCCTAGAATAGACGAAATATTGGATCAGTTAGGTAGAACTAAATATTTTTCATGTCTAGACTTAATGTCTGGTTTTCATCAGATCGAGCTAGAAGAAAATTCACGAGACATCACCTCGTTTTCTACTGATCAAGGATCATTTAGATTCACTCGTTTACCTTACGGACTAAAAATTGCGCCTAACTCTTTTCAACGTATGATGTCTCTAGCTTTTGCCGGTCTTAAACCACAACAAGCATTTCTCTATATGGATGATTTGATCATCATTGGATGCTTAGAAAAGCATATGTTATAAATATTAGAAACGTATTCGAAACGTATCGTAAATATAACTTGAAACTACACCCGGACAAATGCATATTTTTCAGTACAGAGGTCACCTTTCTTGGGCATAAATGTACCAATTTTGGAATATTACCTGATGATACAAAGTTCAAGATAATTCAAGAATACCCCACACCAACGGATGCGGAAGCTGCTAAACGCTTTACAGCGTTCTGTAATTATTACATACGCTTCATTCCGAATTTCACTAAATATAACAAAACTTACTCGCAAATATGTTGCTTTGAAATGGGATACGGAATGTGAAAAATCATTCGAATATTTAAAGAACATGCTGTTAAAGCCGCAAATACTACAATATCCCGATTTTTGTAAAAAATTTTGCATTACGACTGATGCTAGCAAAACCGCTTGTGGAGCCATTCTCAGCCAAGAGCACAATGGTATGCAATTACCCATATCCTTTGCTTCACGTGCATTCACAAAAGGTGAATCAAACAAATCTGTTATAGAGCAAGAACTAACAGCCATACATTGGGCAATCAACTATTTTCGACCATACATTTACGGAAACAATTTTTTGATAAGAAGCGATCACAAACCCTTGACCTACTTATTCTCGTTAAAAAACCCTTCATCGAAATTAACCAGGATGAAGTTAGATATGGAAGAGTACGATTTTGAGGTAGAATATATTAAAGGTAAATACAACTGTGGAGCTGACGCTTTATCTAGGATTGATTTTAATTTTATTAAGGAACTTAATATACAGAATGTAGCACTGAAAACGACTAGGTCAAAGACTAAGGCTAAAGTAGCCGATGACACGATTATTCCGAACAGACCGAAAAATGATGCAAAAATTTACGATGCAAATTTCAGAGAGGTAAATAGGTACTTAAGGTTGAAATTTGAATTATTCAAACAACCACCAATTGCATAATTTATGAAAGGGGAACGTCTAGTACAATCCATTAATATTGATACTAGCATTTTTAATGAAAAAATCGTTCTAAAACAATTGTTTTCAAAGCTTAATATTGAAGCAAAAAATGCAAATATCACAAGGTTACAAATGTCTTTGAATGATGCCCTCTTTAAATATATTAATATTAGCGACTTAAAAATTTCTGCAGAAAAATTTTTAAATAATCTTATAATAGCGTTAACGCCAAAAATCACAAATATTCATGATGAAAAGAAAAACAAAACATACATGTTGGAACAACAAAACGAACGCTAGGTACAAGATTGGCTGAACATGAAGCAGATATTAGGAAGGGAAAAGAGACGACGGCTTTATCACAACATATAAAAGAAAGCAAACACATGATAGATTTTAAGAGCGTCAAAATACTGGACAAAGAAAGATCAGAGAACAAGAGATATACATTAGAGAGCTTAAGAATACAACAACGTTTATCGAAAGCTCTGAATACAAAAGAAGATAAAGACCAAACAAAACTGCAATATTCTCCCGGAATACACCAAAAGTAATAGTTCTGTGATATAGTTTTAGTTGGATGTTGTGATTTGTTTACTTTAATTATTTATTTTATTTATTAGTTTTAATTTTGTGTCGTGTTGTTCATTAATTTTAATAATGATAACTGAATATATGATTCTGATGTAAAATAAATCGTAAGTCAAGCTTTAATTATATTTTCTTAAATATGAACATATGTATAAGAAAAACTTTCTTCAACAGAATTTAATAAAATCTAAACTACTCCTGAAGAAGTCGACAACCTTATCGACGAAACGTTGAGTGAAAGATGAAGTAAATTGTTTTATTTACATTTAATTTTTAATGACCATAATTAGCCGAAAAGACTACTGTCTTAACTGTCAAAACATACTTTCATTTTATCATAATGATCCATTGTCAGGTGGACATTGTGGAGTTACTAGAACCCTTAACAAATTAAAAAACAATTGTTCTTGGAAAAATATGACAAAAGATGTCATAAAGTATGTCAAAGCCTGTTTACCCTGTCAAAAAAATAAATCAGTACCAAAATCTATACAGCCTTTAATAATTACCCAAACACCTTGCAAAACATTCGATACAGTCGTGATAGATACCGTAGGGCCATTTATAAAATCTAACAACGGTAATGAATATGCAGTAACAATGATGTGCGATCTCAGAAAATTTTTAATAATAACTCCAGTTACGGACAAAAGTGCTGCAACGATAGCCAAAGCCATTTTTGAAAATCTAATTTTAATTTTTGGACCATCAAAAAAGATACTTACTGATAGAGGTACAGAGTGAAAAAATCAATTAGTGCAAAATTGATGCCAACTATTAGGAATTAGTCATGGAACTTCTACCGCTTATCATCAACTTTAGGGACGATAGAAAGATCTCATCGTACACATAACGAATATTTACGTCATTATATGTCTATTGAAAGAACAGACTGGGATGAGTGGTTGCCGTACTTTGAATATTGCTATAACACAACCCCGTCGGTTGTTCATAATTATTGTCCATACGAATTGGTTTTTGGAAAGTTACCAAATCCCTTGAATTTTGCACAAACTAATGAAGTAGAACCGACATATAACGTAGATGCTTACGAAAAAGAAATAAAATTCAGACTCCAAACAGCACAATGTAGAGCAAAATCGCTAGTCGAAAAAGCAACAGCAAAACATCCAATATGATAAAAAATCTAGATTTCAAATACTTAAACCAAATGATTATGTACTTATACGAAATGATGCAGGCCATAAGTTACAGTCTCTTTATAATGGACCATTTAAACTTCTAGAAGTCAACAGTAAAGGAAATTGTTTAATTCAAATAGACGATAACAGAACACAAGAAGTGCACAAGAATCAATTGAAGAAATTCGAAATTAACAATTAAAGTTTAGATTGAAATGTAAAAATATAAAAATATATGTAAATAATTTTAAATGAAAAAAAATGAAAACCAAATTCAAAAAACATTAATTGTTTACAGTCAAATATAAAAATATAAATAACTTTAAATGAAAAAAAAAAACAAAATGAAAACCAAAATCAAAAAAAAAAAACATTATTTGTATACAGTCAAATATTATGTTCCCTTAGTGTGAATCTATGTTCCAAAAAGGGAAGGGATGACATTAAATTATTCAAGACTACCAGCTTTTTCTTCAAGTTTATTGTAAATATAAATATATACTGAATTGTGAAAAGTGAAAATTAATTTGAGTACAAAAATTAACAATTATGTACTTTTGTAAATTTATAAATTAGAATGACCTTCATTCTTTCCAAAAGGGGAAGGTGTAGTGAGCTAAACAACATACTTATCTTCGCTGGGTATGTATGAGTATTTAGTAAGTAAGGTAGGATAAGAGTATTGTTTCATAATAAACCTCCAAACTAACAGCGTGTATTATCTATTTGTCTACATGGCGACCGTGACTAAATAAAATAATTTGTCATACTGATTCATCCGTAAAAACAAACAAAAATTTGAGAGCAAACGCAAATTAAAGAAAATAAAACAACAGTTGTGCAAAAAGCAAGCAAAATTTATTCCTTTAAAAAACAAAAATCTACATAATCATTACTTTTTTTACATAAAATAAAGAAAAATTGATTCAAAATGAGAAATTACTTCCTAATACTACGCTAAGTTTATTCGTCTGACCTATAAATTAATTTGTTTAATAAATTAGAAGGCCTACAAACTTTAACAAATATATATACATGTACTCATATGTACATAAATGTGATCATGTACATATACAAAGTTTAATTGCATAAAATCTTATCTCATTATTAAATAAAACATTTTTTGGCAACACCTTTTGTTTTCTTATTGGAATATTTCTCACAATAATATTATTTGCTTACACACATGTATTTCAAACATACATGTATGGATGTAAGTATATTTATAAAAATATAAACATACAGATGTATGAGCAAGAAAAAAATATGGAGTGGAATTTTTTAAACAATGGAGTAAATAAAGAATCAAATGAGAGTAAATGCCATTTAATGGTTATTTTTTTTTATAAATTCAAATTTGCAAATAAGAGAAAAACCATTTAAGAGAAAATATTGTATTGATGTAGAAATAAAGTTTGAAATTGAACGAAGTTCATTTAATAGTAATTTACGCTTGCCTGTATAATCAAACATAAGCATGGATACGAAAGTATTGTGTGTAAAAATGTATATAAATGAACTACAAACAATGTTACCACATATGAAGAAAAACTTCCATATTAACTTTTGAACAAATTTTCATATATGTATATTGAATAGTAAAATAAAAATATACAAATGTATATATGTAAACAAAAACAAGCAAAAGAATAAGGAAAATTAAATACGTATGTTGCAACTGAAACAAAATTACTTCCCGTTTTTTTGCAAATCATTATTATTTACAAAACTAAATTTACAAGTATAATAAAACCCAATGGTTTAAATATTTAAATATTTTAATTATCATCCCAAATAAATAAACTAAATACCTATAAAAATACTTTAAATGAATAATTTTTAAATTCACTATATTTATATACATATTTGTAAAGAATTTTACATTTTTACTATAATTCCAAATTCTTTATTGATTTTTGTGTGCTTAAAATAAAACCACTCAAAACTCATTTTTTTCGTCAATGAACAAAGATTTTATTCTATTTGAAAACATTTTGATTATTTAAAGTTACACTTATTAAAGTGTTTAAATGCAAAAGATTTTTTTCTGTTTTGTTTTAAGCTCTGGTTTGTGCTTTTGAGTTTGAATTTTAATAATAGGGATTCGTCGTAGGTGATTAGTAAATCAGTAATTTTAAATATTGGTTGGCCATTGAGCAATAACTACATTGACTTGTATGTATAATGTATAAATATTACTCTTACCATAAATGCGGCCTTAATGACAGAAGATAAACCCGAAAAACCGATATGGTCCGAAATACTGGCTCAATTGGACACTGATAAAGTTAGTTTTGAGAAATCATATAAGTGCCTTAACAAAAGCAATTTGCCTGACAGGCACACCCGAGTAAAACATTTAAATTTACTAGCCATTCATTACAATCATATAGTGACAACATCTAGGAATTTACGACATATATTAACTAAAGAGCAAAGATTAATTACTGAACAGTTAATAGGGAAAATAAGAACAAAATTTGGGGGTATTTTAGAAAAATTAGGTGTTGTTAACACATTACCAACGTCATTAGAAGAATCATTTGTAGTAAATTTCGATATTGTGGCAAAATTTAATAGTGTCACAACAGATACCCAACCCGTAAATCAAATTTTTCAATTTCGTCAAAATTAAAGGAAGGAACTTTCAAAATAATCAGAATAGAGGACGAAGAAATTACTACCAAAATAGTCAAAGCCGAAACAATAATTATAGGAATCATAGTAATGTTATTTTTCAACAGAATCTTTCGCGAATACAGCAGAGTAGGACAAACCAACGAAATAATCGTCTAGTTGAAACTATTCAGGAAAACTTGCAGAGTCCTCTGGGGCAAGAAGAAACACAAAATTAAATACGAATACTTAAGAATTAATACATATTTATAGCTTAGACTTAAATCTAGCGACCTATATAACTTTGGATTTAGACTTTGCCAACGAGCAAAAAACGTTTTTAGTTGATACGGGTGCGGACACATCGCTTATAAAAGCACATTCAATTGCTTGTAGAAATCGAATAAATTTTAACAATATAGTTAGTTTAAAAGGTATCGGTGAAGGTATTATAAAAAGCACAGGGGCAATAAATGAAATTTGTACGTTGGAAACGTTACACTTAGTCATACTTTCACGTCGTGGAAAATGAGTTCGCTCTTCCATGTGATGGATTGTTAGGTTTTGATTTTATCTCAAAATATAATTGTCTTCTGGATTATAGATCATATAAATTACATATTAGGCCAAAATACTTATCTTATGACATCACATTAGACATTTGTCAGGGTCCAACTTCAAATACGGTCATTATACCAGCAAGATCGGAAGTATTTCGAAAAATTAATATTAGCATAGGTAGCGACACCTTAGTGCCAAATCAGGAACTAGCGCCATATGTTATCGTTCAAAATTGTTTGATTTCTAAGGAGAGACCTTATATAAAAATTATCAATGCAAATTCAGAAAACATTACGCTTCGCAATATAGTTTTAAAAACAGAGAAAGTTTATGATGACGAAATCAAGATCGCAGATGATTACACCGTGAATAGGAAAGAAGTTATCAACAAATTTTCCTTTATTTGTCAAACCACAATTAACCAGTTTATGCTCCGAGTTTAGCGATCTTTTTGCACTCGAGGTCGAAAAGATCACAGCAAATAATTTCTATAAACAGAAACTTAGAGTTTCCGACAAAACACCTGTTTATATAAAAAATTATCGGATACCTCATTCCCAAAAGGCGGAAATAAATACTCAAGTTAATAAGTTACGTGCAGACGGAATCATTGAACCGTCCTGTTCCGAATACAATAGCCCTGTTCTTTTAGTTCCAAAGAAAAACTTACCAGGAGAAAATACGAAAAGATGGCGAATGGTGATTAGCTATAGGCAAATAAATAAAAAGTTGTTATCAGATAAATATCCTTTGCCTAGAATAGACGAAATATTGGATCAGTTAGGTAGAACTAAATATTTTTCATGCCTAGACTTAATGTCTGGTTTTCATCAGATCGAGCTAGAAGAAAATTCACGAGACATCACCTCGTTTTCTACTGATCAAGGATCATTTAGATTCACTCGTTTACCTTACGGACTAAAAATTGCGCCTAACTCTTTTCAACGTATGATGTCTCTAGCTTTTGCCGGTCTTAAACCACAACAAGCATTTCTCTATATGGATGATTTGATCATCATAGGATGCTTAGAAAAGCATATGTTATAAATATTAGAAACGTATTCGAAACGTATCGTAAATATAACTTGAAACTACACCCGGACAAATGCATATTTTTCAGTATAGAGGTCACCTTTCTTGGGCATAAATGTACCAATTTTGGAATATTACCTGATGGTACAAAGTTCAAGATAATTCAAGAATACCCCACACCAACGGATGCGGAAGCTGCTAAACGTTTTATAGCGTTCTGTAATTATTACATACGCTTCATTCCGAATTTCACTAAATATAACAAAACTTACTCGCAAATATGTTGCTTTCAAATGGGATACGGAATGTGAAAAATCATTCGAATATTTAAAGAACATGCTGTTAAAGCCGCAAATACTACAATATCCCGATTTTTGTAAAAAATTTTGCATTACGACTGATGCTAGCAAAACCGCTTGTGGAGCCATTCTCAGCCAAGAGCACAATGGTATGCAATTACCCATATCCTTTGCTTCACGTGCATTCACAAAAGGTGAATCAAACAAATCTGTTATAGAGCAAGAACTAACAGCCATACATTGGGCAATTAACTATTTTCGACCATACATTTACGGAAACAATTTTTTGATAAGAAGCGATCACAAACCCTTGACCTACTTATTCTCGTTAAAAAACCCTTCATCGAAATTAACCAGGATGAAGTTAGATATGGAAGAGTACGATTTTGAGGTAGAATATATTAAAGGTAAATACAACTGTGGAGCTGACGCTTTATCTAGGATTGATTTTAATTTTATTAAGGAACTTAATATACAGAATGTAGCAATGAAAACGACTAGGTCAAAGACTAAGGCTAAAGTAGCCGATGACACGATTATTCCGAACAGACCGAAAAATGATGCAAAAATTTACGATGCAAATTTCAGAGAGGTAAATAGGTACTTAAGGTTGAAATTTGAATTATTCAAACAACCACCAATTGCATAATTTATGAAAGGGGAACGTCTAGTACAATCCATTAATATTGATACTAGCATTTTTAATGAAAAAATCGTTCTAAAACAATTGTTTTCAAAGCTTAATATTGAAGCAAAAAATGCAAATATCACAAGGTTACAAATGTCTTTGAATGATGCCCTCTTTAAATATATTAATATTAGCGACTTAAAAATTTCTGCAGAAAAATTTTTAAATAATCTTATAATAGCGTTAACGCCAAAAATCACAAATATTCATGATGAAAAGAAAAACAAAACATACATGTTGGAACAACAAAACGAACGCTAGGTACAAGATTGGCTGAACATGAAGCAGATATTAGGAAGGGAAAAGAGACGACGGCTTTATCACAACATATAAAAGAAAGCAAACACATGATAGATTTTAAGAGCGTCAAAATACTGGACAAAGAAAGATCAGAGAACAAGAGATATACATTAGAGAGCTTAAGAATACAACAACGTTTATCGAAAGCTCTGAATACAAAAGAAGATAAAGACCAAACAAAACTGCAATATTCTCCCGGAATACACCAAAAGTAATAGTTCTGTGATATAGTTTTAGTTGGATGTTGTGATTTGTTTACTTTAATTATTTGTTTTATTTATTAGTTTTAATTTTGTGTCGTGTTGTTCATTAATTTTAATAATGATAACTGAATATATGATTCTGATGTAAACTAAATCGTAAGTCAAGCTTTAATTATATTTTCTTAAATATGAACATATGTATAAGAAAAACTTTCTTCAACAGAATTTAATAAAATCTAAACTACTCCTGAAGAAGTCGACAACCTTATCGACGAAACGTTGAGTGAAAGATGAAGTAAATTGTTTTATTTACATTTAATTTTTAATGACCATAGTTAGCCGAAAAGACTACTGTCTTAACTGTCAAAACATACTTTCGTTTTATCATAATGATCCATTGTCAGGTGGACATTGTGGAGTTACTAGAACCCTTAACAAATTAAAAAACAATTGTTCTTGGAAAAATATGACAAAAGATGTCATAAAGTATGTCAAAGCCTGTTTACCCTGTCAAAAAAATAAATCAGTACCAAAATCTATACAGCCTTTAATAATTACCCAAACACCTTGCAAAACATTCGATACAGTCGTGATAGATACCGTAGGGCCATTTATAAAATCTAACAACGGTAATGAATATGCAGTAACAATGATGTGCGATCTCAGAAAATTTTTAATAATAACTCCAGTTACGGACAAAAGTGCTGCAACGATAGCCAAAGCCATTTTTGAAAATCTAATTTTAATTTTTGGACCATCAAAAAATATACTTACTGATAGAGGTACAGAGTAAAAAATCAATTAGTGCAAAATTGATGCCAACTATTAGGAATTAGTCATGGAACTTCTACCGCTTATCATCAACTTTAGGGACGATAGAAAGATCTCATCGTACACATAACGAATATTTACGTCATTATATGTCTATTGAAAGAACAGACTGGGATGAGTGGTTGCCGTACTTTGAATATTGCTATAACACAACCCCGTCGGTTGTTCATAATTATTGTCCATACGAATTGGTTTTTGGAAAGTTACCAAATCCCTTGAATTTTGCACAAACTAATGAAGTAGAACCGACATATAACGTAGATGCTTACGAAAAAGAAATAAAATTCAGACTCCAAACAGCACAATGTAGAGCAAAATCGCTAGTCGAAAAAGCAACAGCAAAACATCCAATATGATAAAAAATCTAGATTTCAAATACTTAAACCAAATGATTATGTACTTATACGAAATGATGCAGGCCATAAGTTACAGTCTCTTTATAATGGACCATTTAAACTTCTAGAAGTCAACAGTAAAGGAAATTGTTTAATTCAAATAGACGATAACAGAACACAAGAAGTGCACAAGAATCGATTGAAGAAATTCGAAATTAACAATTAAAGTTTAGATTGAAATGTAAAAATATAAAAATATATGTAAATAATTTTAAATGAAAAAAAATGAAAACCAAATTCAAAAAACATTAATTGTTTACAGTCAAATATAAAAATATAAATAATTTTAAATAAAAAAAAAAAAAAAAAACAAAATGAAAACCAAAATCAAAAAAAAAAAACATTATTTGTATACAGTCAAATATTATGTTCCCTTAGTGTGAATCTATGTTCCAAAAAGGGAAGGGATGACATTAAATTATTCAAGACTACCAGCTTTTTCTTCAAGTTTATTGTAAATATAAATATATACTGAATTGTGAAAAGTGAAAATTAATTTGAGTACAAAAATTAACAATTATGTACTTTTGTAAATTTATAAATTAGAATGACCTTCATTCTTTCCAAAAGGGGAAGGTGTAGTGAGCTAAACAACATACTTATCTTCGCTGGGTATGTATGAGTATTTAGTAAGTAAGGTAGGATAAGAGTATTGTTTCATAATAAACCTCCAAACTAACAGCGTGTATTATCTATTTGTCTACATGGCGACCGTGACTAAATAAAATAATTTGTCATACTGATTCATCCGTAAAAACAAACAAAAATTTGAGAGCAAACGCAAATTAAAGAAAATAAAACAACAGTTGTGCAAAAAGCAAGCAAAATTTATTCCTTTAAAAAACAAAAATCTACATAATCATTACTTTTTTTACATAAAATAAAGAAAAATTGATTCAAAATGAGAAATTACTTCCTAATACTACGCTAAGTTTATTCGTCTGACCTATAAATTAATTTGTTTCATAAATTAGAAGGCCTACAAACTTTAACAAATATATATACATGTACTCATATGTACATAAATGTGATCATGTACATATACAAAGTTTAATTGCATAAAATCTTATCTCATTATTAAATAAAACATTTTTTGGCAACACCTTTTGTTTTCTTATTGGAATATTTCTCACAATAATATTATTTGCTTACACACATGTATTTCAAACATACATGTATGTATGTAAGTATATTTATAAAAATATAAACATACAGATGTATGAGCAAGAAAAAAATATGGAGTGGAATTTTTTAAACAATGGAGTAAATAAAGAAACAAATGAGAGTAAATGCCATTTAATGGTTATTTTTTTTATAAATTCAAATTTGCAAATAAGAGAAAAACCATTTAAGAGAAAATATTGTATTGATGTAGAAATAAAGTTTGAAATTGAACGAAGTTCATTTAATAGTAATTTACGCTTGCCTGTATAATCAAACATAAGCATGGATACGAAAGTATTGTGTGTAAAAATGTATATAAATGAACTACAAACAATGTTACCACATATGAAGAAAAACTTCCATATTAACTTTTGAACAAATTTTCATATATGTATATTGAATAGTAAAATAAAAATATACAAATGTATATATGTAAACAAAAACAAGCAAAAGAATAAGGAAAATTAAATACGTATGTTGCAACTGAAACAAAATTACTTCCCGTTTTTTTGCAAATCATTATTATTTACAAAACTAAATTTACAAGTATAATAAAACCCAATGGTTTAAATATTTAAATATTTTAATTATCATCCCAAATAAATAAACTAAATACCTATAAAAATACTTTAAATGAATAATTTTTAAATTCACTATATTTATATACATATTTGTAAAGAATTTTACATTTTTACTATAATTCCAAATTCTTTATTGATTTTTGTGTGCTTAAAATAAAACCACTCAAAACTCATTTTTTTCGTCAATGAACAAAGATTTTATTCTATTTGAAAACATTTTGATTATTTAAAGTTACACTTATTAAAGTGTTTAAATGCAAAAGATTTTTTTCTGTTTTGTTTTAAGCTCTGGTTTGTGCTTTTGAGTTTGAATTTTAATAATAGGGATTCGTCGTAGGTGATTAGTAAATCAGTAATTTTAAATATTGGTTGGCCATTGAGCAATAACTACATTGACTTGTATGTATAATGTATAAATATTACTCTTACCATAAATGCGGCCTTAATGACAGAAGATAAACCCGAAAAACCGATATGGTCCGAAATACTGGCTCAATTGGACACTGATAAAGTTAGTTTTGAGAAATCATATAAGTGCCTTAACAAAAGCAATTTGCCTGACAGGCACACCCGAGTAAAACATTTAAATTTACTAGCCATTCATTACAATCATATAGTGACAACATCTAGGAATTTACGACATATATTAACTAAAGAGCAAAGATTAATTACTGAACAGTTAATAGGGAAAATAAGAACAAAATTTGGGGGTATTTTAGAAAAATTAGGTGTTGTTAACACATTACCAACGTCATTAGAAGAATCATTTGTAGTAAATTTCGATATTGTGGCAAAATTTAATAGTGTCACAACAGATACCCAACCCGTAAATCAAATTTTTCAATTTCGTCAAAATTAAAGGAAGGAACTTTCAAAATAATCAGAATAGAGGACGAAGAAATTACTACCAAAATAGTCAAAGCCGAAACAATAATTATAGGAATCATAGTAATGTTATTTTTCAACAGAATCTTTCGCGAATACAGCAGAGTAGGACAAACCAACGAAATAATCGTCTAGTTGAAACTATTCAGGAAAACTTGCAGAGTCCTCTGGGGCAAGAAGAAACACAAAATTAAATACGAATACTTAAGAATTTCTACATATTGATAGCTTAGACTTAAATCTAGCGACCTATATAACTTTGGATTTAGACTTTGCCAACGAGCAAAAAACGTTTTTAGTTGATACGGGTGCGGACACATCGCTTATAAAAGCACATTCAATTGCTTGTAGAAATCGAATAAATTTTAACAATATAGTTAGTGTAAAAGGTATCGGTGAAGGTATTATAAAAAGCACAGGGGCAATAAATGAAATTTGTACGTTGGAAACGTTACACTTAGTCATACTTTCACGTCGTGGAAAATGAGTTCGCTCTTCCATGTGATGGATTGTTAGGTTTTGATTTTATCTCAAAATATAATTGTCTTCTGGATTATAGATCATATAAATTACATATTAGGCCAAAATACTTATCTTATGACATCACATTAGACATTTGTCAGGGTCCCACTTCAAATACGGTCATTATACCAGCAAGATCGGAAGTATTTCGAAAAATTAATATTAGCATAGGTAGCGACACCTTAGTGCCAAATCAGGAACTAGCGCCATATGTTATCGTTCAAAATTGTTTGATTTCTAAGGAGAGACCTTATATAAAAATTCTCAATGCAAATTCAGAAAACATTACGCTTCGCAATATAGTTTTAAAAAAAGAGAAAGTTGATGATTACGAAATCAAGATCCCAGATTATTACACCGTGAATGGGAAAGAAGTTATCTTAGATAAATTATCAATAAATTTTTCTTTATTTGTCAAACCACAATTAACCAGTTTATGCTCCAAGTTTAGCGATCTTTTTGCACTCGAGGTCAAAAAGATCACAGCAAATAATTTCTATAAACAGAAATTTAGAGTTTCCGACAAAACACCTGTTTAAATAAAAAATTATCGGATACCTCATTCCCAAAAGGCGGAAATAAATACTCAAGTTAATAAGTTACGTGCAGACGGAATCATTGAACCGTCCTGTTCAGAATACAATAGCCCTGTTCTTTTAGTTCCAAAGAAAAACTTACCAGGAGAAAATACGAAAAGATGGCGAATGGTGTTTGGCTATAGGCAAATAAATAAAAAGTTGTTATCAGATAAATATCCTTTGCCTAGAATAGACGAAATATTGGATCAGTTAAGTAGAGCTAAATATTTTTCATGCCTAGACTTAATGTCTGGTTTTCATCAGATCGAGCTAGAAGAAAATTCACGAGACATCACCTCGTTTACCTTACGGACTAAAAATTGCGCCTAATTCTTTTCAACGTATGATGGTTTAATTTCTTTTATTTCATTACAAAATTCTCTCGCCCTTATAATTTCTCATTGCTTGAGAAATTATAAGCAAAAAAAGGATTTATTAATTGGACAATAAATCCTTATCCTAAATTTATTCATGGTCCTTCTCAACAGTGAACTGGTAACCTATCCAAGAAAAATCCACTGCATCATCAAGGTAAAGCCGGGAAGAAAAGTAACGAACGCAAGTACTACCTACAAACATACATACATAAAACACTATTTTTAAAAAATGGCAATGTAAGTAGAAAATTTTCATATACATACATATATACTACCTACATATATAACTAAATAGAAAAATCTCTTAAAACAAATAAATTTAAATTGAAAAGTTTTACACACTAAAAAAGAAAAATTTTTTAAAAAGAAAAAAGTTTCCCCAACTTAAAAGAAAAATTCTAAAAAGTGCCCAAAGAAAGTGATACAATTTAAAAATTTCTAAAAATAAAATTTCCCAAAATTGTTCTCTTATTAAAGTGCCAAAATAAATATAAAAAACTAACAAATGCCTACATATATACATACATAAATGTACATACATACATAAATACTTAAAAATTGCAAAACCCAAAGGAATAGCCAAAATTAAATAATAATTAAAGTTTAAAGAATCCTGAAGAAAATTTTAAGTTAAAATTGAATATCTAAAAGGTAAAAAATCTCTTTTTAATCGTTTCCTTAAATTTTCTAAAACCTTAAAATTAAAAGTTAAAAAATTAATTATAATCAAGTAACTCACCTATACAAAAAAAAAATAAATAAATAAATCCTATGTATATACTTAGTTAAATTGCCAAAGGTGAAAAATTAAAAGTGCATAAATAATTTATCAGTTGCCAATTTTCATTTGCCTAAAACTGCAAAAGAGTGAAAAAAAAACAACAACAAAAATCCAATAAGAAAAACCTTGAAAAATATTACATTTTCAAGTTCAGTGACCTATTTAATCTCTGAAAGAAAAAAAAATCATAAGTAAATAGGAGAGTGTTAAATTTGTCAAAAAACCACCACCATTCCTATCTTAATACAGCAGAAAAAAAAAGCAGAGATTAAACATCGTACATACACACATACTCTTAATATTGATGATCATCTATTTACTTGTGCTCTTGTGGAACAAAAACCGCACAGTGGGTTATGTTAATAAAAAATTGCTACAAAATAGAAAATATATTTATTAGTTCAATAATTTTAATGCATTTTAAATAAATTTAAATTTCTTGTGCTCTTGTAAAACAAAAGAAACAAACAAAAACCACACAGTGGGTTATGTTAATAAAAAATTGCTACAAAATAGAAAATATATTTATTAGTTCTACAATTTTAATGAATTTTAAATAAATTTAAATTTCTTGTGCTCTTGTAAAACAAAAGAAACAAACAATAACCACACAGTGGGTTATGTTAATAAAAAATTTGCTACAAAATAGAAAATATATTTATTAGTTCAACATTTTTAATGCATTTTAAATAAATTTAAATTTCATCTGCTCTGTGGAAAAATAAAAAATAACGAATGAAGGAATGAGAGTGTTTGTGATAAATAGCATGTTTGTTATAGGTCTTCAGCGACTGCGCAAACATATATGTATGCACTAAAAAATTAAAGAGAAATTACATGCATAAAAAATACGATTGAAATTTATTTCTCTTTGTAATTGGCAATTTGGTTAAAATTTCAAAGTTCTTATATATGCACTTGTTAGCACAGTGGTTATTAATGGTGTAAAATTTAAAAAACAAATTATTTAAATAATACTATGAGTTTATTTTACCTTGGTTTTGGCAATTTAGAAATTAACATACAACAATAAACAAAAATCATTTACAGTGGCACAGTGGTATAACATTTAACAAAAAATAAAAATTGGGAGATTAAAATAATTTGTTACAATATTAATTTTAAATAAAATTTTACATAAATAAAACAAATATACACATTTCATACTATTAAATCTCAAATTTAAAAATATTTCATCTGCTACTTGCGGTTAAAAATTATTACATTGATATTCGTAAAAACTTATTAAAAGTGAAATAAATATCTATTAAAAATTTGTTGAAAGTTTCTATTGTTCGATTCGATTCCATTATACTTACTTAGCTTAGGATATATTATTCACAAACAAACAAAGCGGTTTTCAAAAATCAAAGTTATAAACGATTTGATAGGAATTAAAAAGGTACATTCAGATATCCAAATTAAAAAGGATTTACGCTATATTTTACAAAGTGTTTAGAATCTGAATCTGACTTATTCTACAGTTGTATTTCCATCATATCTGTAATAAATTTTATAGCTGTTTTAAAAGCAACAAAAAAGAATCTTAAACCCAAATTTCACATTTAAATTATTTGGTAATTGTTTTATTCAATTATCAAAGCAAAAAATGAATTTTTTTTCTCTGAAATATACTGAAAACCAAACAAAACAAAAATGTCAGTCAGTCGGAGGCGATTCGCATTTGACGTGAAAAATTTGATTGCATTTTGCAAAAAATGTGACCAAGAGTCCTCAGGCGACTCCGAGTCCCTTTTTGGACATTAAAAGAAAAGATATTGATTCACGTTGGGCTAAAGTGGGAGAGTCCTTTGAGGAAGTTATGCTCTCTGATGAAAAGGAGGATGTTAGAGCTAATATTCAACAACAATATGATTCTTGCATGGACATTTATTATTCTACACTTTCTAAACTTCTCGATTTAGTAAAATTGGCGAAAGAAAGAGATGATACGCGAGTAGGCGTGGATTCAGCGTCTCATATCGAAAATTGTAGTACTGGACTGAAGCTTCCCCCGTGTGATACACAAATATTTTCAGGAGGTTACGAAGATTGGCCGGCGTTTCGCGATATGTTCACGGCAGTATATATAAACCATCCCAGGCTAACTCCGGCAGAAAAATTATACCATCTCAGAAACAAGACCACTGAAACTGCAGGAGCAATAGTCAAAAGATTCCCTTTAACTGATAACAATTTCACTTTAGCCTGGCAAGCTCTTAAATTACGTTACGAAAATGTACGAGTATTAGTCGATAATCAAATTAGAAACCTTTTTAATATTCCCACAGCTCTAAAAGAGGATAGTGAATCCCTTCAAAACATCCACAGTGCAGTTTCTGATTGCATAGCAATGCTACAAACCCATTCTAGTTGGGATCCCATTCTAGTAAATTTAATATATTCTAAACTCCCGCACGAAACTTTAGCTCAGTGGGAACAATCACTTAACGCGAGTAGAGAGTTGCCCAAGTGGTCTCAACTGAGTTGAGACCACTTGTTGAGTTGAGTTTCTTCTCAAAAGATGCGAAGTTGTGGAAAGAATTTTTACAATTAAAGATACCAAATCTTCTTTTTTAAGCCAAAATGAGCCAAAGCAAAAGGTGCAATTATACGCATCCCAAGAAAAACTTAATACAAATGTAAATTGTGTGATCAAGATCACAGTTTGAGAATATGTCCACGATTTCGTAAACTTACAATTGAAGAGAGAGTAGATTTTGTTTTTAAAAATCAATTTTGTAATAATTGCTTGTCGCAATCTCATACTAAAAGAAATTGTGCTAGTAAAAATACTTGCCTTAACTGCGGGAAAAAGCATCACACCATGCTTCATATGCGTTCTGTAAATAATCCCCGAAATAATATGGAACCAAAGTTCCCAAATAAAAATGCGAATCCATATCAGCCTCAAAAGTCTAATACTAATGTATCTAATATTAATGCTGAAATTCCCGAACATAATGAATTAATAATTCAACCTTCAACTTCTAATTCTAGTAATTTTCCACAAATCAACGCTAATTACGCTACAAATAATGCAAACGTATTGCTACGAACAGCTCTAGTTCAAATTGAATGTAGAGGTGAATTGTTCACTATTCGAGCATTGATTGATCCCGGCTCTGAACGAACTTTTCTGTCCGAGAAAGTAAGGGCTCGTTTAAACATTAATGCAAGAAAATCTCATTATGAAATTGTGGGAATCGGAGGCCAAAGCCAAAAGGCTGAAAAGGAATGTGATTTGGTCTTAGTATCAAAAATTAATAATTTCCGTTTTAAAATATCTGCTATAGTTTTACCTAAAGTGACAAATCAAATTCCGTCAGTGTCGTTTAATGTTACTAATATAAGTGATCTTTCAAATCTTGAACTAGCGGATCCTTATTTCAATATTTCGGCTCCAATCGACTTGGTCCTTGGGAACGATAGTGAGCGTTTAATTAATCTTTAAGGTATTAAAAGAGATATTTGTGGTTCTGCATCTGCGTACAGAACAATATTCGGTTGGGTTCTTAGCGGCCCAATTCAGACACAGCCAATATTTTCGCTATCAACATGTGTTAGTTCTGAAGAAGATAACAGTTTGGACGTGTTAGTAAAGAAATTCTGGGAGCAGGAAGAAATTCCGTCACCTCGACTTGTTTCATCAGAAGATGATTACTGCGAAACATTTTACCAACAAACAACTAAACGGCTATCGGATGGTCGTTACATGGTGAGATTGCCATTTAGGCAAGATTTTCCTACTTCTCGCTTCTTAGGTTCTTCGCGGTATGTTGCTCTCAGTCAATATGCTCGAATGGAACAAATGTTGGCAAAAGACCCTTTATTAAGTACGCAGTATAACGACGTTCTTACTGAATATATCACTCTTAATCATATGGAGGAAACAACATCTTGTGAATATATCTCAGAGAACAAATATAACTCTTTTTACCTTCCACACCATGCAGTCGTCATTCCAGAAAGTAAAACTACAAGGGTCAGAGTAGTTTTTAACGCATCACGAAAAACTAAGTCCGGATTTTCATTGAACGACGTTCTTTACTCAGGTCCCACTCTGCAAAATGATCTAATGTCCATAATATTGAATTGGAGACTTTATAAGTTTGTGTTCAACGGGGACATTCAAAAAATGTACCGCCAAATTTTGATAGATCCAAAAGACAGGCCATACCAAAGAATTCTTTTTCAAAAGTCCCCGCGGGAGGCAGTCAAAGATTATCAATTAAAAACCGTAACATTTGGTATTAATTGCGCCCCTTTTCTCGCCATTAGAACTTTATTACAATTAGCATCTGATTCTGAAAAACAATTTACAAGGGCGAGTACAATTTTACGGAAAGAAACTTATGTCGATGATGTCCTCTCCGGAGATCATACGATCGAAGGCGCAATTAAAGCGCAAAATGAACTTGTGCGAACGCTAGAATCTGCAGGTTTTTTACTTAAGAAAATTACCTCAAACGACTCAAGATTACTTAATTCTTTTCTTTATGATTCAAACTTTCTAAAATTTTATGATTCAAGCGCACCGAAAACTCTCGGCATTCGTTGGAACGCGCTTACTGACTCGTTTACGTATGCTTTTCAACCAATTCCTCAATCTGCGAAAATAACAAAAAGGAAAATATTGTCATCTGTTGCAAAATTATTTGATCCCGCAGGCTGGATATCTCCTGTCGTTATCAAAGGCAAGATTCTCATCCAGCAACTGTGGTTGGAACGAATCGATTGGGATGATAACGTAAGTTCCGATTCTCTCCGAATCTGGAACGAAATAGTTACCGAAATAATTAAGTCGCTCCTTTAGCCTCAATAACGTTGCCTAGATTGGAGCTCTCTGGCGCTGTTATGTTAGCGAAATTAGTAAAACATACTATATCTACAATTAATATCACCTGGCATGAAACATTTTTATGGTGTGATTCATCTATTGTCCTAGGATGGTTAGCTAAACCACCAGCAACATGGAAGGAAATTTATGTTTCTAACCGAATAGGGCAAATTCATCATCTACTTCCAGACGCTAAATGGCGCCATGTTCCGACCCATTGCAACCCAGCAGATTTAGGGTCAAGAGGTTGTAGACCACAAGATCTTATACATAATAGTTTATGGTGGAGTGTACCTGCTTACTAATACACATAAAAATACCTATAAATTAATTTGTTTAATAAATTAGAAGGCCTACAAACTTTAACAAATATATATACATGTACATAAATGTGATCATGTACATATACAAAGTTTAATTGCATAAAATCTTATCTCATTATTAACAAAACATTTTTTGGCAACACCTTTTGTTTTCTTATTGGAATATTTCCCCCAATAATCATATTTTCTTACACACATGTATTTCAAACATACATGTATGTATGTAAGTATATTTATAAAAATATAAACATACAGATGTATGAGCAAGAAAAAAAATATAGAGTGGAATTTTTCAAACAATGGAGTAAATAAAGAAACAAATGAGAGTAAATGCCATTTAAGGGTTATTTTTTTATAAATTCAAATTTGCAAATAAGAGAAAAACCATTTAAGAGAAAATATTGTATTGATTTAGAAATTTAGAAATAAAGTTTGAAATTGAACGAAGTTCATTTAATAGTAATTTACGCTTGCCTGTATAATCAAACATAAGCATGGATACGAAAGTATTGTGTGTAAAAATTTATATAAATGAACTACAAACAGTGTTACCACATATGAAGAAAAACTTCCATATTAACTTTTGAACAAATTTTCATACATGTATATTGAATAGTAAAATAAAAATATACAAATGTATATATGTAAATGTATATATGTAAACAAAAACAAGCAAAAGAATAAGCAAAATTAAATACGTATGTTGAAACTGAAACAAAATTACTTCCCGGTTTTTGCAAATCATTATTATTTACAAAACTAAATTTACAACCCAATGGTTTAAATATTTTAATTATCATCTCAAATAAATAAACTAAATACCTATAAAAATACTTTAAATGAATAATTTTTGAATTCACTATATTTATACACATATTTGTAAAGAATTTCACATTTTTACTATAATTCCAAATTCTTTATTGATTTTTGTGTGCTTAAAATAAAACCACTCAAAACTCATTTTTTTCGTCAATGAACAAAGATTTTATTCTATTTGAAAACATTTTGATTATTTAAAGTTACACTTATTAAAGTGTTTAAATGCAAAAGATTTTTTTCTGTTTTGTTTTAAGCTCTGGTTTGTGATTTTGAGTTTGAATTTTAATAATAGGGATTCGTCGTAGGTGATTAGTAAATCAGTAATTTTAAATGTTGGTTGGCCATTGAGCAATAACTACATTGACTTGTATGTATAATATATAAATATTACTCTTACCATAAATGCGGCCTTAATGACAGAAGACAAACCCGAAAAACCGATATGGTCCGAAATACTGGCTCAATTGGAAACTGATAAAGTTAGTTTTGAGAAATCATATAAGTGCCTTAACAAAAGCAATTTGCCTCACAGGCACACCCGAGTAAAACATTTAAATTTACTAGCCATTCATTACAATCATATAGTGACAACATCTAAGAATTTACGACATATATTAACTAAAGAGCAAAGATTAATTACTGAACAAATAATAGGGAAAATAAGAACAAAATTTGGGGGTATTTTAGAAAAATTAGGTGTTGTTAACACATTACCAACGTCATTAGAAGAATCATTTGTAGTAAATTTCGATATTGTGGCAAAATTTAATAGTGTCACAACAGATACCCAACCCGTAAATCAAATTTTTCAATTTCGTCAAAATTAAAGGAAGGAACTTTCAAAATAATCAGAATAGAGGACGAAGAAATTACTACCAAAATAGTCAAAGCCGAAACAATAATTATAGGAATCATAGTAATGTTATTTTTCAACAGAATCTTTCGCGAATACAGCAGAGTAGGACAAACCAACGAAATAATCGTCTAGTTGAAACTATTCAGGAAAACTTGCAGAGTCCCCTGGGGCAAGAAGAAACACAAAATTAAATACGAATACTTAAGAATTTCTACATATTTATAGCTTAGACTTAAATCTAGCGACCTATATAACTTTGGATTTAGACTTTGCCAACGAGCAAAAAACGTTTTTAGTTGATACGGGTGCGGACACATCGCTTATAAAAGCACATTCAATTGCTTGTAGAAATCGAATAAATTTTAACAATATAGTTAGTTTAAAAGGTATCGGTGAAGGTATTATAAAAAGCACAGGGGCAATAAATGAAATTTGTACGTTGGAAACGTTACATTTAGTCATACTTTCACGTCATGTGATGGATTGTTAGGTCTTGATTTTATCTCAAAATATAATTGTCTTCTGGATTATAGATCATATAAATTACATATTAGGCCAAAATACTTATCTTATGACATCACATTAGACATTTGTCAGGGTCCCACTTCAAATACGGTCATTATACCAGCAAGATCGGAAGTATTTCGAAAAATTAATATTAGCATAGATAGCGACACCTTAGTGCCAAATCAGGAATTAGCGCCAAATGTTATCGTTCAAAATTGTTTGATTTCTAAGGAGAGACCTTATATAAAAATTCTCAATGAAAATTCAGAAAACATTACGCTTCGCAATATAGTTTTAAAAACAGAGAAAGTTGATGATTACGAAATCAAGATCCCAGATTATTACACCGTGAATGGGAAAGAAGTTATCTTAGATAAATTATCAATAAATTTTCCTTTATTTGTCAAACCACAATTAACCAGTTTATACTCCAAGTTTAGCGATCTTTTTGCACTCGAGGTCGAAAAGATCACAACAAATAATTTCTATAAACAGAAATTTAGAGTTTCCGACAAAACACCTGTTTAAATAAAAAATTATCGGATACCTCATTCCCAAAAGGCGGAAATAAATACTGAAGTTAATAAGTTACGTGCAGACGGAATCATTGAACCGTCCTGTTCAGAATACAATAGCCCTGTTCTTTTAGTTCCAAAGAAAAACTTACCAGGAGAAAATACGAAAAGATGGCGAATGGTGTTTGGCTATAGGCAAATAAATAAAAAGTTGTTATCAGATAAATATCCTTTGCCTAGAATAGACGAAATATTGGATCAGTTAAGTAGAGCTAAATATTTTTCATGCCTAGACTTAATGTCTGGTTTTCATCAGATCGAGCTAGAAGAAAATTCACGAGACATCACCTCGTTTACCTTACGGACTAAAAATTGCGCCTAACACTTTTCAACGTATGATGGTTTAATTTTTTTTATTTCATTACAAAATTCTCTCGCCCTTATAATTTCTAATTGCTTGAGAAATTATAAGCAAAAAAAGGATTTATTAATTGGACAATAAATCCTTATCCTAAATTTATTCATGGTCCTTCTCAACAGTGAACTGGTAACCTATCCAAGAAAAATCCACTGCATCATCAAGGTAAAGCCGGGAAGAAAAGTAACGAACGCAAGTACTACCTACAAACATACATACATAAAACACTATTTTTAAAAAAATGGCAATGTAAGTAGAAAAATTTCATATACATACATATATACTACCTACATATATAACTAAATAGAAAAATCCCTTAAAACAAATAAATTTAAATTGAAAAGTTTTCCACACTAAAAAAGAAAAATTTTTTAAAAAGAAAAAAGTTTCCCCAACTTAAAAGAAAAATTCTAAAAAGTGCCCAAAGAAAGTGATACAATTTAAAAATTTCTAAAAATAAAATTTTCCAAAATTGTTCTCTTATTAAAGTGCCAAAATAAATATAAAAAACTAACAAGTGCCTACATATATACATACATAAATGTACATACATACATAAATACTTAAAAATTGCAAAACCCAAAGGAATAGCCAAAATTAAATAATAATTAAAGTTTAAAGAATCCTGAAGAAAATTTTAAGTTAAAATTGAATATCTAAAAGGTAAAAAATCTCTTTTTAATCGTTTCCTTAAATTTTCTAAAACCTTAAAATTAAAAGTTAAAAAATTAATTAAAATCAAGTAACTCACCTATACAAAAAAAAATAAATAAATAAATCCTATGTATATACTTAGGTAAATTGCCAAAGGTGAAAAATTAAAAGTGCATAAATAATTTATCAGTTGCCAATTTTCATTTGCCTAAAACTGCAAAAGAGTAAAAAAAAACAACAACAAAAATCCAATAAGAAAAACCTTGAAAAATATTACATTTTCAAGTTCAGTGACCTATTTAATCTCTGAAAGAAAAAAAAATCATAAGTAAATAGGAGAGTGTTAAATTTGTCAAAAAACCACCACCATTCCTATCTTAATACAGCAGAAAAAAAAAGCAGAGATTAAACATCGTACATACACACATACTCTTAATATTGATGATCATCTATTTACTTGTGCTCTTGTGGAACAAAAAGAAACAAGCAAAATCCGCACAGTGGGTTATGTTAATAAAAAATTGCTACAAAATAGAAAATATATTTATTAGTTCAATAATTTTAATGCGTTTTAAATAAATTTAAATTTCTTGTGCTCTTGTAAAACAAAAGAAACAAACAAAAACCACACAGTGGGTTATGTTAATAAAAAATTGCTACAAAATAGAAAATATATTTATTAGTTCAACAATTTTAATGAATTTTAAATAAATTTAAATTTCTTGTGCTCTTGTAAAACAAAAGAAACAAACAATAACCACACAGTGGGTTATGTTAATAAAAAATTTGCTACGAAATAGAAAATATATTTATTAGTTCAACATTTTTAATGCATTTTAAATAAATTTAAATTTCATCTGCTCTGTGGAAAAATAAAAAATAACGAATGAAGGAGTGAGAGTGTTTGTGATAAATAGCATGTTTGTTATAGGTCTTCAGCGACTGCGCAAACATATATGTATGCACTAAAAAATTAAAAAGAAATTAATGCATAACAAATACGATTGAAATTTATTTCTCTTTGTAATTGGCAATTTGGTTAAAATTTCAAAGTTCTTATTTATGCACTTGTTAGCACAGTGGTTATTAATGGTGTAAAATTTAAAAAACAAATTATTTAAATAATACTATGAGTTTATTTTACCTTGGTTTTGGCAATTTAGAAATTAACATACAACAATAAACAAAAATCATTTACAGTGGCACAGTGGTATAACATTTAACAAAAAATAAAAATTGGGAGATTAAAATAATTTGTTACAATATTAATTTTAAATAAAATTTTACACAAATAAAACAAATATATTCACATTTAATACTATTAAATCTCAAATTTAAAAATATTTCATCTGCTACTTGCGGTTAAAAATTATTACATTGATATTCGTAAAAACTTATTAAAAGTGAAATAAATATCTATTAAAAATTTGTTGAAAGTTTCTATTGTTCGATTCGATTCCATTATACTTACTTAGCTTAGGATATATTATTCACAAACAAACAAAGCGGTTTCCAAAAATCAAAGTTATAAACGATTTGATAGGAATTAAAAAGGTACATTCAGATATCCAAATTAAAAAGGATTTACGCTATATTTTACAAAGTGTTTAGAATCTGAATCTGACTTATTCTACAGTTGTATTTCCATCATATCCGTAATAAATTTTATAGCTGTTTTAAAAGCAACAAAAAAGAATCTTAAACCCAAGTTTCACATTTAAATTATTTGGTAATTGTTTTATTCAATTATCAAAGCAAAAAATGATTTTTTTTTCTCTGAAATATACTGAAAACCAAACAAAACAAAAATGTCAGTCAGTCGGAGGCGATTCGCATTTGACGTGAAAAATTTGATTGCATTTTGCAAAAAATGTAACCAAGAGTCCTCAGGCGACTCCGAGTCCCTTTTAGACATTAAAAGAAAAGATATTGATTCACGTTGGGCTAAAGTGAGGAAGTTATGCTCTCTGATGAAAAGGAGGATGTTAGAGCTAATATTCAACAACAATATGATTCTTGCATGGACATTTATTATTCTACACTTTCTAAACTTCTCGATTTAGTAAAATTGGCGAAAGAAAGAGATGATACGCGAGTAGGCGTGGATTCAGCGTCTCAAATCGAAAATTGTAGTACTGGACTGAAGCTTCCCCCGTGTGATACACAAATATTTTCAGGAGGTTACTAAGATTGGCCGGCATTTCGCGATATATTCACGGCAGTATATATAAACCATCCCAGGCTAACTCCGGCAGAAAAATTATACCATCTCAGAAACAAGACCACTGAAACTGCAGGAGCAATAGTCAAAAGATTCCCTTTAACTGATAACAATTTCACTTTAGCCTGGCAAGCTCTTAAATTACGTTACGAAAATGTACGAGTATTAGTCGATAATCAAATTAGAAACCTTTTTAATATTCCCACAGCTCTAAAAGAGGATAGTGAATCCCTTCAAAACATCCACAGTGCAGTTTCTGATTGCATAGCAATGCTACAAACCTTAGGAGTCTCAGTAGAAGGTTAGGATCCCATTCTAGTAAATTTAATATATTCTAAACTCCCGCACGAAACTTTAGCTCAGTGGGAACAATCACTTAACGCGAGTAGAGAGTTGCCCAAGTGGTCTCAACTGAGTGAGTTTCTTCTCAAAAGATGCGAAGTTGTGGAAAGAATTTTTACAATTAAAGATACCAAATCTTCTTTTTTAAGCCAAAATGAGCAAAGCAAAAGGTGCAATTATACGCATCCCAAGAAAAACTTAATTACAAATGTAAATTGTGTGATTAAGATCACAGTTTGAGAATATGTCCACGATTTCGTAAACTTACAATTGAAGAGAGAGTAGATTTTGTTATTAAAAATCAATTTTGTAATAATTGCTTGTCGCAATCTCATACTAAAAGAAATTGTGCTAGTAAAAATACTTGCCTTAACTGCGGGAAAAAGCATCACACCATGCTTCATATGCGTTCTGTAAATAATCCCCGAAATAATATGGAACCAAAGTTCCCAAATAAAAATGCGAATCCATATCAGCCTCAAAAGTCTAATACTAATGTATCTAATATTAATGCTGAAATTCCCGAACATAATGAATTAATAATTCAACCTTCAACTTCTAATTCTAGTAATTTTCCACAAATCAACGCTAATTATGCTACAAATAATGCAAACGTATTGCTACGAACAGCTCTAGTTCAAATTGAATGTAGAGGTGAATTGTTCACTATTCGAGCATTGATTGATCCCGGCTCTGAACGAACTTTTCTGTCCGAGAAAGTAAGGGCTCGTTTAAACATTAAAGCAAGAAAATCTCATTATGAAATTGTGGGAATCGGAGGCCAAAGCCAAAAGGCTGAAAAGGAATGTGATTTGGTCTTAGTATCAAAAATTAATAATTTCCGTTTTAAAATATCTGCTATAGTTTTACCTAAAGTGACAAATCAAATTCCGTCAGTGTCGTTTAATGTTACTAATATAAGTGATCTTTCAAATCTTGAACTAGCGGATCCTTATTTCAATATTTCGGCTCCAATCGACTTGGTCCTTGGGAACGATAGTGAGCGTTTAATTAATCTTGAAGGTATTAAAAGAGATATTTGTGGTTCTGCATCTGCGTACAGAACAATATTCGGTTGGGTTCTTAGCGGCCCAATTCAGACACAGCCAATATTTTCGCTATCAACATGTGTTAGTTCTGAAGAAGATAACAGTTTGGACCTGTTAGTAAAGAAATTCTGGGAGCAGGAAGAAATTCCGTCACCTCGACTTGCTTCATCAGAAGATGATTACTGCGAAACATTTTACCAACAAACAACTAAACGGCTATCGGATGGTCGTTACATGGTGAGATTGCCATTTAGGCAAGATTTTCCTACTTCTCGCTTCTTAGGTTCTTCGCGGTATGTTGCTCTCAGTCAATATGCTCGAATGGAACAAATGTTGGCAAAAGACCCTTTATTAAGTACGCAGTATAACGACGTTCTTACTGAATATATCACTCTTGATCATATGGAGGAAACAACATCTTGTGAATATTTCTCAGAGAACAAATATAACTCTTTTTACCTTCCACACCATGCAGTCGTCAGACCCGAAAGTAAAACTACAAGGGTCAGAGTGGTTTTTAACGCATCACGAAAAACTAAGTCCGGATTTTCATTGAACGACGTTCTTTACTCAGGTCCCACTCTGCAAAATGATCTAATGTCCATAATATTGAATTGGAGACTTTATAAGTTTGTATTCAACGGGGACATTCAAAAAATGTACCGCCAAATTTTTATAGATCCAAAAGACAGGCCATACCAAAGAATTCTTTTTCAAAAGTCCCCGCGGGAGGCAGTCAAAGATTATCAATTAAAAACCGTAACATTTGGTATTAATTGCGCCCCTTTTCTCGCCATTAGAACTTTATTACAATTAGCATCTGATTCTGAAAAACAATTTACAAGGGCGAGTACAATTTTAGGGAAAGAAACTTATGTCGATGATGTCCTCTCCGGAGATCATACGATCGAAGGCGCAATTAAAGCGCAAAATAAACTTGTGCGAACGCTAGAATCTGCAGGTTTTTTACTTAAGAAAATTACCTCAAATGACTCAAGATTACTTAATTCTTTTCACAAAGATGATCTTTATGATTCAAACTTTCTAAAATTTTATGATTCAAGCGCAACGAAAACTCTCGGCATTCGTTGGAACGCGCTTACTGACTCGTTTACGTATGCTTTTCAACCAATTCCTCAATCTGCGAAAATAACAAAAAGGAAAATATTGTGTTCTGTTGCAAAATTATTTGATCCCGCAGGCTGGATATCTCCTGTCGTTATCAAAGGCAAGATTCTCATCCAGCAACTGTGGTTGGAACGAATCGATTGGGATGATAACGTAAGTTCCGATTCTCTCCGAATCTGGAACGAAATAATTACCGAAATAATTACCGATGCAAAAACCAAAGTCGCTCCTTTAGCCTCAATAACGTTGCCTAGATTGGAGCTCTCTGGCGCTGTTATGTTAGCGAAATTAGTAAAACATACTATATCTACAATTAATATCACCTGGCATGAAACATTTTTATGGTGTGATTCATCTATTGTCCTAGGATGGTTAGCTAAACCACCAGCAACATGGAAGGCAAATTCATCATCTACTTCCAGACGCTAAATGGCGCTATGTTCCGACCCATTGCAACCCAGCAGATTTAGGGTCAAGAGGTTGTAGACCACAAGATCTTATACATAATAGTTTATGGTGGAGTGGACCTGCTTGGCTGACAAATCCTCATACCGAATGGCCACAGAATAATCCATTAAAATTTGGTAAACCTAATGAAGTTATTGGCGTCGAAACTCAAAGCGATACTGTTCCCATCAGTAGCTTACATACTATAACCAAACAAGTTGATGTACTCGAAAGATTTTCCTCTTATACTAGAGCGTTACGAGTTCTAGCATATGTTTTTCGCTTTATAAGACATTTTAAACGTTCGTTTTCTGAGCCAACATTTCCATTGTTGTACACCAGTGCTCATTTAAGTCAAGCCGAAGTTAATTCTGTAAAAACAAGGCTTATTACTCTAGCTCAACAGAAATGCTATAAGTCTGAATATGATGCGCTCACTAATTCTCAAATTATAGCAAAAGAAAGCTCATTGTATGTACTAAATCCATTCCTGGATTCTAAAGGTGTATGGCGAGTAAACGGAAGGCTAGCAAATTCATTGCTACCTTATAATGAAAGATTTCCCGTTATATTGCCTTATGATTCGCAATTTTGCCATTTATATTTAGCGCACTTGCATGAAATTCTAGCACATGCCGATTGTAATTTAATGTGTCGCATGATACAAACTGAGTATTATATCCCTCGTCTAAAACTCCACATAAAAAAGCTTATACGTTTTTGTAAAACGTGCATAATACATAAGAGACAATCCTGTTCTCAGATTATGGCAGCCCTGCCATCCGATCGATGTTTTCTATCTTTTCCTTTTCATATTACTGGTGTCGATTTCGCAGGACCATTTGAGCTTAAAATTTCGACTCTTCGAAAGGCTTCGATTATAAAAGGTTACGCATGCATCTTCGTATGTTTCGCTACAAAAGCGGTGCATTTAGAGCCTTGCTCGAGTCTAACTACTGCTGCGTTTCAGGCAACCTTTTCACGATTTGTTGGCCGACGAGGTCTTCCTCAGAAAATAGTGTCCGACAATGGACGGAATTTTGTAGGCGCGAATCGAGCATTCCGGAGAGAATTTCGTATTTTTGTCAACTCAGTATCGGAAGACATTGCTGGAAAATATGTTACACAGGGCTTTGAATGGTCATTTATTCCGCCCCAGGCACCTCATATGGGTGGGATCTGGGAATCAGCCGTCAAAAGCTTTAAATATCATTTGAAAAGAATTTCTGGCGCTCATCGTTTTACTTTCGAAGAGTTCGCTACTGTATTAGCTCGTATAGAAGGCGTATTAAATTCGCGTCCCATATCCGCTGTCTCTGAAGACCCGTCTGATTTAACGGCTCTTACTCCCGGACACTTTCTCCGGGGTGGTCCTCTTATGGCTCTCCCTGAACCATACTGCGAAAACCTCTCTCTCATTAATCGTTGGGAAAAACTGGAGGCTATTCATCACCAGTTTGCCATAAAATGGAAGGAAGAGTATTTAAAATCACTTCATAAAAGGTATAAATGGAAGTTTTTAAGGCCCAATTTACAAGTGGACGATTTCGTAGTCATAATCGACGATCTTTTACCTCCCAGCGAATGGCGTCTAGGCAGGATTGAAAAAGTTCATTGGGGTTCGGACAAAAATGTTAGAGTTGTGGATATACGTACAACAATTGGTATCGTAACTCGCCCCATCGCCAAGCTTTGCTATCTACCTTATAATAATGTAACTAATATCAATGATGGCAATGCAGCCAAATAAAGATCTACTTATTTCCATTCCTACCATCCTATTTCCCATTATAGTTCTCGTTTTATCATTAAACGCTATTCTATTTCTATCATTACTTACTAGCTTTCTACTTCTAGGAGACGTTCTCAGGCACCTCGGGACCCAGCTGTCCACAAATGCCAATTGTGCCACCGGTTTCATTCAATACGATTTTGTAAGACGTTTTTGGCAATGCGCCCAGCCGAACGTAAAATAGTGGCGCGGCGGTTTGAATATTGTTTGAATTGCTTTGCGCGGACACATAATGTGTATAGTTGCGATAGCCCTGACAGCTGTATGTATTGTGGGCAGTTACACCACACACTTTTACACGACAGAAGGCGCACAAGGGCTCCAAGGCGCAGTGTGCACGAGCGTTTAGGCGATCGCCGACCGCCACAACAGCATCAACAGACGCCACATTAGCAGCAGCAGGCAACGTAACAACAGTAGGCAACGCAACGACAACCGTACCAACAATAACCGTACCAATAACCGTACCAACAACCGTACCAACAACCGTATCAACAACAACCGTATCAACAACAATCGTATCAACAGCAACCGTAATGTTAGCAGCGACCGTCGTCGCAACAACAGCAACAGGGATATTATGAGCCACAACCGTAACCGCAGCAGCCGCAGACACAACACCACCACCAACCGTAATCAACCCAACCAACAAATTATATCTGAAGCCATTCGTTCTTTAGCTGATGTGTTATGCGCAACATCATCTCAACAATAATTGCCACAGTGCAACGAGGGGCTCCATGGACAAATTAGCATATAGTTTTTATTTTCTTTTATATTTAATTACTTATAATTATTATTATGTTATATTTCTAAATGAATTTTTAATTAAAAGAAATATTAAATAATTATTGTAGTTTTTGACCTTTTTATATTTTTGAATTCTATTTTATTAATAAGCACTAGGTCTTTTTATAAAAATGTTATAATAATTTTTATTTTCTCAATATTTCGCTACACCATTGGGTAGCATCTTCAGGAAATAAAAATAATAATAGTTTTTTAAAAAATTTAAATGATTGAATAAAATTCAAATGAATGAAAAAATTTGTTGTCAATCAATTTAAAAAATTCTAACATTTCAATACATTCAAATAACAACATTTCAAAAGCAAATAAAAATTAAAATTAAATTAAAACATTGAATGAATTTGATAATTCCATCAAATTTACAATAGAGAAAGAATGCGATTCAAAACTTCCTTATTTAGATACTTTAGTAATTAGAAAAAATAACAAATTGGTAATGGATTGGTACCAAAAACCCACAGCTTCGGGTAGAATTATTATTATTTTTCTAAACAAAATAAACATATAATTATAAATACAGCCAGAAATTTAATAGAAAAAGTACTAACCATTAGTGACAAGGAGTTTCACAAAAAGAATATAGATAAGATAAAAAATATATTAAGCGAAAATAATTTTCCAATTCAACTGATTAATAAATTAATAAATCAACATAAAAATAATAGAAAACAAAATAGAAAAAATGATACGGAACCAAAAATTTATAAATCAATTACTTATGTACCAGATTTATCAGAACGGTTAGAAAAATCAAAAATATTTGATACAGATAAATATAGGATGGCATACAAAACATATAATACATTAAATAGATTATTTAGCAAACCAAAAGATAAAATAAAAAAGTTAGATATGTCTAATTTAGTTTACAAAATACCTTGTAAGGGTAATGACAACGAGAATTGTAATAAAGTTTATGTAGGTACTACAAAGAATAAATTGAAAGTCAGAATAGCTGGACATAAATCAGACCAAAGATACAGAGACAATATCAGTTTGCAAAAAACAGCTTTATCTTCACACTGTTCGAAAAGTAATCATTATCCTAACTTTGAAAATGTATCAATTTTAAATTTGGAAAATAATTATAAACGTCGTTATATGTTAGAAATGCTACAAATAATTAAAGTTCCACTTGAAAAAAGAATAAATTTTAAAGCAGATACAGAAAATGTTGCACAAAATTATAGGCATTTAGTGCATAAAAAATAACATGAATTTGAATCAATTTTTATAAAAGAAACATTAATTTTTTTTTTTTTTTTTGTAACATTTCCGGTTAAATTTATGTATATAAATTTAAAATTTATTGTGTTTTCTCTTATAATGTTTATATGTTTTTGAATATCAAAATTTTCTGTATATGTATATGTAAGAATTTTTTCTATTTTAATTTTTATTTGCTTTTGAAATGTTGTTATTTGAATGTATTGAAATGTTAGAATTTTTTAAATTGATTGACAACAAATTTTTTCATTCATTTGAATTTTATTCAATCATTTAAATTTTTTAAAAAAATATTATTATTTTTATTTCCTGAAGATGCTACCCAATGGTGTAGCGAAATATTGAGAAAATAAAAATTATTATAACATTTTTATAAAAAGACCTAGTGCTTATTAATAAAATAGAATTCTAAAAGAAATATTGTTATAAATAGTTTCTAGCGTTTTTTATATTCAATGAATTTTATTATAACTAATTTACTTGTTATCACCAATATTGGAAAAATGAAACAACTGAAAATGAAACAATAATGTATGTACTAAAAAGCTTTCGCGACATAATATTAAAAAATAAAATAATCACTCATATTTCTACATCAAATTGGTAAGCATCTCTTGCTTTTATTTCTTTACTCTTGCTCGTACACTAATTCCTTTGGTTTAATTTCTTTTATTTCGTTACAAAATTCTCTCGCCCTTATAATTTCTCATTGCTTGAGAAATTATAAGCAAAAAAAGGATTTATTAATTGGACAATAAATCCTTATCCGGTCTTAAACCACAACAAGCATTTCTCTATATGGATGATTTGATCATCATAGGATGCTCAGAAAAGCATATGTTATAAATATTAGAAACATATTCGAAACGTGTCGTAAATATAATTGAAACTACACCCGGATAAATGCATATTTTTCAGTACAGAGATCACCTTTCTTGGGCATAAATGTACCAATTTTGGAATATTACCTGATGATACAAAGTTCAAGATAATTCAAGAATACCCCACACCAACGGATGCGGAAGCTGCTAAACGCTTTATAGCGTTCTGTAATTATTACATACGCTTCATTCCGAATTTCACTAAATATAACAAAACTTACTCGCAAATATGTTGCTTTGAAATGGGATACGGAATGTGAAAAATCATTCGAATATTTTAAGAACATGCTGTTAAAGCCGCAAATACTACAATATCCCGATTTTTGTAAAAAATTTTGCATTACGACTGATGCTAGCAAAACCGCTTGTGGAGCCATTCTCAGCCAAGAGCATAATGGTATGCAATTACCCATATCCTTTGCTTCACGTGCATTCACAAAAGGTGAATCAAACAAATCTGTTATAGAGCAAGAACTAACAGCCATACATTGGACAATCAACTATTTTCGACCATACATTTACGGAAACAAATTTTTGATAAGAAGCGATCACAAACCCTTGACCTACTTATTCTCGTTAAAAAACCCTTCACCGAAATTAACCAGGATGAAGTTAGATATGGAAGAGTACGATTTTGAGGTAGAATATATTAAAGGTAAATGCAACTGTGGGGCTGACGCTTTATCTAGGATTGATTTTAATTTTATTAAGGAACTTAATATACAGAATTTAGCAATGAAAACGACTAGGTCAAAGACTAAGGCTAAAGTAGCCGATGACACGATTATTCCGAACAGACCGAAAAATGATGCAAAAATTTACGATGCAAATTTTAGAGAGGTAAAAAGGTACTTAAGGTTGAAATTTGAATTATTCAAACAACCACCAATTGCAAAATTTATGAAAGGGGAACGTCTAGTAAAATCCATTAATATTGATACTAGCATTTTTAATGAAAAAATCGTTCTAAAACAATTGTTTTCAAAGCTTAATATTGAAGCAAAAAATGCAATTATCACAAAGTTACAAATGTCTTTGAATGATGCCCTCTTTAAATATATTAATATTAGCGACTTTAAAATTTCTGCAGAAAAATTTTTAAATAATCTTATAATTGCGTTAACGCTAAAAATCACAAATATTCATGATGAAAAGGAAAAACAAAACATACATGTTGGAACAACAAAAAGAACGCTTGGTACAAGATTGGCTGAACATGAAGCAGATATTAGGAAGGGAAAAGAGACGGCTTTATCACAACATATAAAAGAAAGCAAACACATGATAGATTTTAAGAGCGTCAAAATACTGGACAAAGAAAGATCAGAAGACGAGAGATATACATTAGAGAGCTTAAGAATACAACAACGTTTATCGAAAGCTCTGAATACAAAAGAAGATAAAGACCAAACAAAACTGCAATATTCTCCCGCAATACACCAAAAGTAATAGTTATGTGATATAGTTTTAGTTTGATGTTGATATTTGTTAGTAGTATATTTGTGTACCTTCGGTGACACTTTTTTCATACAAACCAATGCTCCAAGGGCGTGGCATATTTTGCTCCCGCCCACTTTTTGTATTAACCAATCAGAAGAGAGCAATTGTCATTTATTTTCTATGTTAGTCAATCAAAGGAGAGAGAGATACAGATAGAGAGAGGAAGAGAGAGAGACAGATAGTGAGAGGAAGAGAGAGAGAGGAAGAGACAGGCTCTAGAGCTCCGCCCACTTTTATGAGAGATCATCAACAATTTTTGATAATTATGTTTCTTTATGTGTTTTTTGTAGTTTTGAGGGTTGATTTTGTATGTATGTATATGAGAAAATTCCAATTGGAATTTTTTGTGTGTTAAACACCTGCATTGGGAAATTGTGTATGATTTTAGGTAATGAGAATGATCGTTGACAATGGATATTTTTGTGGGTGTGTGTTTTAAGTTTTGAAGGTTGTTCAGGCTCTAGAGCTCCGCCCACTTTTATGAGAGATCATCAACAATTTTTGATAATTATGTTTCTTAGGTAATGAGAATGATCGTTGACAATGGATATTTTTGTGGGTGTGTGTTTTAAGTTTTGAAGGTTGTTTTTGGTTATAGTTAGAAGATTTTCTTTGTTTTTGGGTTTTTTACTACCTGTTTGTTTAAATTGATTAGTTTGGTGTGTGTGTTTTTAAGACGTGATTAATATTAATGTAGCTGATTGCTTTTAGTTTTAGGGGTGGATTTAGTTTTTGATATTTGTATATTGTTAAAACTAAAATGAAGTTTGTGTCTCTTTTTTTCTTTTCTAAAAGGTGATTGGTGATGAGTAGTGGGTAGGGAAAATAATTATCATATATTTTATATTAGTGTGTATTAAAATTTGATTTTTCTGTTGCTTTCTATTTTACTTTGCTTTCTGAATGGGATTTTCTAATTGGAAAATAACTGATGTTAAAAAATATATTTTAAATTGGTTTTTGAAATATATTTACAAGATTTTTAAATTGGAAAATAATTGGTATTCCAAATGGTTTCTATATTCTTTTTATAATCAAATATGTCTCTCTTGAGATTACTAAGTACTTTTGAGTTTACAGTGTTTGCTTAAGGTGTTTTACTACCAATTTTTTAGTCAAACTAAATGTGCATTTATAATCTTTCAAGGACAATTTTTATGAGTAACAATAATTTTTCCAATGCTCAAAACACACCTTAGAAAAATTTAAGATTTCTCTGTAGGCAATAAGATAGTTAAAAAAAAAAAAAGTACAAATCCAAAAATGATGACCACCTACTTATTTCCTAAAAGAAAAAAAAAACATGAAACTATTTAAAATAGAAAGAAAAAAGATACACATAATTCATATTTATATATTTTTGTATTTCATTTATTATCCATTCGTAAATATAACCTATGGATTTTTACATCAGTCTTAATTTTATCTTTCATTTTTTGTCCAATTTCATAACAGAGCCGTGTCAATTCAATTTGTATGTCTTTTTCCTGTATCCCATTTATTTCACACAACTGAATATTCGTTTTGTTTAAAGCAGAGCAAGTCGGTATATAATACTCGTAGTAGAAATGAAGTATTTGTTTACGCAGAATACTGTTCCAACATAATATTGATGTTAAAAATATTCCAATTCGAGTTAATGATTTCCAAGTATCTGAATCAATTTTTATTTTATAAATTCCTTGTTTAACAACTAAATAACATACACCTCTTTTGTGATGAAAACTGTAATGCACGTCCGTATCAATTTCATTATCAATAAGATTTATTGAATTTAAAAAATCACTATGATTCAGCATGTTGTGGATATACTCCTTGTAGCTCATTAAATGTAACCACTCCTTTCTATCCAATCCAATAAACTGCTTTTGCTTATAATGCAGCCATACAATCGGTTTAAAGCCTAATGTTGTAGAAAATCCACATGAAATCTTTAATTTTAAATTAAGGAAGTATTCAAATTCAAACACAACATCATATAACTGAGACTTTCGTCTTTCACCATGCTGCAACAAATTTTTTAATCTATTCTCCATACTCATTGAAATTAAAACATAAACTGACGTTTGTTTCATACTTTAAATATCTTTATATTAAGAAAACATAATAAAACAGTATAACTTAAAATAAAAGTATTTAGTATATTTCCTCCAGTATAATCTCAAGTTCAGGTGTTACATTGGTAATTCGTATGTTGCTCGTTTTATTTCATAATAACCGGTAATATTTTTAAACATGAATAAACATGATAACAACGCTAATAATTATTATTTTATTTCTAATTGAAATCACATTAGTGTTAAAGAATAAAATGAAGAGCAGGTGTAATATTGATAGTTCAGTTTAAACTTAGCTAGCTATGTATGTAGCATATTTATTTCATAATAATCAATAATATTTTAATTTTTAAGCATGAACGATCATGATTTAATCAGACTACTAAGAATTAAATCTTTATTTTATGATAATAGTTTACACTGAATATATAAACATGAATGAGCATGATCATCCCATACGTAATTATTTCATTTCATATCCTAATCACGTAATGATTGAAGAAATGAAATGTGTGCAGGTGTTGTGTGTGTGTATTATAATTTAGAATTTGGTCCTTTTTTAATTCCTATACACATACATGCACATAGGTTACAAAACTAAGGAAGAACAAGTATTAGAAAATAGGAAGAAATAACACACAAAAGAAAAAAGAAGGTAGAAATAAAAACAAGACATTTGATTTTTGTGGGTTTTAAAAGGAATAATATTTTTAAAATAAATAAATAAATATCTCTGGTACCAAGAATTTGGGTATCATTTACACACACACACATTAACCAATGAATTCATTCACAATGTTGTTTTTTTTTCCTGTTGTGCTATTCATCATAAAAATTAAGAGTTTAATATAGATTCATCATAAATAACCAATTATATTTTATTACCTATTTTATTATAATCTCCAAAAAAAAAAAAAAACCAAGATAGTGAATATTTTCATTTTTATACGATATATTTTTATTTTTTAGTATTTTTTTTTATAAATATTTACATAAGACATTTTATTACAAAATTTCGTATGAAAAATTATTAATAATATATTATAAAATAAAAAATGAATAAAATAAAATTTAGTATATTTATTTAATTTTCTTTAACATTGAATATCTTATTATATAGATCTATTATATTTAACACATTAGTTTTTCTAATGTGAAAGTAAGTACACCTACATGTGTCTGGACCTTCCATACAGCTTTCGGTGTACCAAGGGCAACATGCGAAATGACCTCGATTGACATCCTCTTCTCCATCTCCCACACCATATTCCTTATTTTCTTCCAGCATTGAAATAAAAAAATCCACGGCCTCTTTATGTTCATATAACAAAATTTCTTTAAAGTTATTTAAGAAATTTTCAATTGTTATACAAAGTGGGGTCATATTGATTCTTTCTTCGTTTCTTCGTTTCGCTCGATGGTACTTTGGTGAGTAATAGATATTTACGATTTTTATGCATAAGTTGGGTGCATGAAAATTTTCAATAGATTTTTTATATTACACCATATTTCTTTACAACGAATGTTGTTATCTCTTTCACTCCCTCACTTTAACATTTGTGTTTTAATTTCTAAAGAATTGATGTAATAATTTACTCCACCTTTACCTTTTCTTTCTTTTACTTCTACAAGATCCAATATTACGGTTAGATTTTATTTCAATATTGAATTTGACTATCTCTTTTCCTCATATTCATACCTATGATTTTTATCAATTTTATTTAAAGATAAATAGGTGGAAATATTTTTAGAGTATTATAATAAAAAAAGAAGTCAAGCTGTTAAGTTAAAAAAAAAAAAATGGATTCCACCAAAAATTTAATTAAAAAATTTAATGGTCTTAATAATAAAACGATGATACACATCAAGGATCTCAAAATTTCATCCAAATACCCAATCATAAATGCAAAACGGGTGACAACCAAATATGGTACTTGTCTGCAGATTGAGCTGGACAACAACATCATGTTTTTACCAAACCGATACAATTCACTCACCGATGAGGAGGTTAACGCGTTGTGTACTGGAATATATTGCGTGTACAGAGAGGGAGAGAAAAATTTATTTTTAAATACCTTCGATGAGGTTGTGCAATTTATACCTAATGCACAGTATCCCATCTGGGAATAAATTTTTAAAATATTTAATCAAATAAAAATTATATAATAAACCAAGCAAAATAAAATATACACATAGTTTCAAAGATTTAATTTTTTGTCGTTTAATTTATTTCCATTTCGTTATTTCATACAGAAATTTGAGACATAAATGACCACAGTTAAATGTATTATACTTCTGATATTGATTGTAGTTGTATTTTATATTTTTTCCTAAATATTTAACTAATTCTAATGGAGGATGTAAATTTCCAAAGCTGTCGAAATATTCTTTTTGCTGATTGTTTTTGTAATATGCCACCCAGTGTGTTCCAGGTCCTGATGATAAATCTAAATTGATGATACCACATTCTCTTTTCCTCGGTCGTTTTGGTAGTGTATCCAACATAAATACTCCTCTAAAGTGTGAAATATTGGTTGAAAATTTTCTCAAGTCGACATCCGTTAATGGTCTATCAGGTAGCATTTTTAAAAGTTTTTTGGATTTTTATCGTAAACCAATCCATATCCCTTCTTATATGGTTTTAGGTAAAGACCCTTCCCCATTGCTACAGGTTCCATAATTTTATTATGTCTTGTTGCCTCATCAAGTTGATGTTTGGCATTCCTTGCAGCATTTACAGCTTTTGCTATAGCAGAACCTCCACTCGCTAGGCTTCCAATTGCACTCAAGGCAGTAAGAATTGGAATTATAGGTAATACCCCACCAATTTTTGGGACATTAATTATACGTGGTACAATAACTTGAGACTTTTTCCCCTTAAACGATCTGTTAATAGCTTTACGAGCAATCTTAATAGCAGAATTAATATCTTCAGGTTTTTCCTTTTTTATTATTTTTGTTGCATTTTTTATTGATGTAATGAAAAGCTTTCTTCCATTTGAATTATTTCTTTTTGAAGGTTTTACACACGCCTTTTTTTTCATCCCCAAACCAAATTTGGTTTTAGCTTTCATCGTGTTAGTAACTAAATATGCAAACGATTTCTCGGCAAGACTACTGTCTTTTGACCAAACTCTTTCCCAAGCTTTATGTTCAAGAATTTTATCCGCTTGATGTCTTTTCTTTATATCCTTACTTTTGGAATAAGCTATATCGTGATCCTTACAAGCAACATCCAAAGGGTTTATTCCTCTGTCACCTCGATCTAGACGTTTCTTTAGTTTCGTTCCAGGTCCACAATATTGATAGCCAGGAAGATGAATTTCAACAGGCAAGGAGTTTATTATATTATCTACTAAACCTTCTCCAATGAATGTTTTGTTATAATTAACTTCCTGGTTATATAGTATAACCATTTTATTCTATAATAAGTACTAAAATAAAACATTTTTTTTATTACATTCAGTTATAAAAATGCGTTTAGTTAAACAACATAAACAAATTTTTGTTCGCAATATTGATACTTCTTCGAGTGTCAACCCCAAAACAAGACATAGTTCCTTATTACCTAATACTATTCGCGCGCTTATAGTTGGTCCTTCAAACTGTGGAAAGACTAATGTTATGATAAGCTTGTTAGAAAGTCCTAATGGTCTTAAATTTAAAAACATCTACTTATATTCAAAGTCACTATACCAACCAAAGTATGAATACTTGAGGAAGCTAATATACCCAATTAGAGGGATGGGATATTACACGTTTTCAGATAATGAAGTTGTAATATCTCCCAATGAAGCTAAAAGCAACTCAATAATGATTTTTGATGATGTTGCGTGTGAGAAGCAGAATAACATACGCGCATTTTTTTGCATGGGTCGACATAAAAATGTTGATTCTTTTTATTTATGTCAAACTTATACAAGAATTCCTAAGCATTTGATTAGAGACAATGCTAATGTTATTATAATGTTTAAACAAGATGAAACAAACATGAAACATGTTTATAGAGATCATGTTTCGAGTGACATGGATTTTAAGAAGTTTCATGAAATTTGTCAAGAATGTTGGAAGGATAAATTTGGATTTTTGATGATAAGTAAAGATGATGAAATAAATAATGGGCGCTACAGAAAGCTATTTGACTATTTCATAACAATATAAAGTACTTCAATCAGCACATATATTTTAGTGCTAAACCTAGTTTTAAACATACTATAACAACTTTTTTAGTGAAATAACCTATCTCGCTCTATAAATTCGGTTTATTTTTTGTTGTGTTTTATCAACTTATTTATAAAACTACATAGAAGAGCTAAATGAAAATGGATGAAAAAGTTTTAAAGGAATTGATAAGGACAAGAAATGTATTAAAGAAAAAGTTACGCAGTATAAAAATTGATGACGTAGATACACAAGAACAACTTAAAGATACATTTAAACCTATAACAGATCCCCTAAAAACAATTATTAATACTCATATCTCTAACTTTAAAAAAATACCGAAAACAGAAAACCATGAATTTCAAACAGAAAATAAAAATATTAGAAGATTACCCTTTAACAAGTCACAATTCAATTTAGAGACAAGTACCCCAAAGAAAGTTATAGAAGAAACATCATTTAAGAAAGGGATATCATTTGATGCTATTCATGATGATAATGGTGATGATGATGATTTTTACTCTCAGTCTGAAACTATAGAGAATTCAAATAATGAAGAGTCTTACAATGACTTATCAATTTTGGAAAATAGAAATGAGTTAGATACTCTCTATGGTCCTCATAAGGGTCTTAATAATGAATGGAAATTCGGTGACAGCAACATCAAAATAAGCAAAGATAAAATTGAAATTGGAAATCAAATATGGGCTCTAACACCAGGTTTGTTCTCCTTAATGTTTCACAAAACACCAGAAAACTATGACAAATCTGAACTAGAAATCTACAAAAATATACTAATCAACACTAATGCTCACAGGAGAGACTACAAATCTGCTGGTCCAATTAAAGGAACGAGAGCATATAAGTACAAACATATTATTGGAAAATTGTTTAAAGAAAAAAGCGAGAGTAGTTTGGCAATACCATCACCAATTTCAAGAAAGGGTAATTACACGGGAAATGGTTTGATGAACCTAAACTCTCATAAACCAAACTATATATATTGGGATGATCCAAATGAGTTGGTAGATCGACTTAGACTATTACTCGCATCGCAAGGTGCAGGCCACACTAATCATAACAACGAGATTGTATCAATTATTGAAGAATTGTATGAAGCAAATATAATTGAAAAATAGTCTAATAGAATCATGTCCATCGATAAATTCGGACACTACCTCAATGATACAAGCGATAATATTTCAATGAAAAATGTATCTAAAGTGTTGGGGTTTTTTATGGATACAACTAACAACATTGACGTACAAAGCAAGAGGATTAAAAATGTGGCGAATGCTTTGGAAGACAGTGACGCTATCAATAAAATGTTTTTGCAATCTCAAATTACAAAATCTGGAGAAGAAATAGTTATACATTTAAAAGGAGTTATTGATGAAATTCATGAGAAAATTAATGATATAAAATTACTTTTTGATAAACAAATTGAAAAGTTAAGTAAACAAATTTATGAAGTACAAAATCATACATTCATATCAATGAACGAAAGTGAAGAAATAAATAATACCTTGAAGAATTACGAATACGAATCTATATAAAATACTAATGAGAAGAATATAAATTCCTAGGGATATGGTTATATCAGTTGCTTTAAATGTATCAACTGAAAACAATCCAATTCGAAAATAATGACAAGCTTAAAAAGAGACTTAGTAAATGAGCTACATAAACAAGCAAGAAAAAATTTTAGACGTCGAAGAGTTGTGATGAAGGGTATAGATGATCTTTGGCAAGCAGATTTAGTTGAAATGGGGAACTATGCCTTATATAATAAAAATTATAGATATCTGCTAACTGTAATTGATACATTCTCAAAATATGCTTGGGCTGCACCACTTAAAAATAAAACTGCACTAGAGGTGACGCAAGTTATGAGAGGAATCTTCAAATTGGGTCGGATACCGAAAAACTTGCAGACCGATGATGGCAAAGAATTTTTCAATAAACATTTTGCAAATCTTATGAATGAATATAATATTAATCACTACTCAACGTTTAGTAGAATGAAAGCGTCAATAGTAGAACGATTTAATCGAACATTAAAAGGAATGATGTGGAAAGAATTTAGTTTTAATGGTTCATATTATTGGCTTGGTATCTACAAGGATTTAATCGATACATATAATAGAAAAGTACACAGCACTATTAAAATGCCCCCAATTAAAGTCAATTCTACAAATGAATATAAATTATTAAATACAGCCTACAACCACATAAAAATTTACAAAGTATCTAAATTTAATGTAGGAGATTATGTACGCATTAGTAAATATAAACACATTTTTGAAAAGGGGTATACCCCAAATTGGACAACCGAAATTTTTAAAATTAAAACAGTTAAAAATACATATCCAACAACATACCTATTGGAAGACTATCGAGGAAATCCTATTAAAGGTGGATTCTATGATGAAGAACTTACCAAAACTCAATTTTCCGATATATTTCTAGTTGAAAAAGTTCTTAAAACTAGAGGAGAGAAAGCATATGTAAAATGGTTGGGATTTTCAAATCAACACAATTCTTGGATTAATAAAAATGAAATATTGTAATTTTAAGAAAAATAAAAAAAAAAAAAATGTATTTAGTAAGTTTTTATATCCAAAATAGAAAAAATAAAACGAATAAATAAACCAGTATTGTGCCAAGTTTTCTTTATTTACATTTTAAATGTCATAATGTCAATAACGTTAAGTTTGAACTCTACGTCATCGGAGCTAACAGCTAATTACTTTCCTCCAATTTGTTTGAATGGGGATTATGAGTGTGCTTTAACTGACTTTCATTCCTACAACAGTATTCCAAATGTGGACATATATAACAATCATTTTCATATAGGTGATCATCTAATTGAAATACCAATTGGATCTTATGAGTTAAATGATATAGCTGATTACATTAAAGAACAATACAAAAGTCATAGTTCAGAAAATGAAATTGATATAGAAGCTAAAAACACCACGATGCAAGTTAGAATTAGAAGCTCGAAAGAGCATATATATTTTAATAAGAGCAATACTATTGGAAAACTTTTAGGATTCAATAAAAAAGTTTTACATGCTAATGAGGATCACTACTCAGATCTTCCAGTTAACATATTCAAAGTCAATCTCTTGCGAATTGAGTGTAATATAGTAGCAAATACTTATATGAATACTTGTCCATCACATACACTACATGAGTTTGGGATTAACGTACCACCAGGGTATAAAATTGATGAGAATCCGAGAAATCTTATTTATTTACCAGTGAACTGCCGAGAGATAAGCTCACTAACTTTACGTGTAGTTGATCAGCACGGAGATTTAATTAATTTCCGAAAAGAGCAAATCACAATTCGAATACATTTAAGGGCGACTAAATAATGATAATATACAAAAACAAAATAACATACGCACCTAAAATATTCTTGCAACCTAAATCTCAATTAAAGAGGTCATTACAACGAAGCAATCTATCTCAAGCGAATAAAAATTTTCTTAGGTCTCTGAAATTTATATTGAAAAAATAATGTCTTCAATATTAGATGTTCTTGATAAACCCTTATCGGATGAAAGTATAATTAAAAAGGATTACCACACATATACACCATACCTACAATCTTATAAAAATAATGATGAAATCCGCATTTCAATACAAAATCAAGATTTATATATTCTACCTAGTGAAAGTTTTATATACGTAGAAGGCTGTATTGTAGATGATAACAATAAAAAATTTGAATCTTCTTCATCCAATTTTAAGGTTAAAAATAATTTTGTTGCATATCTCTTTGATGAAATTCGATATGAACTTAATGGTATTGAAATTGATCATACAAGGCATTTGGGGACTTCAAGTACAATAAAAAATTTAGTTTCTTTATCACCAACAGAAAGCATTGGCATGCACAATGCTGGATGGAACAAAATTGATAATGTTAACCTTATAAATGGTTATTTTAATTTCTATGTGCCTCTTAAAATTCTTCTAGGATTTGCTGAAGACTAAAAAAATCATATTAAATGGTAAACATGAGTTAATTCTTTTGCGCAACAAGAATGATGGAGATCTTTTGTATTCAAGTGTTTCCACTGACAAAGCCAAATTGAGAATTTCAAATATTTCATGGAGAATTCCCCATGTACAACTATCCGATCTAAGTAAATTGAATATGATTAAATTAATTAATGCTGGTGCTTCTATACCCATGGCATTTCGTAGTTGGGATTGTCATATTAATCCACAACTCAATGTAGGAACTAGTCATATTTGGAATGTTAAAATGGCTGCAAATAGAGAACGCCCCCGTTTCATTCTAATTGCTTTTCAACATGAAAATAAATTTGTACATTGTGATTTAACTAATTTGAAAGTGCATTTAAATTCAGAATCATATCCTTACGATGATCTAAATATAAAATTTAAAAATGAACGTTATGCTGTTTTATATGATATGTATCTAAGATTTCAACAAAACTACTACTTTAAGGAACCCCAACCACTTCTCACATCACAAGAGTTCAAAAACCAAGCACCAATAATAGTAATAGATGTCAGTTATCAAAACGAATCTATCGGTAGCGGACCTATTGATATAAAAATTGAATTTGAAACCGCTACTAACATTCCTGCTAATACATCAGCTTACTGTATTCTCATTCACGATCGCATAATAGAATATATACCATTAAAAGGACAAGTTCGTAAAGTTTTGTAAATTGTAAAATATGAGAGATAATATAATTTTCGTCGACTTGCAAGGTTTTAAGGATAACTATAATAGATTCATTGCAAAGGAAATAGCAATTGTTTTCAATTCTAAGGAACACAACAATTTCATCATAAAATCACCATTCGATTTTAAATACTTATCAGCAAAAAAGCAGCAAGAAGCGAATTGGTTAATAAGAAATTACCATCATCTGAATTGGAATGATGGATCAGTATCTTTCGGGAGTGTATGCAAATTTCTAAAAGATAATGTAAAATATTCGAAAATCTATATTAAGGGTGAAGAAAAAAGAAAGTGGTTAGAAAAAATGCTACAAAAAAGAGTTTTTAATATTGAAGATACTGGGTGTAAAAGCTTCAAACAGATGGCATTAAATTATCCAGAATATCATTATTGCAGTTATCACAGCTATGGTGTTTGTGCTTTAAGGAATGCTCTTTTACTTGAAAAAAGAAAATTTACATTAAAATAAAAACACATGTCCTTTATTTGTTTGTAAAATATACATATTTTTATTTATAAGCATATACATATATATATATATATATATAAAGGTTTTTATTTGTATATTATAAGAAATAATGAACTTATAAATAGAATATTTACATATCATGTGCTTAATGCTATTTCTTATAACTAAAGTTAAATAAATAAAATATATATTAAAAACAAAAAAAAAAACTTCCTATTAATAGTAAAAAATAAATTAATAAACTTACAGTAAAACAATATTTTTTATTTACATATCAAATTACAATTGGCGAAAGATAAAATTAAGACTGATGTAAAAATCCATAGGTTATATTTACGAATGGATAATAAATGAAATACAAAAATATATAAATATCAATTATGTGTATCTTTTTTCTTTCTATTTTAAATAGTTTCATGTTTTTTTTCTTTTAGGAAATAAGTAGGTGGTCATCAATTTTGGATTTGTACTTTTTTTTTTAACTATCTTATTGCCTACAGAGAAATCTTAAATTTTTCTAAGGTGTGTTTTGAGCATTGGAAAAATTATTGTTACTCATAAAAATTGTCCTTGAAAGATTATAAATGCACATTTAGTTTGACTAAAAAATTGGTAGTAAAACACCTTAAGCAAACACTGTAAACTCAAAAGTACTTAGTAATCTCAAGAGAGACATATTTGATTATAAAAAGAATATAGAAACCATTTGGAATACCAATTATTTTCCAATTTAAAAATCTTGTAAATATATTTCAAAAACCAATTTAAAATATATTTTTTAACATCAGTTATTTTCCAATTAGAAAATCCCATTCAGAAAGCAAAGTAAAATAGAAAGCAACAGAAAAATCAAATTTTAATACACACTAATATAAAATATATGATAATTATTTTCCCTACCCACTACTCATCACCAATCACCTTTTAGAAAAGAAAAAAAGAGACACAAACTTCATTTTAGTTTTAACAATATACAAATATCAAAAACTAAATCCACCCCTAAAACTAAAAGCAATCAGCTACATTAATATTAATCACGTCTTAAAAACACACACACCAAACTAATCAATTTAAACAACCAGGTAGTATAAAACCCCAAAAACAAAGAAAATCTTCTAACTATAACCAAAAACAACCTTCAAAACTTAAAACACACACCCACAAAAATATCCATTGTCAACGATCATTCTCATTACCTAAAATCATACACAATTTCCCAATGTAGGTGTTTAACACACAAAAAATTCCAATTGGAATTTTCTCATATACATACATACAAAATCAACCCTCAAAACTACAAAAAACACATAAAGAAACATAATTATCAAAAATTGTTGATGATCTCTCATAAAAGTGGGCGGAGCTCTAGAGCCTGAACAACCTTCAAAACTTAAAACACACACCCACAAAAATATCCATTGTCAACGATCATTCTCATTACCTAAAATCATACACAATTTCCCAATGCAGGTGTTTAACACACAAAAAATTCCAATTGGAATTTTCTCATATACATACATACAAAATCAACCCTCAAAACTACAAAAAACACATAAAGAAACATAATTATCAAAAATTGTTGATGATCTCTCATAAAAGTGGGCGGAGCTCTAGAGCCTGTTTCTTCCTCTCTCTCTCTTCCTCTCACTATCTGTCTCTCTCTCTTCCTCTCTCTATCTGTATCTCTCTCTCCTTTGATTGACTAACATAGAAAATAAATGACAATTGCTCTCTTCTGATTGGTTAGTACAAAAAGTGGGCGGGAGCAAAATATGCCACGCCCTTGGAGCATTGGTTTGTATGAAAAAAGTGTCACCGAAGGTACACAAATATACTACTTTTGTTTACTTTAATTATTTATTTTATTTATTATTTTTAATTTTGTGTCGTGTTGTTCATTAATTTTAATAATGATAACTGAATATATGATTCTGATGTAAACTAAATCGTAAGTCAAGCTTTAATTATATTTTCTTAAATATGAACATATGTATAAGAAAAACTTTCTTCAACAGAATTTAATAAAATCTAAACTACTCCTGAAGAAGTCGACAACCTTATCGACGAAACGCTGAGTGAAAGATGAAGTAAATTGTTTTATTTACATTTAATTTTTAATGACCATAATTAGTTCAAAAGACTACTGTCTTAACTGTCAAAACATACACTCGTTTTATCATAATGATCCATTGTCAGGTGGACATTGTGGAGTTACTAGAACCCTTAACAAATTAAAAAACAATTGTTATTGGAAAAATATGACAAAAGATGTCATAAAGTATGTCAAAGCCTGTTTACCCTGTCAAAAAAATAAATCAGTACCAAAATCTATACAGCCTTTAATAATTACCCAAACACCTTGCAAAACATTCGATACAGTCGTGATAGATACCGTAGGGCCATTTATAAAATCTAACAACGGTAATGAATATGCAGTAACTATGATGTGCGATCTCAGAAAATTTTTAATAATAACTCCAGTTACGGACAAAAGTGCTGCAACGATAGCCAAAGCCATTTTTGAAAAACTAATTTTAATTTTTGGACCATCAAAAAAGATACTTACTGATAGAGGTACAGAGTAAAAAAATCAATTAGTGCAAAATTTATGCCAACTATTAGGAATTAGTCATGCAAATTCTACCGCTTATCATCATCAAACTTTAGGGACGATAGAAAGATCTCATCGTATACATAACGAATATTTACGTCATTATATGTCTATTGAAAGAACAGACTGGGATGAGTGGTTGCCGTACTTTGAATATTGCTATAACACAACCCCGTCGGTTGTTCATAATTATTGTCCATACGAATTGGTTTTTGGAAAATTACCAAATCCCTTGAATTTTGCACAAACTAATGAAGTAGAACCGATATATAACGTAGATGCTTACGAAAAAGAAATAAAGTTCAGACTCCAAACAGCACAATGTAGAGCAAAATCGCTAGTCGAAAAAGCAACAGCAAAACAACCAATATGATAAAAAATCTAGATTTCAAATACCTTAACCAAATGATTATGTACTTATACGAAATGATGCAGGCCATAAGTTACAGTCTCTTTATAATGGACCATTTAAACTTCTAGAAGTCAACAGTAAAGGAAATTGTTTAATTCAAATAGACGACAACAGAACACAAGAAGTGCACAAGAATCGATTGAAGAAATTCGAAATTAACAATTAAAGTTTAGATTGAAATGTAAAAATATATGTAAATAATTTTAAATGAAAAAAAAAAAAATGAAAACCAAATTCAAAAAACCTTAATTGTTTACAGTCAAATATAAAAATATAAATAATTTTAAATGAGAAAAAAAAAACAAAATGAAAACCAAAATCAAAAAAAAAACAAAAAAAAAACATTAATTGTATACAGTCAAATATAATGTTCCCTTAGTGTGAATCTATGTTCCAAAAAGGGAAGGGATGACATTAAATTATTCAAGACTACCAGCTTTTTCTTAAAGTTTATTGTAAATATAAATATATACTGAATTGTGAAAAGTGAAAATTAATTTGAGTAAAAAAATTAACAATTATGTACTTTTGTAAATTTATAAATTAGAATGACCTTCATTCTTTCCAAAAGGGGAAGGTGTAGTGAGCTAAACAACATACTTATGTTCGCTGGGTAATCTGAACATATGTATGAGTAGTTAGTAAGTAAGGTAGGATAAGAGTATTGTTTCATAATAAACCTCCAAACTAACAGCGTGTATTATCTATTTGTCTACATTATGTTTAACATTTACTCATACTTATTCAAACTTGGTTATGAAAACTATGTAGGCTCTACGCGTTTAGGTCATTGGTCTTCAGTGTTTATAATTGTTCACTCATCGTTATACACGAGCAATAAACAGATATGAATTAAATGAAATATTATAATTAGCGTCTTATTTTTTTCGCAAAAATATCTTATTTCCAGATAAAGTGGTGAAAGTACGCAATTTTACCGATATGCTTACTTTAAGGTGTCTTTTGTTTTGAAAGCGAGATATTTTGAAAGTACTGAATACTTTACGGCGCCTTTTATTTTTGAAAGTGGGATTTTTTTAACACCTTTAGAGAGCTTTAAAATTTTTTAAAATTTTAGATTTGCATACATTAAAGCAATATCTTGAACACCTTTTACAGAGCTTTACAATAATTTGTGGATTACTTTCGAAGCAAAATCGAACGAAATATTGTCGACGCACACAACATGTGTGAGCACAGCTATTCTTCAATATATTTGAACTAACAACAATTACTCATATCTTAAGTCTAAAATAAAAATAAATATATTTTATGTGAAACATACGTTATTTTTGTCTAGCAAAAATATGTATGTTACACGGTTTTTGCTGTCATTTAGTAGAATATAACCAGATTAATTTAGTATGTTACCCGCCAAATGATTTGGATGAGTTTCAAGCTTCTTTAAATACGTTACTGCATGTTTCGTTATTTCTGTTGCAGTGCTCCATAATTGAATTCTATAACACCAAATTGGTTTAAGGATCGACATGTACTGTAGATGTTTGCAATCTAAGCTGAGGGTAGAGTTTCTACATATAAGCCAGTTTAGTTGGACTTTTTTTAACATCATTTGTGTTAACTTGGATTCTATGTGGCTTTTCCAAGTCTATCATGTCTGAAAGCTGTGGTATCATTCATGTTATTTAAGCTCAAACCAAGCACAAAACGACACTGCCGGCCTCAAGACGAGACATTTAAGTAAACACATTTTTTAAATGACCAATAAATAGATTGCATTTTTCGGTATCTGTTCTTGCCAAGCCTCCAGAAGAAATTTCCACATGCACGCCATAAAGAATAATCTGATTGCGGTCTGGCATGTAATTCTTCAGAAATGCTGTTCTTCGATATTCTAGTAGCTCTCTTAGTCGCTTTGTGCAATCTTTAAGTCTGGCTTTGAGTTGAGGAGATCTATGTATGTGATTGCCAATATCTCCGAAGTTTTCTTTTTTCAGTCAAGAGCCGCTCGACATCTATGCTTGTGCTAGTTGGTGATACAATATTTAGTTGGTTGCATTTATAGACAATAGTGTATTTATAGTAATTTCTCTTGAAATACGTTAATCACACCAAAATCAATAACATCAGATATTTTTTGCTGATCGCATTTTAGAAATTGTGTCAAACAAAACATGACCTTTTGGAGTTATAAAACGTGATTCTCCAAACGTATGTTTAGCGTCGTATTCTCCTGATGCTATGAAGCAGCAATTTAGTTATTTGAAGAAGTCGCTATACTGACTCTCAGGTACTTGAAATTTAGGAGGTGAATAATAATTGAAGAAATAACTAAGTTTTGATAAAATTCTTAAAGGCAGATAATTGTTGCTTGAAGGTAGTCCTCACAAAAACCACACAGTAATTGGAGCCTTTATTAGTATTGCTGAACCACCATATGCTCTGCGGCCTCCGTCGCAAGTGTTAAGTGTCATATATTATGTAGCCATTAGTTTTAAAAAAGACATTTGCTGTTAAACATACTCTAAAATCATCATGACATAAATTTTTTGATTTTTAAGGAACACAAAAATCAACTCGAGCCTTTTTGTGTTGGCGTAAGCCGTTTGTATTCCAGAATCATATTTTTAAACAGTTCTTGTTTTGCTTAATACTTCCTGCAACATCATAGAATGCACTTTTAGCATTTTATGAATCATATTACCCATAGAACTTATAGAGCTGTTTAACGAAGTCCCAATAGTTGCTTCCAGAGACGGCTAAAGTTAACAGATGAAATTTGTTATTTCGGTTCCGTGTACAAAATTAGATTTGAATTAGTTGCAGGTTGCATTTTTTGGTTATGATTTGTTTTTAAAATCACAGCGTATGAAACTTGTAGAGTGGGTGGCTGAGACAATTTTGGATAATTTGCATTTGAAACATATTGTGGCTGTTTGAAGACGTAGGTAGTTTTTGAGAAAACTTCTTTACAATAGAGTTAACGAGACAACCTCTATAGTTAGCAGTGCGATTTTCACCGCAATTACTACACTTGTTACTTTAAATCTAATTTCTTTAAGGCCAGCTTTAATATTCTCAGGATCAACGAATAAGTTCATACCTTTGATAACGATCTGAAGACCTTTGCAACTCTTCAGTTGGGACGTGTAAAAATTATTTTTTCGGCTTTCAAGTTCGGTAACTAAATTACGAAAACGATGTACATTAATTATAAAAATTTTTGTTTCGCTAATTTTGTTCAGCCAATCATTGAAATCAAACTTTTTATAAGCTAATTTGAATTTTGCCGTATCAAAAAAAAAACTTGGAGGCGATTTGAGCGATTCAGGTAACATTGTGTGCTCGTTTGTTTCACTATCCAAGATTGCAAAAGATTTTTGGAACGTAGTCGCTATCTCTGGGTACTTTTGGCATCGGTGTTTCTTGCGAAGATTTAGGGCTACATCCTGGTTTTAACATAGTAACGTATCCATTGATTCCCCCCTTCGTCTTAGGTTTTTGAGCAACATCTAAAATGGTTTTTGTCATTCTCAGTTTTTGTTGCTTTGTTTATTGCAACTTAAAAACAAGTCACGTCGTCACTTTTTAACAGCGAGCTTATTGATATCTTGTTGTTCACTTATATCGAGTTTAGCACACACATTATCTTGTAATTGTTCCAGGAAAGTGAACGAATTACCTTGTCTCTACTTTACCTTGGCCAAGGTTTTGTATTGTCCGCAAAAATTGTGCTGGTCGTTGATGTCCAAGTACTCGACGCCTTGACAGGTGTTTTAAATTTCTCTCATATGATTTTGAGAATAGTGTGATGATTCTAAACTTAAGGCTCTCATATTGACTTCCCACTGGTGCGTTTTCCAAAATATCGCTTACTAAATCGAGTGTACCTTAATTAACATTCGACACTAAATGGAAAAACTTTGTTATATCTAAAGTTATGAGCGTGAGTTCAAATATAGCCTCTACGTGGAAAAACCAGATTTTTTTATTATTTTGCCCAAATGGCGGTAACCTGTGAATCGTGATTTGTGGTGTCTTGCTACCGGTCGAATTTAAAAGTGGTTCCATTGGCGATGACTGACAATCTCCTCTATACTGGTGTTACTACAAAGGTCTATGTGCGCGTGGGCTGTGTATGTTTATTACAAGCTCCTAACTTTAAATAAAAATTAAAAATAAAACAAATAAATGAATGTTGCTTTATTTTCCCAAAAAATACTAGACTACCAAAAATTTAAACAATTTTTAGTCAAAGAAAACAACACGAACTATATGAAAAATACTTTTTGGTGTCGGCAACATCGTCATAGATTTTGAGGCAACATCACTTTAACACAACATCAATGTTAATTTGGTATTCCTTAACACCCAACAACACATTTATGTTAATTTATTGTTATAATAAATAATGTTATAAAAATGTTGTATTTATTAATTTAAATTGTAATTAATTATTTGTTATGTTATATTAATTGTTATGTTATGATCTTCATTGTAAAACTTTGCATTCAAATTATTTTTTGTTAACTTAGTAATATAAAAATAAATTATTATTGTTATAAAAAATGAAAAAATAAAATTTAGTCACATTTTCGACATCAAAACGTTAACAACCTAATATCCTTTGCATATGTGCGTGTTTTAAAAATTCTGAACTATTATTGCAAAAAATACTTTATCATAAAATAAGTGTTGCAATAAAATTAAATAAATAAATAAAATTTATAATATGGATAATACAAATCCTTCATCAGAGAAGCATTAAAAAATCAAGATTAACAAAAGAAAATTCATCAATTTTACGCAAAAAAAAATTACGATTTTGCTGTTAAATTAAAAAAGAAAAAAACTAAAAAAAGCCAAAAAAGGAATAATTTTTGTGAAGTTTCCAGAAAACACAAAGGAATTTAACAGAAGAAGATGCCAAATGAAAAGTGCTGTTAAGTGCAATTGGATACACAATTAAAAGTGGTGATCTTAAACTCATCAAAAGAGAAGCTGGAATCCGTCTGCATACGTAGTTCTAAGTATTGTTTTATTTTTTATTTTTCTGTTATTTATTATTATCGTTATTTGTTATTGTTATTATTTATTATCGTTATTTATTTAGGTTTGTTGATGATCATTTTTATAAATTATATCTTATATCTTTTTTCACTTCGCTCACAGAGTTGTCCAAAATATTAGTTAGTTAATAATATAAAAGGGATAGAAATAAAAAAAAAATGAATAGAAATGAGGTATTAAGTCTAATTGAATCAAAAGTAGATGTTACTAGAACAGAAATTCTAGGATATATTAGTAATTTAACAAATGTTGTTCAACAATTGCAACCAGGTCGAGTGGAACCTTTAACACCAGTAACCATTGAACCTGGCACTGCTCTCGGTAATACAAATTTGGATTTAATAAAATCATTTCCCCAGTTTAGTGGAAATGCAGGCGAGTACCCTGCATGGAGGGAGTCCGCAAAGTTTGCTATAAATTATTATATAAAGGGATCTGAGGCATATTATGTGGCCATAGGCATTTTAAGGAATAAGATAGTTGGTGAGGCAAATGCTACTTTAAGTTCATATAACACAATTTTTAATTTTGATGCCGTAATTTCACGACTAGATCAATCTTATTCTGATAAGAGACCTTTGTACCTGTTGGAAAATGGGCTTAGTGTTTTAAGACAGGGTAGCTTGACTATAAATCAATATTCTGATAAAGTTAAGAAGCAACTTATTTTAATTATATATAAAATTCTCATGACCAATACGAATCAGGAAGTTGTCGAAGCATTAAATGATAGAGTAAGAGCAAATGCTTTACATGTATTTATATCGGGTCTTCGTAAGCCTTTATGTGATATCTGTTTCTCTGCTAATCCAATAGATTTACGGCTTTGGCTACGGCTCAAGAGCTTGAACAAAATCATGAACGTTATAGATTCGCAAACACATTTGCTAACTCAAAAATATCTTCGCAAATAAAAAATTGCTCAGCCAGAGATACTTTTTCTGAACGTTTCCCAATCGATAAACCAAATACATCGCCCATTCCAATGGAAATTGATAAAAGTACAACATACTTTAGAAAGTCAGCAGCTCCTTCAAATGGTGCTTACCCAAAGAACTTCAATTACAATAGACAGGAAGTCATTCCCAACGAAAATAAATCAAAACCGAAGCTCGTCGGTTATAATTCGGGTCAATCTCCAGTTCAAAAGATTCAAAAAATCAATTATGCCAAATCATATGATGAGAATGATGATATGTATGAAAATGAAGTCTTTACTTGTTGTGAATCCCAGGATGATGCATATGACAATTTGAATTTTTTAGTGTAAAATCGCTCTTGCCTTATATTGTTAAGAAAACAATGAATGGGCAAGAGCTGAACTTTTTAATAGACACAGGGACTTCTAAAAATTATATAAGAAATTTAGATTTCATTCAAGGTATTAAATTAGTGGATAAGCCTTTTCGAATAAAATCAATAAATGGATCAACACTTGTTAAAGAAAAATGTAAAATAAATCTTTTGAATTGTACAACAACCTTCTTTATATTGCCATGCTTAAATTCCTTTGATGGAATTTTAAGTTATGACTTTTTGAAGAAAATAGATGCCTTAATTGATGTTAAGAACGGTATTATTTTTCATAAAACTGGAAAGGAACAAATTAATCATTTTTTATGCAGACAGGTAAATTCAATCGAGATTGATAACAAATATGTTCCTGTTAATTTACACAGTGAATTCGAAAAACTTATTCAAAATAATGAAATTGCTTTTGCTGATCCGGAGCGAGCGCTAACTTTCAACACTCAAGTTGAAGCGACAATAAATTTGACCAGAAAAGAACCCATTTATTCTCGAAGCTATCCGTATCCCATTTCCGCAACAACGTTTATAAATACGGAAGTAGAAAATTTGTTAAGGGACGGTATTATTAGAAAATCTTCGTCACCTTACAACTCACCTATCCATGTCGTCAGCAAAAAAGGTGTAGATTCTGACGGTAGGCAAAAAATGCGTTATAGATTTCCGGAAAATAAATGACTTTACTATCCCAGAGAAATATCCTATGCCCGACATTACTGTAATATTATCGAATCTAGGCAAATCAAAATTCTTTACTACTCTTGATCTGAAGTCAGGATTTCACAAGATCAGATTAGCGGAGAAAGATAGATGTAAAACCGCTTTTAGCGTTAACAATGGAAAGTATGAATTTTGTCGTTTACCTTTTGGACTCCGAAATGCTCCCAATATTTTTCAGCGGGCTATAGATGATATATTGCGGGACGAAATAGGAAAAACATGTTGTGTTTACATGGATGATGTGATAATTTTTTCCGAAAATGAAAAGGATCATATATCTCATGACCATTGTCGAGGCAGTACATGCATTATTTAAATAACATTGACTCTGAAACAGTGCATAGTGAAATGTCTTATTCAAGAACCATAAAATCTATAGCTGCTTCTGTAAATCAATTTACCAACCAAATAATAATTTCTAAAGCTGCAGATGATAGCAAGGTAACGAAAATAATATTTCGGCAATATAAGAGACACATTATAACGTACAGCAACATACAAAAGCTTTTACTTACATTGCAAAACTGCGTTAATCCTCGTGTAGCTAATGCAATACATTGCGACCTAGGAACATTGGCAGAAATTCAAAACGAAATCCTAGATCATTTTCCATCAGTCAAATTTATTCATACGGAGAAGTTCGTAATAGATTTAACAAATGAAAATGATCAATTGGAGACATTAATCTTAGAGCATAATCGTGCGCACAGATCTTTAAATGAAAATTATAAACAAATTACATCTGAATATTTTTTCCCTAAAATGAAGAAAATACTCGATTCAATTATTAAAAATTGTAAAATATGTTTAGAAAATACAATAGGAAACCAAAACAACCAATAATTGGATTATCCCCAATACCACATTTTCCCGGACAAATACTTCATATTGATATTTTTTCAACTAATAAAATACATTTTCTTACTTGTCTTGATAAGTTTTCAAAATATGCTATTTCTGTACCAATAAATTCAAGAGCTCTTATGTTAAAGCCGCTCTTTTACAGATCCTTAATATTTTCAAAAACACTAAGCTTATAGTTTCTGATAATGAAAAGTCTTTTCCATCAAATACCATAAAAAATATGCTAAGAGATTTCTTTTGGATTGAGCAATTTTTTGTACCACCTTTGCACAGTGAGAGCAACGGGCAAGTGGAAAGGTTTCACTCGACTCTTCTTGAAATAGCTAGGTGTGTTAGAGCACAATATGGTATTTATGATATTTCGGATCTAATACTTATTTCCACCCACAAATATAATAACACTATACATTCTATTGATACTCTTCAATCTCTTGGGGTTGTTAATTTCAAAAACATACGGGAAAAGATAATTGCTGCACAGGAAAAGGTTGAAACTAATTTCGATAGTACTAATCGGAAATTTAATGTAGGAGATGTAGTATTTGTTCGACGAAATAAAAGACTATGTAATAAAGTTGATAAGGTATATTTGGAAGAAGTCATTGAAAAGGATTTAGGAACAAAGGTTGTAATATGTGGCAAACAGGTACATAAAAATAACATCAGGTAATCTCTCCGCAGTTGAAACGAGGACGTTTCCATTTTAAAAGGGGGGCAGTTAACACCCAACAACATATTTATGTTAATTTATTGTTATAATAAATAATGTTATAAAAATGTTGTATTTATTAATTTAAATTGTAATTAATTATTTGTTATGTTATATTAATTGTTATGTTATGATCTTCATTGTAAAACTTTGCATTCAAATTATTTTTTGTTAACTTAGTAATATAAATTATTATTGTTATAAAAAATGAAAAAATAAAATTTAGTCACATTTTCGACATCAAAAGGTACGTTTGTTTTACAAAATCGTATAAACGATTATAATGAGGTAAAAAGCTAGTGTTAAATTAAAAGTCGCCAATGATGTCATCTTGTATGAAACTCTGAATGCCATGATATGGAAAGCTCGTCCAGTATGGGTGAAGATCGACGTGACACATACAAAAGTCAAACTGAATCTTTTGATGGATGGAACTCGCATAAATATTTTAGCCCAAAGTAAAAAACATAAACATCTGTATTTTACTCATAACGTTCCATTTTTTTCATTAAAACTAACAACAAATTATATTTACATATGTAAACGTTATTCTGTTTTTAATTTGTTGTATTATTTTGTTCTATACAACACCAAAAACACTTACAACAATATCAAAGCCAATTTACGGCAACATCAACGTCATATTTCCTTACAAGCACATGTTGCCAGTTATCGATAAATGCCAATATTGCCAACGGGAATACCGATTTACAACAAACTATAAAAAATCACGTCGTTTAATATTGCCGTCGCCAACTGGAATAGGGGTGATTAAATCTAAAGTAAAGTATTTTGTGTTATGGTAAGCGCCACAATCTGGAACAACGTATACCGTTTTAAAGAGGAGATTGATACTAGATTGAAGTCAATCCGAGTAACCGTTTAGGAGATAACCAGGTTTTCGCGAAATAATTTAAAAACCAGTAGTTCAATACAGCTTCTCCGAAAACCACAAACAACTGCCTTTTCCGGAAAACCTAATAACTCAATCTAAACAAGACGTATTCCGTTTTAAAGAGGAGGTTGATACCAACAATTCACAAGTAATTTAAAGTCAATCAGAGTAACCGTGTAGGAGATAACCGGGTTTTCGGGAAATAATTTAGAAACCAATAGTTCATTACAATTTCTCCGAAAACCACAAGCAACAGAATTTTCCGAAAAACCTAATAACTTAATCTAAACAAAAAGTATACCGTTTTAAAGAGGAGATTGATACCAAAATTTCATAAGTAGCTTAAAGTCAATCCGAGTAACCGTTTAGGAGGTAACCATTGTTTTTCCGCAAGTTTTATTTATTGTATCTTCAATATAATTGAACTAACAATAATAATCTTCAGTCTAAGAAAATAAATATACTTGTTAAGTCCAACCAGTGCTGGACAAAAAAAATGTATGTTTTATTGTTACTGTAATTTCCGGGGTATCCCTCTGATGTACGGCTGAGAGGAGCAGTGTCCCTCCTTCTTATTCGAATATAACCAGGTTCTTTTATTATGTTGCGGGCCAGTGGATTCGGATGAGTTTCAAGTTCTTTAAATACCTTATGGCAAGTTTCGCTATTTCTGCTTTAACTAATGCACGTTTAGATCTTTATGGATGTTCGAGTTTTTTATATACCAAGGAGTAGATATAATTATACGAAGAATCTTATTTTGGCGCCTTTGAATTTTTTCTACGTTGCTAGCTGAGACAGTGCCCTATAATTGAATGCCATAACACCAAATTGGTTTTAGAATTGACTTGTACAATAAAAGATTGCAATCTAAAGCGAGAGTAGAATTTCTGACAAAAAGCCAGTTTAGTTGGACTGCTTTTAGCTTAAATTGTGTTACCTTTGATTCTATGTGGTGTTTCCAAGTAAGGCGCCAGTCAAGATGTATGTCGAGATATTTCACGTCTGAAACCTGTGGTATCGTTTGGTTATTTATGCGAATAGGGGCGCACGATTCCTTACGCAGTGTGAAAGTTATATGAGTGCATTTTTGTTCATTCGCTTTTATTCTCGATTTCTTCAACCATTTATCTAAATTGAATATGTGGTCTTGTAAATATCATAATACTACTTCGGGTCTTTCGTGAATTCGGTTACTAGTTGGCATGTTTGAAGTATGCAATAAGTATAAAAAGTATGCAATATACTACCTTGGAGAACTCCGGCTCCGATTGGCTGGGGTGAGCTCAAAAAATCTCCTTCTTTCACAATAAATTTTCGTTCGGTTAAATAACGAACTAGCAGCTTATATAGGTTTACGGGAAAATTCAGTTTTATCTTATATATTAGGCCTTCATGCCATATCTTATCGAATGTTTGCGAAACGTGATAAAAAGCGCAAATGCCTTCTTAACAATATTGACTAATCTGTGAGTATGTTCGATCGTACTATGTTTTTTCCTGAAGCCGAATTGATGGTGAACCCTATTCTAAGCGACAAAGGATGTATTCCAATCCTGTGTCTCTTAGAATAGGGTTCAGCTTAGTTGTTAACATCCTCTCAAACAGCTTTGACATATTAGATAAAAGGCTTATAGGTCTGTATGATTCAATTTTTGTGTGGTCTTTTCCTGGTTTAGGAATCATGGTAATCAAGGACACCTTCCACTCTGTGGAAAAGTATTCAAGACGTAAGTAGTATAGATGTAGGGATACTAACCCTAGGTATTTTGTGTGGGATACTGTCCACTCTGTGGAAAAGTATTCAAGACGTAAGTAGTATAGATGTAGGGATACTAACCCTAGGTATTTTGTATGGGATACTGTCCCAAAGTATTTTGTATGGGATACTAACCCAAGTTATTTTGTATGGGATATTTTTGTGATAATTTTTTTGTCATATAATTTTGAAAAATTGTTGTATAAGCGGCATTAAAGAGCAATTCATTAGTGTGAGTGTAATAAAGGCAAGAATAAGAGTGTGGAGATTGGTTGTGTTTTTAAGCATGTGGTAATGTTCTTAATTATAAAAATTTAAAAAAAAACTTAAATTTAGAGGAAAACAAACTAAAAAAGTATTTGTGTGATTCTTGCAACTAATTGCTTAAATGTGAAGTTTTAGTTTATATGGGTTGACATATTGATGAGCGTGATATTCTGATTAAGAAGCTGAACACAGCAGTCACACATATTGATAAGTGTTAAAACATGCTAACAAGTGGAGTTACAGATAGACAAGAAAATATAAATATTTTACACATTAGGAAAAATAAACAATCTAGGAGAAGAACATTGAATTTTGATTTTTGGGTTTTGTTAAACAGAAGCGACATGTGATAAGAATGCTAAAAAATTATTTTGGTTTTTATTTTTATTTATTTCTTTTGTATATTTATAGCACACTTAAATGTTTTGCATTAGAGTGGTTCTCATGCTATAAATACTTTATTGGTAATTTTATTCATTATAATTATTCAATAATTTATAGTTATCATAAATTTTATATCATGAATTTATATTTGTAAAATGTTTTTGAGATTTTTAAGAACAATAAAGTGCAGTTGCAGTCAAATACTTAAATTTCAAACTCGGTTTGTATATATTTGGGAGCGTTAAGATAATTTCTGCAGGTTGGAGTTAAAGCCAGTTCCTCCAATGAGAGATTATTATGCTTATAATACATTTATAAAAAAAATTTAAATAAAGGAAATTAAAATAAAATCAAAAAGTCCTATTTTTGTTTACAATTTTAATTAAATTCTGACTATAAGAGTTGACTGTGATTAATCTATTTATTCAGTATTAAATTAAATTTTAAACTAGAATAATGAATACTGTTGAAGAGTCTACAAAAATTTGGAAATTAAATTTTCGAAGAACATTTACAAGAAATAGAAGAGTTTAAAAATAAATATGTAGATTTTAGTAATGACATTATACATTGTGGCCATGATAATTCAAATGGAGATGAAGTTGGAATGTGTGGATGTTATTTCTTTCATAAGAGCAAACTAAAAATGGTGAAAATTATTGAGCAGTATAAACAAATTATTAAACCTATTGTCATCAACATCCGAAAATCATAAATAATAATAATAATAAAGATGAAGTTACTATATTTTAGAATATAATTGTTAATAAAACAACATGCTTACATTTTAAAAAAAAAATTATTTATTGCACTATTCTTACTTATTAATACGAGTACATAAATACATACATACGATTATTGTATTTTGATTAGTTTAGTTCTTATATACTTATTAACAAGGGTTCTAAATCTTCTTTAAAAAGGCGGCTTTCGAACTGAAAAATCAATAGTCAACAATTGAGCTTCATAGAGAATGAATAAAATAAAAAAAAAAAATACTCTGTAATTTACTCAAGAACGTCAGCCTAAAATATATGACGTGGTTTTTTAGATGGAATAAATCATAAATTTAAAATTAAAAGTTGTTTGCGGATTTTCAACTATTCATGGATTTAAGCCGTTGATTTTTTTATTTTTATCGGATTCAGCCGAGAAGATTGGCTCCACCTAATGAGCTATAAGGAGTCCATCACCAACACGCTTTCTCAGCGTGAATTTTTATATTCAATTAACTTAATTGGAAAAACAAGTGAAGAAGCTACGCAGTATACCTTCAAATATAAAAAGGGTGTATGTTATTTGATAGTCCGGCAAGGACAATTCAGAATGAAAATTGATCCTCAAACGTGGAAATCAATAATTCGGATAGGAGTATTTTTAACATCGATACTATGTTGGAATGGAATTCTAAGGAAACTGTTTTTACATTTTTATTACAATTACTTCATACCAACGTGCTCCACAAATGCGAAAGCCTGAAATCCTATTAGGTGACATTAAAGGAATCCATGAAAGCGATATCGCAATAGATTTAACCCGCCTCTGTTATGAGATCGGAAAAAATGCAAAGAATATTAATTACTGATAAGAAAATTCATAGATTATATTTAAGAATGGAAAATAAATAAGAAAAAATTATTGAAAAAATGAAGTTTTTATTTTTATCATTTCTTTATTTGAAAATTAATTAGAAACTGCAAACATAAGTGTCCACAAAAAAAGAATTACTTTTGTGATATCTTTTATAGTTGTATTCTTTATTATATCCTAAATATCTTAATACTTCTAGAGGTGGTTGAAGATTTCCAAAACTGTCAAAATATTCCACATAATCATTATTTTTGTAGTAGGTTACCCAATGTGTGCCATCAACTCTATGAGAGTCTCAATTGATTATTCCACATTCAGTTTTGCGTGGAGTTTTAGGGAGTGTGTCTCTCATTTCAAATCCACATCGGTGAGAGGTCTATTAGGTAGCTGCTGTATTAGTTTTTTGATGCTTTCGTTTTATTATAAAATATTCCATATCCCTACTTATAAGGTTTGAGAACGAGACCTTTACCCATAGCTATTGCCTCTAATGTTCGCCAATTGGAATAGCGGCGATTAAATTTAAAGTACAGTATTTTGTGTTATAGTAAGCGCCACAATCTGGAACAACGTATACCGTTTTAAAGAGGAGATTGATACTAGATTGAAGTCAATCCGAGTAACCGTTTAATAGATAGCCAGGTTTTCGAAACATAATTTAAAGACCAATAGTTCATTACAACTTCTCCAAAAACCACAAGCAACTGACTCTTCCGAAAAACGTAAATTCTTAATCTAAACAAAACGTATACCGTTTTAAAGAGGAGGTTGTTACCAACAATTTACACGTAGTTCCGAGTAACCGTTTAGGAGATAACCGGGTTGTCGCGAAATAATTAAAAAACCAATAGTTCATTACAACTTCTCCGAAAAACACAAACTACAGACTTTTCCGGAGAACCTAATAACTTAATCTAAACAAAACGTATACCGTTTTAAAGAGGGGGCTGCAACAAACAATTCACAAATAGTTTGAAGTCAATCCGAGCAATCGTTTAAGAGATAACCAAGTTTAGGAGTTATAATTTAAGATTGTATGTACTCAAAAACAAAAATAAAAAATAATTTATGAATTGATAAGAAAAATAGAGTATATATCGATTTAGTACACAAATTTTATATAAATTCAACAAAGTTCTATAGTCTACTATAAATTATACAACGATGAACACCAACGCGGAACTAATTGCATCTTTTAACAAGTTAAACGTAAGGCAAAGGCTTAGCATCAAGGATATAATGGAATTAGAAGACTCTCATATAACAGGAGCAGAGCGTATAACAACATAATATGGAGAATCTGTTGTGCTAGAGTTGGGAACGAATATACTATACCTTCCTAAGAGGTTTAATTCGCTGACCGATAAGGATGTTGAAATCTTATCGACGGTTGTACATATGATAGCAAAATTTCCCTTGAACGATGATAAGGTTAGCTCATTCTGCAGGTTGGAGTTAAAGCCAGTTCCTCCAATGAGAGATTATTATGCTTATAATACATTTAAGTAAAAAATTTAAATAAAGGAAATTAAAATAAAATCAAAAAGTATTATTTTTTATTTACAATTTTAATTAAATTCTGACTATAAGAGTTGACTATGATTAATCTATTTATTCAGTATTAAATTAAATTTTAAACTAGAAGGATGAATACTATTGAAGAGTTTCTAAAAAAATTTGGAAATTAAATTTTCGAAGAACATTTACAAGAAATAGAAGAGTTTAAAAATAAATATGTAGATTTTAGTAATTACATTATACATTGTGGCCATGATAATTCAAATTGAGATGAAGTTGGAATGTGTGGATGTTATTTCTTTCATAAGAGCAAACTAAAAATGGTGAAAATTATTGAGCAGTATAAACAAATTATTAAACCTATTGTCATCAACATCCGAAAATCATAAATAATAATAATAAAGATGAAGTTACTATATTTTAGAATTTTATTGTTAATAAAACAACATGCTTACATATTAAAAAAAAAATATTTATTGCACTATTCTTACTTATTAATACGAGTACATAAATACATACATACGATTATTGTATTTTGATTAGTTTAGTTCTTATATACTTATTAACAAGGGTTCTAAATCTTCTTTAAAAAGGCGGCTTTCGAACTGAAAAATCAATAGTCAACAATTGAGCTTCATAGAGAATGAATAAAATAAAAAAAATACTCTGCAATTTACTCAAGAACGTCAGCCTAAAATATATGACGTGGTTTTTGAGATGGAATAAATCATAAATTTAAAATTAAAAGTTGTTTGCGGATTTTCAACTATTCATGGATTTAAGCTTCACTATAATGATAAACATTTTATCGGATTCAGCCGAGAAGATTGGCTCCACCTAATGAGCTATAAGGAGTCCATCACCAACAAGCTTTCTCAGCGTGAATTTTTATATTCAATTAACTTAATTGAAAAAACAAGTGAAGAAGCTACGCAGTATACCTTCAAATATAAAAAGGGTGTATGTTATTTGATAGTCCGGTAAGGACAATTCAGAATGAAAATTGATCCTGAAACGTGGAAATCAATAATTCGGATAGGAGTATTTTTTAACATCGATACTATGTTGGAATGGAATTCCAAGGAAACAGTTTTTACATTTTAATTACAATTACTTCATACCAACGTGCTCCACAAATGCGAAAGCCTGAAATCCTATTGGGTGACATTAAAGAAATCCATGAAAGCGATATCGCAATAGATTTAACCCGCCTCTATTATGAGATCGGAAAAAAATGCAAAGAAAATTAATTACTGATAATAAAACTCATAGATTATATTTAAGAATGGAAAATAAATGAGAAAAAATTATTAAAAAATGAAGTTTTTATTTTTATCATTTCTTTATTTGAAAATTAATTAGAAACTGCAAACATAAGTGTCCACAAAAAAAGAACTACTTTTGTGATATCTTTTATAGTTGTATTTTTTATTATATTCTAAATATCTTAATACTTCTAGAGGTGGTTGAAGATTTCCAAAACTGTCAAAATATTCCACATAATCATTATTTTTGTAGTAGGTTACCCAATGTGTACCATCAACTCTATGAGAGTCTCAATTGATTATTCCACATTCAGTTTTGCGTGGAGTTTTAGGGAGTGTATCTCTCATTTCAAATCCACATCGGTGAGAGGTCTATTAGGTAGCTGCTGTATTAGTTTTTTGATGCTTTCGTTTTATTATAAAATATTCCATATCCCTTCTTATAAGTTTTGAGAACGAGACCTTTACCCATAGCTATTGCCTCTAATGTTCTATTATGACGCTTATTCTCATCGAGCTGCTGCTTACCGTTTTTAGACCTTTACCCATAGCTATTGCCTCTAATGTTCTATTATGACGCTTATTCTCATCGAGCTGCTGCTTACCGTTTTTAGCTGTAGTAATAAACTTAGAAATTGACAATCCACCTGAAGCTAAAGCACCTAATGCTCCAAGTGCTGTAAATATAGGCACAAGAAGAATACCTACAATTTTGGGAACGGTAATAACTCTTGGCATTTTAACTTCTGATTTTTTCCCAAGAAATGATTCATCAATAAGTTTTTTTTGCAGTTTTTATTGCCTTTTTTAACATTTAATGGTTTTTCCTTTTTAAGATCATAGTTGCTGATTTAATTGCATTGCGGAAAAGGTTTTTTTAAGATTATTAATTTTTTTCCTAGTGTGCTACCAATTTTTACCAATAACATTTTTCTTCCTTGGTTTACACCTTCATTTATAACAATTTATATCTGAAAATATGTAAGTTGGCGAATACTAGTTAATATAAAAATAAAGATGTTTATTTGATTTTACTCCTCATTTGCAAAGATGCGTTTGATAAAACAACATTCAAACATTTTAGTGAGAAATTTAGATTTTAATGAAAGAAATAATGTAACTAAACAAAGCTGTCTTTTACCAAACTCTATAAGAGCATTAATAGTGGGGCCATCTAGTTGCGGAAAAACTAACGGGAATACCGATTTACGACAAACTATAGAAAATTACGTCGTTTAATATTGCCGTCGCCAACTGGAATAACGGCGATTAAATTTAAAGTACAGTATTTTGTGTTATAGTAAGCGCCACAATCTGGAATAACGTATACCGTTTTAAAGAGGAGATTGATACTAGATTGAAGTCAATCCGGGTAACCGTTTAGGAGATAACCAGGTTTTCGCGAAATAACTTAAAGACCAATAGTTCATTACAACTTCTCCAAAAACCACAAGCAACTGACTCTTCCAGAAAACCTAAAATCTTTATCTAAACAAAACGTACACCGTTTTCCGAGTAACCGCGAAATAATTTAAAACCACTAGGAGATAACCAGGTTTTCGCGAAATAATTTAAAGACCAATAGTTCATTACAACTTCTCCAAAAACCACAAGCAACTGACTTTTCCAGAAAACATAAAAACTTAATTTAAACGAAACCAATACCGTTTTAAAGAGGAGGTTGATACCAACAATTCATAAGTAGTTTGAAAACAATCCGAATAACCGTTTAATAGATAGCCAGGTTTTCGAAACATAATTTAAAGACCAATAGTTCCTTATAACTTCTCCGAAAACCACAAGCAACTGACTCTTTCGAAAAACCTAAAATCTTATCTAAACAAAACGTATACCGTTTTAAAGAGGAGGTTGTTACCAACAATTTACACGTAGTTCCGAGTAACCGTTTAGGAGATAACCGGGTTGTCGCGAAATAATTTAAAAACCAATAGTTCATTACAACTTCTCCGAAAAACACAAGCTACAGACTTTTCCGGAGAACCTAATAACTTAATCTAAACAAAACGTATACCGTTTTAAAGAGGGGGTTGCAACCAACAATTCACAAATAGTTTGAAGTCAATCCGAGCAACCGTTTAAGAGATAACCAAGTTTAGGAGTTATAATTTAAAAACCAATCGTTCATTACAACTTCTCCGCAACCACAACCTACAGGATTTTACGGAAAACCTAATAATCTAACCAAAACGTATACTGTTTTAAAGAGGAGGTTGATTGCAAAAATTAATAAGTAACTTGAGTTCAATCTGAGTAACCGTTTAGGAGATATCAGGGTTTTCGCGAAATAATTTAAGTTCATTACAACTTCTCCGAAAACCACAAGCAGATGACTTTTGCGAGAAACCTAAAATTTTAATGTAAACAAAGCATATACCGTTGTAAGGAGAAGGTTAATACCAACACAGGTAATTTGAAGTCAATTCTAGTAACCATTTTGGAGATATCAGGGTTTTCGCGAAGTAATTTAAAAACCAGTAGTTCATTACAACTTCTCCGAAAAACACAAGCAACAGACTTTTCCTAAGAACCTAATAACTTAATCTAAACAAAACGTATACCGTTTTAAGGAGGGGATTGATAGCAACAATTCACAAATAATTTGAAGTCAATCCGAGTAACCGTTTAAGAGATAACCAAGTTTAGGAGAAATGATTTAAAAACCAATCGTTCATTACAACATCTCCGCAACCACAACCAACAGTATTTTTCGGAAAACCTAATAACTTAATCTAACCAAAAGGTATACCATTTTAAAGAGGAGGTTGATAACAACATTTATTTATTAGCTTGAAGTCATTCCGAGTAACCATTTACGAGATAACCGTGTTTTCCCGAAATAAGTAAAGACCAATATTTCATTACAAACTTCTCCGAAACCCATAAGCAACTGACTTTGCAGGAAACCTAAAATCTTAATCTAAACAAAGCATATACTGTTTTAAAGAGAAGCTTAATACCAACCATTTACAAGTAGTTTGAAGTCAATCCAAGTAACGGTTTAGGAGATAACCGCGTTTTCGCAAAATAATTTGAAGACCACAACTTCTCCGAAAACCACAAGCAATTGACTTTTGCGGGAAACATAAAATGTTAATCTAAACCATAGGTAACCAAAACTTTCATTAAATGAAATGCGTCTGTATTGGATAAGATAATATTGCCCAGCAAACACAAAACTAAGCATTACAAAAACAATAAGTAATTTTGTCATTAAAAATGCTTTTGGTAACATGCAATGCATTTTATGTTACCAAACATTTAAAACAAAGAAAACCTTTTCAATTATAAGGCATTTTGGACTTTTCCACAAAGAAATAAATTAAAAGAGGAAAAAATAAAAATATTTTTTCTTGAGCAAAAAAAAAAACTCTATGTGCAAAAAATTAAAGAATGGGTTCTGCAAGAAGAGCAAAATGAGGAAAGTTTGCAAAATAAAAATTAAAAACGGAGAATTCAAGCCAAATAAGCTTGGAAATCGCTCAGCAAGGCAGTTACATGTCCATAAAAGGTTTCCAATGTCAACATTGATTCAAAAACATTAAAATGTTCATCAACGCATCTTACACAGACAAGCAGTTGACAAAGATCATTGATATTTGTACTTTCATCTAAACAAAACGAAAGAAATTTACAATTTATCAATTTTTCTTTAATAGAAGACTCCACCGAATTTCCTATTTGGGCAATACGTATACCCACAGTTTGGGGTGACAAGGGAATTGACTTTATGAAATCTGTTCTAAAATTTAACGTTTAAAAAGTTTTTTGTTAAATATTTTTTGCTAGTATTCCATCAATAAATGGTCTGCCTTGCTGAGCGATTTCCAAGCTTATTTGGCTTGAAATCTCCATTTTAAATTTTTTATTTTGCAAAATTTTGCTCTTCTTCCAGAACCCTTTCTTCAATTTTTTGCATATAAATTTTTTTTGCTCAAATTTATTTATTTCTTTGTGAAAAAGGTCAAAATGCCTTTTAATTGAAAAGGTTTTCTTTGTTGTAAATGTTTGGTAACATAAAATACATTGCAAGTTACCAAAAGCATTTTTAATGACAAAACAAAAATTTTTGTCTTCCATTATATAATTTTGTTTGCTGGTTTATTTTGAAATTTAATCAAAGCTGAAAAACAATAAAGCTGAAAAAAAGCAGTAAGCATCCGCATATATTCACTTGTTTACACTCAATTAACGACTAAAATCAAACTGAAATAGAAGAGAACACGCGTCGGTGTGAGTTTTTTTATTGTTTTTGTAGCACAATTGTGCATTGAAAATGAAGTTTTGGATAGCACTGATCTAAACAAATCATATACAGTTTTAAAGAGAAGATTAATACTAACACTTCACAAGTTATTTGAAGCTAAACCGAGTAGACCAAACCGAAAACCACAAGCAACTGACTCTTTCTCCGAAAACCACAAGCAACAGAATTTTCCGAAAAACTTAATAACTTAATATAAACAAAAAGTATACCGTTTTAAAGAGGAGATTGATACCAAAATTTCATAAGTAGCTTAAAGTCAATCCGAGTAACCGTTTAGAAGGTAACCATTGTTTTTCCGCAAGTTTTATTTATTGTATCTTCAATATAATTGAACTAACAATAATAATCTTCAGTCTAAAAAAATAAATATACTTGTTAAGTCCAACCAGTGCTGGACAAAAAAAATGTATGTTTTATTGTTACTGTAATTTGCGGGGTATCCCTCTGATGTACGGATGAGAGGAGCAGTGTCCATCCTTCTTATTCGAATGTAACCAGGTTCATTTATTATGTTACGGGCCAGTGGATTCACATGAGTTTCAAGCTTCTTTAAATACCTTATGGCAAGTTTCGCTATTTCTGCTTTAACTAATGGCACGTTTAGATCTTTATGGATGTTCGAGTATTTTATATACCAAGGAGTAGATGTAATTATACGAAGAATCTTATTTTGGCGCCTTTGAAATTTTTCTACGTTGCTAGCCCCCATATTTGAATGCCATAACACCAAATTGGTTTTAGAATTGACTTGTACAATAAAAGATTGCAATCTAAAGCGAGAGTAGAATTTCTGCCAAAAAGCCAGTTTAGTTGGACTGCTTTTAGCTTAAATTGTGTTAACTTTGATTCTATGTGGTGTTTCCAAGTAAGGCGCCAGTCAAGATGTATGTCGAGATATTTCACGTCTGAAACCTGTGGTATCGTTTGGTTATTTATGCGAATAGGGGCGCACGATTCCTTACGCAGTGTGAAAGTTATATGAGTGCATTTTTGTTCATTCGCTTTTATTCTCGATTTCTTCAACCATTTATCTAAATTGAATATGTGGTCTTGTAAATATCATAATGCTACTTCGGGTCTTTCGTGAATTCGGTTACTAGTTGGCATGTTTGAAGTATGCAATAAGTATAAAAAGTATGCAATATACTACCTTGGAGAACTCCGGCTCCGATTGGCTGGGGTGAGCTCAAAAAATCTCCTTCTTTCACAATAAATTTTCGTTCGGTTAAATAACGAACTAGCAGCTTATATAGGTTTACGGGAAAATTCAGTTTTATCTTATATATTAGGCCTTCATGCCATATATTATCGAATGTTTGCGAAACGTGATAAAAAGCGCAAATGCCTTCTTAACAATATTGACTAATCTGTGATTATGTTCGATCGTACTATGTTTTTTCCTGAAGCGGAATTGATGGTGAACCCTATTCTAAGCGACAAAGGATGTATTCCAATCCTTTGTCTCTTAGAATAGGGTTCAGCTTAGTTGTTAACATCCTCTCAAACAGCTTTGACATATTAGATAAAAGGCTTATAGGTCTGTATGATTCAATTTTTGTGTGGTCTTTTCCTGGTTTAGGAATCATGGTAATCAAGGACACCTTCCACTCTGTGGAAAAGTATTCAAGACGTAAGTAGTATAGATGTAGGGATACTAACCCTAGGTATTTTGTGTGGGATACTGTCCACTCTGTGGAAAAGTATTCAAGACGTAAGTAGTATAGATGTAGGGATACTAACCCTAGGTATTTTGTATGGGATACTCTCCCAAACTATTTTGTATGGGATACTAACCCAAGTTATTTTGTATGGGATATTTTTGTGATAATTTTTTTGTCATATAATTTTTAAAAATTGTAGTATAAGCGGCATTAAAGAGCAATACATTAGTGTGAGTGTAATAAAAGTCAAGAATAAGAGTGTGGAGATTGGTTGTGTTTTTAAGCATGTGGTAATGTTCTTAATTATAAAAATTTAAAAAAGAAACGTAAATTTAGAGGAAAACAAACTAAAAAAGTATTTGTGTGATTCTTGCAACTAATTGCTTAAATGTGAAGTTTTAGTTTATATGGGTTGACATATTGATGGGCGTGATATTCTGATTAAGAAGCTGAACACAGCAGTCACACATATTGATAAGTGTTAAAACATGCTAACAAGTGGAGTTACAGATAGACAAGAAAATATAAATATTTTACACATTAGGAAAAATAAACAATTTAGGAGAAGAACATTGAATTTTGATTTTTGGGTTTTGTTAAACAGAAGCGACATGTGATAAGAATGCTAAAAAATTATTTTGGTTTTTATTATTATTTATTACTTTTGTATATTTATAGCACACTTAAATGTTTTGCATTAGAGTGGTTCTCATGCTATAAATACTTTATTGGTAATTTTATTCATTATAATTATTCAATAATTTATAGTTATCATAAATTTTATATCATGAATTTATATTTGTAAAATGTTTTTGAGATTTTTAAGAACAATAAAGTGCAGTTGCAGTCAAATACTTAAATTTCAAACTCGGTTTGTATATATTTGGGAGCGTTAAGATAATTTTTATGTGGGGAAAATAAATATGTTGATAAGGAGTCTTTAGCGTTTGGGTTTGACACAATGGTTACATTTCCAATGTTATGATTGATTTTATAATCAAATTGTTTATTAAAATTTTTATTTGAAAAATTCTAGTGTTCGAAAAATTTTTTTTTTATTAAAAAAAATTTAATTGTATTTAGTCGTTCTTTTATTCTTAAAGGAAGAAGTTATATAAAATATGATATAAGGATATCTCATTCTGCAGGTTGGAGTTAAAGCCAGTTCCTCCAATGAGAGATTATTATGCTTATAATACATTTATAAAAAAAATTTAAATAAAGGAAATTAAAATAAAATCAAAAAGTCCTATTTTTGTTTACAATTTTAATTAAATTCTGACTGTAAGAGTTGACTGTGGTTAATCTATTTATTCAGTATTAAATTAAATTTTAAACTAGAATAATGAATACTGTTGAAGAGTCTACAAAAATTTGGAAATTAAATTTTCGAAGAACATTTACAAGAAATAGAAGAGTTTAAAAATAAATATGTAGATTTTAGTAATGACATTATACATTGTGGCCATGATAATTCAAATGGAGATGAAGTTGGAATGTGTGGATGTTATTTCTTTCATAAGAGCAAACTAAAAATGGTGAAAATTATTGAGCAGTATAAACAAATTATTAAACCTATTGTCATCAACATCCGAAAATCATAAATAATAATAATAATAAAGATGAAGTTACTATATTTTAGAATATAATTGTTAATAAAACAACATGCTTACATTTAAAAAAAAAATTATTTATTGCACTATTCTTACTTATTAATACGAGTACATAAATACATACATACGATTATTGTATTTTGATTAGTTTAGTTCTTATATACTTATTAACAAGGGTTCTAAATCTTCTTTAAAAAGGCGGCTTTCGAACTGAAAAATCAATAGTCAACAATTGAGCTTCATAGAGAATGAATAAAATAAAAAAAAAAAAAAATACTCTGTAATTTACTCAAGAACGTCAGCCTAAAATATATGACGTGGTTTTTTAGATGGAATAAATCATAAATTTAAAATTAAAAGTTGTTTGCGGATTTTCAACTATTCATGGATTTAAGCCGTTGATTTTTTTATTTTTATCGGATTCAGCCGAGAAGATTGGCTCCACCTAATGAGCTATAAGGAGTCCATCACCAACACGCTTTCTCAGCGTGAATTTTTATATTCAATTAACTTAATTGGAAAAACAAGTGAAGAAGCTACGCAGTATACCTTCAAATATAAAAAGGGTGTATGTTATTTGATAGTCCGGCAAGGACAATTCAGAATGAAAATTGATCCTCAAACGTGGAAATCAATAATTCGGATAGGAGTATTTTTAACATCGATAATATGTTGGAATGGAATTATAAGGAAACTGTTTTTACATTTTTATTACAATTACTTCATACCAACGTGCTCCACAAATGCGAAAGCCTGAAATCCTATTAGGTGACATTAAAGGAATCCATGAAAGCGATATCGCAATAGATTTAACCCGCCTCTGTTATGAGATCGGAAAAAATGCAAAGAATATTAATTACTGATAAGAAAATTCATAGATTATATTTAAGAATGGAAAATAAATAAGAAAAAATTATTGAAAAAATGAAGTTTTTATTTTTATCATTTCTTTATTTGAAAATTAATTAGAAACTGCAAACATAAGTGTCCACAAAAAAAGAATTACTTTTGTGATATCTTTTATAGTTGTATTCTTTATTATATCCTAAATATCTTAATACTTCTAGAGGTGGTTGAAGATTTCCAAAACTGTCAAAATATTCCACATAATCATTATTTTTGTAGTAGGTTACCCAATGTGTGCCATCAACTCTATGAGAGTCTCAATTGATTATTCCACATTCAGTTTTGCGTGGAGTTTTAGGGAGTGTGTCTCTCATTTCAAATCCACATCGGTGAGAGGTCTATTAGGTAGCTGCTGTATTAGTTTTTTGATGCTTTCGTTTTATTATAAAATATTCCATATCCCTACTTATAAGGTTTGAGAACGAGACCTTTACCCATAGCTATTGCCTCTAATGTTCGCCAATTGGAATAGCGGCGATTAAATTTAAAGTACAGTATTTTGTGTTATAGTAAGCGCCACAATCTGGAACAACGTATACCGTTTTAAAGAGGAGATTGATACTAGATTGAAGTCAATCCGAGTAACCGTTTAATAGATAGCCAGGTTTTCGAAACATAATTTAAAGACCAATAGTTCATTACAACTTCTCCAAAAACCACAAGCGACTGACTCTTCCGAAAAACCTAAATTCTTAATCTAAACAAAACGTATACCGTTTTAAAGAGGAGGTTGTTACCAACAATTTACACGTAGTTCCGAGTAACCGTTTAGGAGATAACCGGGTTGTCGCGAAATAATTAAAAAACCAATAGTTCATTACAACTTCTCCGAAAAACACAAACTACAGACTTTTCCGGAGCACCTAATAACTTAATCTAAACAAAACGTATACCGTTTTAAAGAGGGGGCTGCAACAAACAATTCACAAATAGTTTGAAGTCAATCCGAGCAATCGTTTAAGAGATAACCAAGTTTAGGAGTTATAATTTAAGATTATATGTACTCAAAAACAAAAATAAAAAATAATTTATGAATTGATAAGAAAAATAGAGTATATATCGATTTAGTACACAAATTTTATATAAATTCAACAAAGTTCTATAGTCTACTATAAATTATACAACGATGAACACCAACGCGAAACTAATTGCTTCTTTTAACAAGTTAAACGTAAGGCAGAGGCTTAGCATCAAGGATATAATGGAATTAGAAGACTCTCATATAACAGGAGCAGAGCGTATAACAACATAATATGGAGAATCTGTTGTGCTAGAGTTGGGAACGAATATACTATACCTTCTAAGAGGTTTAATTCGCTGACCGATAAGGATGTTGAAATCTTATCGACGGTTGTACATATGATAGCAAAATTTCCCTTGAACGATGATAAGGATAGCTCATTCTGCAGGTTGGAGTTAAAGCCAGTTCCTCCAATGAGAGATTATTATGCTTATAATACATTTAAGTAAAAAAATTTAAATAAAGGAAATTAAAATAAAATCAAAAAGTATTATTTTTTATTTACAATTTTAATTAAATTCTGACTATAAGAGTTGACTATGATTAATCTATTTATTCAGTATTAAATTAAACTTTAAACTAGAAGGATGAATACTATTGAAGAGTTTCTAAAAAAATTTGGAAATTAAATTTTCGAAGAACATTTACAAGAAATAGAAGAGTTTAAAAATAAATATGTAGATTTTAGTAATTACATTATACATTGTGGCCATGATAATTCAAATTGAGATGAAGTTGGAATGTGTGGATGTTATTTCTTTCATAAGAGCAAACTAAAAATGGTGAAAATTATTGAGCAGTATAAACAAATTATTAAACCTATTGTCATCAACATCCGAAAATCATAAATAATAATAATAAAGATGAAGTTACTATATTTTAGAATTTTATTGTTAATAAAACAACATGCTTACATATTAAAAAAAATTATTTATTGCACTATTCTTACTTATTAATACGAGTACATAAATACATACATAAGATTATTGTATTTTGATTAGTTTAGTTCTTATATACTTATTAACGAGGGTTCTAAATCTTCTTTAAAAAGGCGGCTTTCGAACTGAAAAATCAATAGTCAACAATTGAGCTTCATAGAGAATGAATAAAATAAAAAAAATACTCTGCAATTTACTCAAGAACGTCAGCCTAAAATATATGACGTGGTTTTTGAGATGGAATAAATCATAAATTTAAAATTAAAAGTTGTTTGCGGATTTTCAACTATTCATGGATTTAAGCTTCACTATAATGATAAACATTTTATCGGATTCAGCCGAGAAGATTGGCTCCACCTAATGAGCTATAAGGAGTCCATCACCAACAAGCTTTCTCAGGGTGAATTTTTATATTCAATTAACTTAATTGAAAAAACAAGTGAAGAAGCTACGCAGTATACCTTCAAATATAAAAAGGGTGTATGTTATTTGATAGTCCGGTAAGGACAATTCAGAATGAAAATTGATCCTGAAACGTGGAAATCAATAATTCGGATAGGAGTATTTTTTAACATCGATACTATGTTGGAATGGAATTCCAAGGAAACAGTTTTTACATTTTAATTACAATTACTTCATACCAACGTGCTCCACAAATGCGAAAGCCTGAAATCCTATTGGGTGACATTAAAGAAATCCATGAAAGCGATATCGTAATAGATTTAACCCGCCTCTATTATGAGATCGGAAAAAAATGCAAAGAAAATTAATTACTGATAATAAAACTCATAGATTATATTTAAGAATGGAAAATAAATGAGAAAAAATTATTAAAAAATGAAGTTTTTATTTTTATCATTTCTTTATTTGAAAATTAATTAGAAACTGCAAACATAAGTGTCCACAAAAAAAGAACTACTTTTGTGATATCTTTTATAGTTGTATTTTTTATTATATCCTAAATATCTTAATACTTCTAGAGGTGGTTGAAGATTTCCAAAACTGTCAAAATATTCCAAATAATCATTATTTTTGTAGTAGGTTACCCAATGTGTACCATCAACTCTATGAGAGTCTCAATTGATTATTCCACATTCAGTTTTGCGTGGAGTTTTAGGGAGTGTATCTCTCATTTCAAATCCACATCGGTGAGAGGTCTATTAGGTAGCTGCTGTATTAGTTTTTTGATGCTTTCGTTTTATTATAAAATATTCCATATCCCTTCTTATAAGTTTTGAGAACGAGACCTTTACCCATAGCTATTGCCTCTAATGTTCTATTATGACGCTTATTCTCATCGAGCTGCTGCTTACCGTTTTTAGCTGTAGTAATAAACTTAGAAATTGACAATCCACCTGAAGCTAAAGCACCTAAAGCTCCAAGTGCTGTAAATATAGGCACAAGAAGAATACCTACAATTTTGGGAACGGTAATACCTCTTGGCATTTTAACTTCTGATTTTTTTCCCAAGAAATGATTCATCAATAAGTTTTTTTTGCAGTTTTTATTGCCTTTTTTAACATTTAATGGTTTTTCCTTTTTAATATCATAGTTGCTGATTTAAGTGCATTGCGGAAAAGGTTTTTTTAAGATTATTAATTTTTTTCCTAGTGTGCTACCAATTTTTACCAATAACATTTTTCTTCCTTGGTTTACACCTTCATTTATAACAATTTATATCTGAAAATATGTAAGTTGGCGAATACTAGTTAATATCAAAAAAATGATGTTTATTTGATTTTACTCCTCATTTGCAAAGATGCGTTTGATAAAACAACATTCAAACATTTTAGTGAGAAATTTAGATTTTAATGAAAGAAATAATGTAACTAAACAAAGCTGTCTTTTACCAAACTCTATAAGAGCATTAATAGTGGGGCCATCTAGTTGCGGAAAAACTAACGGGAATACCGATTTACGACAAACTATAGAAAATTACGTCGTTTAATATTGCCGTCGCCAACTGGAATAACGGCGATTAAATTTAAAGTACAGTATTTTGTGTTATAGTAAGCGCCACAATCTGGAATAACGTATACCGTTTTAAAGAGGAGATTGATACTAGATTGAAGTCAATCCGGGTAACCGTTTAGGAGATAACCAGGTTTTCGCGAAATAATTTAAAGACCAATAGTTCATTACAACTTCTCCAAAAACCACAAGCAACTGACTCTTCCAGAAAACCTAAAATCTTTATCTAAACAAAACGTACACCGTTTTCCGAGTAACCGCGAAATAATTTAAAACCACTAGGAGATAACCAGGTTTTCGCGAAATAATTTAAAGACCAATAGTTCATTACAACTTCTCCAAAAACCACAAGCAACTGACTTTTCCAGAAAACTTAATTTAAACGAAACCAATACCGTTTTAAAGAGGAGGTTGATACCAACAATTCATAAGTAGTTTGAAATCAATCCGAATAACCGTTTAATAGATAGCCAGGTTTTCGAAACATAATTTAATGACCAATAGTTCCTTATAACTTCTCCGAAAACCACAAGCAACTGACTCTTCCGAAAAACCTAAAATCTTATCTAAACAAAACGTATACCGTTTTAAAGAGGAGGTTGTTACCAACAATTTACACGTAGTTCCGAGTAACCGTTTAGGAGATAACCGGGTTGTCGCGAAATAATTTAAAAACCAATAGTTCATTACAACTTCTCCGAAAAACACAAGCTACAGACTTTTCCGGAGAACCTAATAACTTAATCTAAACAAAACGTATACCGTTTTAAAGAGGGGGTTGCAACCAACAATTCACAAATAGTTTGAAGTCAATCCGAGCAACCGTTTAAGAGATAACCAAGTTTAGGAGTTATAATTTAAAAACCAATCGTTCATTACAACTTCTCCGCAACCACAACCTACAGGATTTTACGGAAAACCTAATAATCTAACCAAAACGTATACTGTTTTAAAGAGGAGGTTGATTGCAAAAATTAATAAGTAACTTGAGTTCAATCTGAGTAACCGTTTAGGAGATATCAGGGTTTTCGCGAAATAATTCAAGTTCATTACAACTTCTCCGAAAACCACAAGCAGATGACTTTTGCGAGAAACCTAAAATTTTAATGTAAACAAAGCATATACCGTTGTAAGGAGAAGGTTAATACCAACACAGGTAATTTGAAGTCAATTCTAGTAACCATTTTGGAGATATCAGGGTTTTCGCGAAGTAATTTAAAAACCAGTAGTTCATTACAACTTCTCCGAAAAACACAAGCAACAGACTTTTCCTAAGAACCTAATAACTTAATCTAAACAAAACGTATACCGTTTTAAGGAGGGGATTGATAGCAACAATTCACAAATAATTTGAAGTCAATCCGAGTAACCGTTTAAGAGATAACCAAGTTTAGGAGAAATGATTTAAAAACCAATCGTTCATTACAACATCTCCGCAACCACAACCAACAGTATTTTTCGGAAAACCTAATAACTTAATCTAACCAAAAGGTATACCATTTTAAAGAGGAGGTTGATAACAACATTTATTTATTAGCTTGAAGTCATTCCGAGTAACCATTTACGAGATAACCGTGTTTTCCCGAAATAAGTAAAGACCAATATTTCATTACAAACTTCTCCGAAACCCATAAGCAACTGACTTTGCAGGAAACCTAAAATCTTAATCTAAACAAAGCATATACTGTTTTAAAGAGAAGCTTAATACCAACCATTTACAAGTAGTTTGAAGTCAATCCAAGTAACGGTTTAGGAGATAACCGCGTTTTCGCAAAATAATTTGAAGACCACAACTTCTCCGAAAACCACAAGCAATTGACTTTTGCGGGAAACATAAAATGTTAATCTAAACCATAGGTAACCAAAACTTTCATTAAATGAAATGCGTCTGTATTGGATAAGATAATATTGCCCAGCAAACACAAAACTAAGCATTACAAAAACAATAAGTAATTTTGTCATTAAAAATGCTTTTGGTAACATGCAATGCATTTTATGTTACCAAACATTTAAAACAAAGAAAACCTTTTCAATTATAAGGCATTTTGGACTTTTCCACAAAGAAATAAATTAAAAGAGGAAAAAATAAAAATATTTTTTCTTTGGGCAATACGTATACCCACAGTTTGGGGTGACAAGGGAATTGACTTTATGAAATCTGTTCTAAAATTTAACGTTTAAAAAATTTTTTGTTAAATATTTTTTGCTAGTATTCCATCAATAAATGGTCTGCCTTGCTGAGCGATTTCCAAGCTTATTTGGCTTGAAATCTCCATTTTAAATTTTTTATTTTGCAAAATTTTGCTCTTCTTCCAGAACCCTTTCTTCAATTTTTTGCATATAAATTTTTTTTGCTCAAATTTATTTATTTCTTTGTGAAAAAGGTCAAAATGCCTTTTAATTGAAAAGGTTTTCTTTGTTGTAAATGTTTGGTAACATAAAATACATTGCAAGTTACCAAAAGCATTTTTAATGACAAAACAAAAATTTTTGTCTTCCATTATATAATTTTGTTTGCTGGTTTATTTTGAAATTTAATCAAAGCTGAAAAACAATAAAGCTGAAAAAAGCAGTAAGCATCCGCATATATTCACTTGTTTACACTCAATTAACGACTAAAATCAAACTGAAATAGAAGAGAACACGCGTCGGTGTGAGTTTTTTTATTGTTTTTGTAGCACAATTGTGCATTGAAAATGAAGTTTTGGATAGCACTGATCTAAACAAATCATATACGGTTTTAAAGAGAAGATTAATACTAACACTTCACAAGTTATTTGAAGCTAAACCGAGTAGACCAAACCGAAAACCACAAGCAACTGACTCTTTCTCCGAAAACCACAAGCAACAGAATTTTCCGAAAAACTTAATAACTTAATATAAACAAAAAGTATACCGTTTTAAAGAGGAGATTGATACCAAAATTTCATAAGTAGCTTAAAGTCAATCCGAGTAACCGTTTAGAAGGTAACCATTGTTTTTCCGCAAGTTTTATTTATTGTATCTTCAATATAATTGAACTAACAATAATAATCTTCAGTCTAAAAAAATAAATATACTTGTTAAGTCCAACCAGTGCTGGACAAAAAAAATGTATGTTTTATTGTTACTGTAATTTGCGGGGTATCCCTCTGATGTACGGATGAGAGGAGCAGTGTCCATCCTTCTTATTTGAATGTAACCAGGTTCATTTATTATGTTACGGGCCAGTGGATTCGCATGAGTTTCAAGCTTCTTTAAATACCTTATGGCAAGTTTCGCTATTTCTGCTTTAACTAATGGCACGTTTAGATCTTTATGGATGTTCGAGTATTTTATATACCAAGGAGTAGATGTAATTATACGAAGAATCTTATTTTGGCGCCTTTGAAATTTTTCTACGTTGCTAGCTGAGGCAGTTCCCCATAATTGAATGCCATAACACCAAATTGGTTTTAGAATTGACTTGTACAATAAAAGATTGCAATCTAAAGCGAGAGTAGAATTTCTGCCAAAAAGCCAGTTTAGTTGGACTGCTTTTAGCTTAAATTGTGTTAACTTTGATTCTATGTGGTGTTTCCAAGTAAGGCGCCAGTCAAGATGTATGTCGAGATATTTCACGTCTGAAACCTGTGGTATCGTTTGGTTATTTATGCGAATAGGGGCGCACGATTCCTTACGCAGTGTGAAAGTTATATGAGTGCATTTTTGTTCATTCGCTTTTATTCTCGATTTCTTCAACCATTTATCTAAATTGAATATGTGGTCTTGTAAATATCATAATGCTACTTCGGGTCTTTCGTTAATTCGGTTACTAGTTGGCATGTTTGAAGTATGCAATAAGTATAAAAAGTATGCAATATACTACCTTGGAGAACTCCGGCTCCGATTGGCTGGGGTGAGCTCAAAAAATCTCCTTCTTTCACAATAAATTTTCGTTCGGTTAAATAACGAACTAGCAGCTTATATAGGTTTACGGGAAAATTCAGTTTTATCTTATATATTAGGCCTTCATGCCATATCTTATCGAATGTTTGCGAAACGTGATAAAAAGCGCAAATGCCTTCTTAACAATATTGACTAATCTGTGAGTATGTTCGATCGTACTATGTTTTTTCCTGAAGCCGAATTGATGGTGAACCCTATTCTAAGCGACAAAGGATGTATTCCAATCCTTTGTCTCTTAGAATAGGGTTCAGCTTAGTTGTTAACATCCTCTCAAACAGCTTTGACATATTAGATAAAAGGCTTATAGGTCTGTATGATTCAATTTTTGTGTGGTCTTTTCCTGGTTTAGGAATCATGGTAATCAAGGACACCTTCCACTCTGTGGAAAAGTATTCAAGATGTAAGTAGTATAGATGTAGGGATACTAACCCTAGGTATTTTGTGTGGGATACTGTCCACTCTGTGGAAAAGTATTCAAGACGTAAGTAGTATAGATGTAGGGATACTAACCCTAGGTATTTTGTATGGGATACTGTCCCAAGGTATTTTGTATGGGATACTAACCCAAGGTATTTTGTATGGGATATTTTTGTGATGAGGGATATTTTTTTTCTCATATAATTTTTAAAAATTGTAGTATAAGCGGCATTAAAGAGCAATACATAAGTGTGAGTGTAATAAAAGTGAAGAATAAGGGTCATTAAAAAGCGATAAAATTTGTAAATCGTTTAAAAGAACAAAGTGTAAAAAAGGGATTGACAAGGTGAGTAAGAATTTATGAGTGTAATGATCTTATGTATGTTGACAGAATGTAGGTCATTTGGTGTGAAAAGCATAATCACTATTTCTAATAATGCACTGTGTAGATAGAGACTAAGAAGTGAACGGATATATGTGTGTGAGATATGGAAATTTGTTTATGGGTAATAAATTCTTGGAGTGTGGAGATTGGTTGTGTTTTTAAGCATGTGGTAATGTTCTTAATTATAAAAATTTAAAAAAAAATCTTAAATTTAGAGGAAAACAAACTAAAAAAGTATTTGTGTGATTCTTGCAATTAATTGCTTAAATGTGAAGTTTTAGTTGATATGGGTTGACATATTGATGAGCGTGATATTCTGATTAAGAAGCTGAACACAGCAGTCACACATATTGATAAGTGTTAAAACATGCTAACAAGTGGAGTTACAGGTAGACAAGAAAATATAAATATTTTACACATTAGGAATATTAAACAATCTAGGAGAAGAACATTGAATTTTGATTTTTGGGTTTTGTTAAACAGAAGCAACATGTGATAAGAATGCTAAAGAATAATTTTGGTTTTTATTTTTATTTAATACTTTTGTATATTTATAGAACACTTAAAAGTTTTGCATTAGAGTGGTTCTCATGCTATAAATACTTTATTGGTAATTTTATCCATTATAATTTTTCAATAATTTAGAGTTATCATAAATTTTATATCATGAATTTATATTTGTAAAATGTTTTTGAGATTTTTAAGAAGAATAAAGTGCAGTTGCAGTTAAATACTTAAATTTCAAACTCGGTTTGTATATATTTCGGAGCGTTAAGATAATTTTTATGTGGGGAAAATAAATATGTTGATAAGGAATCTTTAGCGTTTGGGTTTGATACAATGGTTACATTTCCAATGTTATGATTGATTTTATAATCAAATTGTTTATTAAAATTTTTATTTGAAAAATTCTAGTGTTCGAAAATTTTATTTTTTTATAAAAAAAAAATTTAATTGTGTTTAGTCGTTCTTTTATTCTTAAAGGAAGAAGTTATATAGAATATTTAACATCCAAAATTTTAAATAAAAATAATGCAAAACTCCAGGATGATAAGGAAATTAATTTCGGATCCCATTTTAATTTTCTCGGACGATGTGGATAAACAAGGAACATTAATAAGCCCCTTTTCCTTCCACGTTGAGGAAGGAGACATCTGTGTATCGTTGAGCTTTAATAGTGAGAGCAGTGAGGCGAATTTTGATATCCTCAGCAACCAGCTGGGATATCATAAAAACTACTTGGATGACGAAATTTTCGGATTCCTCTATGATGATGATAGGGACAATATTATATTATCTGTAAAGAAATACTACTTTGATGAAGAAGGCGATAAAATAATGAGGGAAATTAATTTTTAAATTAGATTTAAGATTATATGTACTTAAAAACAAAAATAAAAAATAATTTATGAATTGATAAGAAAAATAGAGTATATATCGATTTATTACACAAATTTTATATAAATTCAACAAAGTTCTATAGTCTACTATAAATTAGAATTAGAAGACTCTCATATAACAGGAGCAGAGCGTATAACAACAAAATATGGAGAATCTGTTGTGCTAGAGTTGGGAACGAATATACTTTACCTTGCTAAGAGGTTTAATTCGCTGGCCGATAAGGATGTTGAAATCTTATCGACGGTTGAATATATGATAGCAAAATTTCCCTTGAACGATGATATGGATAGCTCATTCTGCATGTTGGAGTTAAAGCCAGTTCCTCCAATGAGAGATTATTATGCTTATAATACATTTATAAAAAAAATTTAAATAAAGGAAATTAAAATAAAATCAAAAAGTCCTATTTTTGTTTACAATTTTAATTAAATTCTGACTATAAGAGTTGACTGTGATTAATCTATTTATTCAGTATTAAATTAAATTTTAAACTAGAATAATGAATACTGTTGAAGAGTCTACAAAAATTTGGAAATTAAATTTTCGAAGAACATTTACAAGAAATAGAAGAGTTTAAAAATAAATATGTAGATTTTAGTAATGACATTATACATTGTGGCCATGATAATTCAAATGGATGAAGTTGGAATGTGTGGATGTTATTTCTTTCATAAGAGCAAACCAAAAATGGTGAAAATTATTGAGCAGTATAAACAAATTATTAAACCTATTGTCATCAACATCCGAAAATCATAAAGAATAATAATAAAGATGAAGTTACTATATTTTAGAATTTTATTGTTAATAAAACAACATGCTTACATATTAAAAAAAAATATTTATTGCACTATTATTACTTATTAATACGACTACATAAATACATACATACGATTATTGTATTTTGATTAGTTTAGTTCTTATATACTTATTAACAAGGGTTCTAAATCTTCTTTAAAAAGGCGGCTTTCGAACTGAAAAATCAATAGTCAACAATTGAGCTTCATAGAGAATGAATAAAATAAAAAAAAAAAAATACTCTGCAATTTACTCAAGAACGTCAGCCTAAAATATATGACGTGATTTTTGAGATCGAATAAATCATAAATTTAAAATTAAAAGTTGTTTGCGGATTTTCAACTATTCATGGATTTAAGCTTCACTATAATGATAAACATTTTATCGGATTCAGCCGAGAAGATTGGCTCCACCTAATGAGCTATAACGAGTCCATCACCAACACGCTTTCTCAGCGTGAATTTTTATATTCAATTAAATTAATTGAAAAAACAAGTGAAGAAGCTACGCAGTATACCTTCAAATATAAAAACGGTGCATGTTATTTGATAGTCCGGCAAGGACAATTCAGAATGAAAATTGATCCTGAAACGTGGAAATCAATAATTCGGATAGGAGTATTTTTAACATCGATACTATGTTGGAATGGAATTCTAAGGAAACAGTTTTTACATTTTTATTACAATTACTTCATACCAACGTGCTCCACAAATGCGAAAGCCTGAAATCCTATTGGGTGACATTAAAGGAATCCATAGTTGTATTTTTTATTATATCCTAAATATCTTAATACTATAGGTGGTTGAAGATTTCCAAAACTGTCAAAATATTCCACATAATCATTATTTTTGTAGTAGGTTACCCAATGTGTACCATCAACTCTATGAGAGTCTCAATTGATTATTCCACATTCAGTTTTGCGTGGAGTTTTAGGGAGTGTATCTCTCATTTCAAATCCACATCGGTGAGAGGTCTATTAGGTAGCTGCTGTATTAGTTTTTTGATGCTTTCGTTTTATTACAAAATATTCCATATCCCTTCTTATAAGGTTTGAGAACGAGACCTTTACCCATAGATATGACGCTTATTCTCATCCAGCTGCTGCTTACCGTTTTTAGCTGTAGTAATAAACTTAGCAATTGACGATGCACCTGAAGCTAAAGCACCTAATGCTCCAAGTGCTGTAAATATAGGCACAAGGGGTAGAATACCTACAATTTTAGGAACGGTAATAACTCTTGGCATTTTAACTTCTGATTTTTTCCCAAGAAATGATTCATCAATAACTTTTTTTGCAGGTTTTATTGCCTTTTTTAACATTTAATGGTTTTTCCTTTTTTAAGATCATAGTTGCTGATTTAATTGCATTGCGGAAAAGGTTTTTTTAAGATTATTCATTTTAACACCTAAACCAAATTTTACTTTAAGACTTCATTGCGTTAGTAACAAAATAAGCATTTATTTTTTCTCCTAGTGTGCTACCAATTTTTACCAATGTGTACCAATAACATTTTTCTTCCTTGGTTTACACCTTCATTTATAACAATTTATATCTGAAAATATGTAAGTTGGCGAATACTAGTTAATATAAAAATAAAGATGTTAATTTGATTTTACTCTTCATTTGCAAAGATGCGTTTGATAAAACAACATTCAAGCATTTTAGTGAGAAATTTAAATTTTAATGAAAAAAATAATGTAACTAAACAAAGCTGTCTTTTACCAAACTCTATAAGAGCATTAATGGTGGGGCCATCTAGTTGCGGAAAAACTAACGTTAAGCTTAGTTTGATTAAAAGCCCTAATGGATTAAAATTCAGAAACATTTATATTTATTCTAAATCACTAAATCAACCTAAATATCAATATCTAAGAAAACTAATTTCATCTGTAAAAGGTATGGGCTTATAAACATTTTCGGAAAATGAAGATGTTTTATCAGATAAAGTTAATTCAGTAATGATATTTGACTATGTTGCATGTGAAAAGCAAAATAATATTAGATCATAATTTTTTTTCAAAACATATGTAAAGAATGATGGCAGAATAAATATGGATTTTTGGTAATAAACAAAGATGATGAAATATGTAATGGACGTTATAGAAAAGTTTTCGATGTCTTAATTGAAGCTTAGTCATAATTAATCGTTAAACACAAATCAGTAATTAATTGTTTAACACAAATCAGTAGCTATTTTACTATTAATAATAATCTGTTTAAGTGGTTAGCTATTCAAAGCGACTGTTTAATTTTTTAAATAAGCTGTTTAAAGTAGCTGATTAGCTGTTTGTAGAACCTGTTTAGCTGTTTGAAGAAGCTGTTAAAAATTTAATACAATTTTTGAATATTTATTCATATTAATTAAATCTCTTATACACAAACATGGAGGAAAATGTATTAAAAGAATTGGTGAAATCCTGAAAAATTAAAAAAAAAGAAATTAGGAGCTATTAAATGCGGGGAAGAAGAAACAATCAACAAGTTAGAAAATACATTTAAACCCCTAACAGAATCTTTAAAAAAACTAGTTAAATTATCTAGTGAAAGGGCATTGAAACCAATAGAAATTCGATATGTAAACATGATACTATAACTAAAAGCAAAGATAGTATTGTGGCTAGCACCCCGATGAAAAAAGACTATTTTGAATCGTTATTAAAAACAAGTGATGTTAAAGAAGAAGAAGAAGATGTTGATTTAGATAATGAATGCTTTTATTCACAATCCGATGATTGACAATTTGATTTAAAAGACTTATATGAAAACAAGAAGCTTGATACTATAGTTGGACCTCACAAAAATCAAAATGTTGACTGAAAATTTGGAAATTTAGATTTGAAGCTAAAAAAAATAATGATAGGAAATAAATATTGGGCGCTAACTCCAGGTCTTTTCTCATTGCTCTTTCATAAAATACCAGAACAGTACGACTCATCAGAATTAGATATATATAAACGAATTTTGCTTGATACAAATGCACACAGAAGAAACTTCGATCCTAATAATCAACTAAAAGAAAATAGAGGTTATAAATATAAGGAAATAATTAATAAGATATTTGCTATTACTCACATTGGTAAAGGTTTAATGAAAGTAAATCTTAATGAACCAAACTATATATACTGGGATGATCCTAATGAAATAGTAGATAGATTAAAGTTCTTGATGGCATCACAACAAGCTAGAAACGAACAGAAAAACAGAAAAACTTAGAATATGATTATCAATTGAATATAATTAAAAGTAACATAAAGTATTACAAGATTCGTTTACAAAGGATGTTGATAAAGATATTAAAATTATTGAAAAAGCTGTGTAGGATCAGATGTATAGTACAAATAAAGTTTTTATAAACAGTATCGGAGAGAGATTTAATAGGATTGAAAATTATATTTTCTAGTGGATGGATAAAAACTCTAAAGCGGATGATATAAAAAAACAAAAGCTGGAACCACCTACAATTAAGTTATCATATTATAAGCAATAAAATATAATATTTAAGGGTAACACAACGCTTATATCATCTATATAGAAATGAATACGGATAAGAGAGAAATAGTAAATGAACTTCATTCACGAGCGCGGATAAAGTTTTTACGACGTCGAGTTATAATGAAGGGGGTTGACGATCTCTGGCAGGCTGATTTGGTAGAAATAGGCAATTACTCAACTAGCAATAATGTATATAAATATATGCTAACAGTCATTGATACATTTTCAAAATATGCGTGGGCCGAATCACTTAGTCAAAAACTGCATCAGAAGTTCATAAAGCAATTCACAAAATATTTCGTATGGGGCGTTTACCTAAGAATTTACAGAGAGATGATGGCAAAGAATTTTTTAATAAGGAGTTTGGAGCATTAATGAAAAAACATTAAATTATTATTACTCTACATATAGCGTTATGAAAGCTTCAATTGTAGAACGCTTCAAGAAGACTTTGAAAGAAATTATGTGGAAAGATCTTAGTAAGAATGGATCTTATAGATGGATTAGCATCTATAAAGGCTTGATTAATCAATATAATGAAAAAATACATGGAACTATCAAAATGGTTCCTATCCATGTAACTCATGAACACGAAAAACAATTACTGAATACTGTATACAATCATTTACAACTATTTAAAGCTTCACTGTTTAAAGTTGGAGACTATGTACGTATTAGTAAATATAAACACGTATTTGAAAAGGCGTATATATCAAATTTGACAACAGAAATATTTAAAATAAGATCGATAAAAAATACTTACCCAATCACATTTGTACTAGAAGGCTATGAAGGAAATGAAATAAAAGGTGGATTTACAAGGAGGTGTTACTACGCACTCGTTTTCCTAATACATTCTTAGTTGAAAAAATATTAAAAACCAAGAATGATAGAGTATATGTAAAATGGTTAGGATTTCCAAGTCAGCATAATTCTTGGATAAGTAAAACTGAAATATTGTAAAAATTAGCAATAAGTAAGCAAATAAAATAAATATTTAAAATAAAAAAGCTCTACATTACGTTTTTTACTTTATTTACATTCAATCATTCGTTATGTCAATAATATTAGCACTGGGCGGAAAACCTTCAATTTTAACGGCAAATAGAATTAGATGTTGATTACGAATGTTCTCTAATTGATTTGCATTCATATAATTCCATTCCTAACGTAGACGATGACAACAATCTTTTCCATATAGGAGATAGTGTAATTGAAATTCCTGTAGGTTCTTATGAGTTGCAAGACATAACTGATTATATAATCGCAGAATATTAAGAAAAAAATGTTAATAAATCAGTTTTGATTGAAGCCAACAATAACACTCTACAGATTGAAATAACATCCTCGCATGATACAATATTCTTTGATCGAAAAAGGTCTATTGGTAGATTACTTGGTTTTAATGGTGGTTCTTTAGATCCTAGTATAAAACATTTATCGAATCAACCAGTAAGTATTTTAAAAGTTAGTGCCATACAAGTTAAATGTAATATAATAAGGGGAGCATATATGAAAAATTTTCCTGCACATATACTTCATGAGTTTGCGGTGGACGTTCCTCCAGGTTATAAATTAGACGTTATCCCTACTAATCTATTTGCCAGTAAATGTGAAAGAAATAACATATCTCAAAGTTTGGATTGTTGATCAAGAGGATCGTTTAATAAACTTCAGAGGTGAAGAAATAACACTTAGATTACATTTGAGACCAAGGGAAATATGATAATTTATAATAAAACCGAATCAAAAAAAAGTTAACGAAAAAATTCCTTTAGAAATTGTTAAAGCTAAATAACTTAAAATAGCAGAAGAAAATAAAGCATTTTTAAGGTTATTTGAATTAAAAGTAAAATAAAATGTCTGACATACTAAATGTTATGGAGACTCCTATTTCGGATGAGAATATAATAAAATAGTTATGTACCATATATTCAATAATTTAAAAATAATGATGAGATACGAATTACTATACAAAATCGACATGTTCTTGCTAGTGAAAGCTACTAAACACAGTATAGGCGAGAACTCTTCAAACACCAGACTAAGGAATAATTGCGTTGCCTACCTATTTTATGAAATACGTAATGGTGTTGAAATTGATCGTACGCGATATTTAGGGATGTCTAGCACTATTAAGAATTATGTTTCGCTTAATGAATTTGAAAGTAAAATGATGAGAAATGCTGGATGGAGTGTTTCTGTAGATTTAACTATGCAAATATTTAATTTTTATTTATCCCTAAAATTATTATTAGGATTTGACGAAGACTTCAATAAAATGATATTAAATAGTAAACATGAACTCACTCCTTTACGGACTTCAAATGATGAGAACGTGTATTACTCAACAGATGAAAATTAAAACCTTAGTTTATCGATTACAAATATAACATGGAGAATTCCACACGTACAGCTTTCAGACTCTAAAAACTACAAATAACGAAGATTATTAAAGATGGTCTTACTTTACCTATAGCATTTCGGAGTTAGGACTGTTATTTTAATCCTACATTCTCTGGTGGAAGAAATCATATTTGGAATGTTAAGCTATCAATAAACAGAGAGAGGCCTAGATTTATATTATTCGCTTTAAAAAATAATAAGAAATATATTCATTCTGACTTAAAAAACATAAAAGTACATTTAAATTCAGATTCTTATTCGTAAGATGATTTAAATTTGAAGATAACAGAGAACCGCTATGCTATTTTATATGATATGTATGCAAAATTTCAACAAAATTACAATATTAAGTCCGCACAACCACTTCCTTCCTGTGAAAAGTTTAACGACAACCCAATTGTCGTTATTGATCTAAGCTATCAAAATGAAATGATTAAGAGCGGACCTATTGATGTGAAAATTAAATTTGAGACTGCGATTCCGGTTCCTGCAAACACAAATACTTATTGTTTAATTCTCTATGATCGTTTGATGAAGTATACTTCATTAACTGGAATTGTTTAGAAAGTTATTTAATAACTTGTTGCAATTTAATGTAATATAAGGAAACTTATTTACTAGACGGTAAGTTTGTAGTTTTAAGATTAAGCTATTCAGCTCTTAAGAAGTAGTTAATAAGGTAGAATAAGATAATTAATAAATGAAAGACGAGTTAGTCTAAACTGAAACCTCATCGATCCGTGACATAAAATAACACAAAGTACAGAGATTAACCGTTAAAACAGTATTGTGTTAAAAGTCCGATTCATATATATATAAAAAGAATTTATAAGTGTAAGAATTTTTTTTTTTTATAAAAAGTAGTTTTAGTAAGGTTTTCTATTACAAAAAAATATTAAAGAAAAAAATTTATAAGAAAAATAAGAGTGTGAAATTGGGAAAAGAGATCAGAAAAATAATAAAATTAACTACATGGAATTTAGTCCTAATTGCGTGTTTTCTAAAAGTGTGTGCTAATATTACTAACTATGTACATATGTAATTACAAACAATTTTGCTTTAGAAAATTAAAACAAAAAATGTTAAGATAAGCATCAACAACCGATCGAACCCATAACGCTATTATTGAAAAAAAAAAAATCAGAAAAAGTTAAAAAGTGCAAATTGGAACCACAAAACAAATATTAAGCTCTATAAAGGCAGTTGTGTTGGAATTGGTAACTTTCATTGACATTGGTCAAATAGGCACATGGTAGTCATTAAATCAAGAAGTGGACAGAACAGTTAAAATGAAAAAAACCGCAGAAAAAAACTAATAAATAAGGATAAAGTTACAAAAACATTGCATAATAAAAATCCAGAAATCTAGAAAAATTAAAGGCAAGAAACAGAAAAAATTAAAAAGTGTGGCATAATAAAAAGGTTAAAAAAAAGAAAGAACATAAAGACAAGAAACAAAGAAAAAATTGAAAAGTGCAGCAGAATAAAAATGATTAAAAAAAGGAAAGAATATGAAGACAATAAACCAAAATTAAAAAGTGCTGCATAATAAAAATGATAAGAAAAAGAAAGAACATAGAACAAGAAACAGAAACAATTAAAATGTGCTGTATAATAAAGCCAAACCAAAAGAAATTTAAAACACGAGAGAAAAAAACATCAAAACTACTATACAAAATTAACATAAAGTGAGATCTAAACAATAACATTCAAACAATCACAAAAAAACCAACGTTTGCTATAAACTCAACAAATGGTAAAACTGAAAACTATAACTAAAAAAAAAGAATAAGACTATGATTTAACATAATTTGTCATTAATTAAAACTTGAATGTAAAAATATAATTATCAAAAAGTGTAGTATTATAAAATAAAACTAGCTTTGTCCCAAAACTTATATACAGTGGCTCAGAAAACTGTACATACCCCTGAATATTTTTCAATTCTGGAAAGCCCGCTGGACATTTATAAAACAAATTTATAATAAACTACAACATTATAAGAATAAAATATAAAAACGTAATAATAATTCTAATTAATAAAACAATAAAAATCCTATTTTTGGGCACAGAAAAGTCTACATACTGGTAGGTTAGAAATGCTAATATTATCAATCATGCAAAATAAATAGTGCTACAATTTTTTGTTAGCTCTTAAGAAACTCATAGTTACTATTTTAATCTTATTTCCTATTAATATTTTTATTAAAGATCTCGGGAAGATAAAAGAAAATCGAAGAAACAATGCAGTGGAAAAAACAAATAGCTAGAATTTAATAATATTATGTCAGTTCACCTAGAAACAGTTCGAACTATACTTAGAAATTATGGATCTCATCCCACGAATAAGCCGTACATCAACGATATTAATTAAACAAAACACATAGTATTTGCAAAAGCCCACATCATCAAATAAAACCTTCTCTGGGCTAATGTTATGTTAAGCGACGTCAGTAAATTCGGTTCTATTAGGAGACAGAGAGTTTAGCTTAAAAAGATGATGGAACTATTGCCTATATAATTTACTTCCAGTTACTACAATATTTACTTTCAACTGTGATACATGGTGGTGGCGATATCATGCTCTGGGGTCGCATATCAGCTGCTGGTGTGGGCAATTTTGTATTGATTGGGATCACGATGGACCTATTTGTTAATTTAAATCTTCTTAAAGAAACTGATAAACAAATTGAGACTTAATACTGGCTGGTATTTTCAGCAAGACAGTGATACCAAGCACAATGCGGGCATTGTAAAAGAATTTTTTATTTTATATATGATGTAGTTCACCAACTGCATGATCAACTTCAGTCGCCCGATTTAAACCCATTGAGCACTTATGGGAAGAACTAGATCGCAGGATTAAAAAAAATACAAAAAATAAGCATAATCTAAAGAATTCACTAACTGAAGAATGGAATCACATTTTAGGAGAAGTTTTGGAATTTTTCATGAAAAATAAGCTGGAGGCGGTTTAAAGCATATTTATGTACCCACAAAATATTAATTGGAACTTCAGAAATATTTATATAGACATTAAATCATTTTTTTATCTAGTATGTAGACTTTCTGTGCCCTAAAAATGATTATTTGCTGATTTTTTTAATAAATGAATTGAACCTTGATTTTTTTATCCACTATTATTACGTGTTCCTAATGACAATTTATTTGGTTAAAAGGAAATATATACATCTTGCTTATATTTCTTAGAATTGAAATTAATAAGGGGTATGTAGAGATTTCTGAGCCACTGTATACATATATAAATGCTATAAATGCTAAACAAATAAAGGAAGAATAATGACAAAAAATGTGTGTTGATAAATTTCTTCGTATATACAAAATATAAAAGCGAATATGTAAGTTAAAATTATATTTGCATTAAAAACAGTAAAATATGGAAACATTTTTTGAATTAAAAAAAGGAAAATAATAATGCAAAAAAAAAAAAAAAACAAAATATGAAAAATATATTTGTTAGAGATGAAACAGTGTTGGAAATAGCCATTATTATTTTGAAGAAAGAGAATCATAAAACGATAAACTCATGACGCAGTAAACATATTATGAATTCGCCTTTAATAAACCTATAAGTAAGAAGGGAAATAAAAGACAATTAAATAACACCAACAAATTGTGGGTTACCATCGCTGGCATGAATTAAAATGAAGAAGAGATGAAAAAACAACTCTAGATTTCATAAGTTTTATTAAAGAAAAAACAAAATATAAAATTTATAACTTTTTTTTAATATTATTTAATTTAACTACTTATTCTAGTTCCCTTGTAAAAATATTTACTAATGTAATAAAATTCTAAATTGTTAATTTATACATATATAAATTAGGAAATTATATAATAATGATGAAAAATAAAATAAAATTCTGTTAAAAATTCTATCAAAAATAAAAAAAATTATTTTAAATATGGAAAATGTATACATCCAGTAGGACTCAACTAAATTGAGTTTAGTAATAAATAATACATGTCTGAAACGGAAATTTTTGAAATTGAAAAATTTAATGACTTCGTATCAAACTTTTATAAAGTAAAGAAAAGAGTTTTGCAAAATCGTCCGATTTCGACAAAACAATACAAAATTGATGAGTATATTAATTTGTAGTAGAAACTTTTAATAATATGCTGCTGTATACAAAGCCACACAGTGAGCAATTACCTTACAATTTAAAATTAACAGTTCATAATAAAATAATTCAGTGTAAAGAAATATTGTTAAGTTGTTTTCCTAAATTGGAATGTAAGTTCAGAATACCAGTTGGGGTTGATTTGTTCGAACTAGTTGAGAAAAGAGTTATATCAGACTCTGAAACAGAAGTTGTAGAAAGTGAGGACGAGAAGAAGGAATACAATACTCCATGTGTAGTTACAGCAATAACTGAATCAGAAAATAGTAACTTTAACGTAAATAGTGTTGAAATGGCTTTAATAGAGGAAAAACAAAATATATTTCAATGTGTTGTAATATCATTAGGGATAACTATGATGGCAATCCTCTTGTTCTTAGATCATTTATGGACTTATTAAGGAACTCATACCACCTAACTTAAACACTAGTTTTATATCATTAATAAAATCAAGGTTAGATGGAAAGGCCAGAGAGGTTTTACCAGAAAACATAACAGATATTAATGAAATTAAAAGTGCCCTTAAGGAACGAATTAAACCTGATAATTCTAAGGTTGTTGTAGGAATAATTGCAGTTTTAAATGTTAACAACAATTATGTAGATTTTTCAAAAACTGTTGAGGATTTGGCTGACGCCTTACAGCGATCTTTAGTAATGAAAGGAATAGCGAAAGAAAAGGCACATGAAATGGCAATAGAAGAAACAGTGAGTGTTTGTAGAAAGAATGCAAAGTCAGATATGGTAAAACCAATATTCGCAGCAAGCGTGTTTAAAGTACCGAAAGATGTGTTAGCGAAGTTAATAGTAGAAGATTCATCGGTAGAGAAAGATTTTAACGTCTTAGCAATGCGTAGCACACATTAGGCAAATTTTAGTAAAAAGAGACATCAGTTGCCAAGAGGTAATCAAAATTTTTCCTATAGACCAAAGGCATTTGGAAATTATCGTGGCAACAACAAGAACTATAACTATTCTAAAAATTTTAACAATCGGGGCGGATATAATAATAATAGCAATAGACACAGGGGAAAATATAATCCTCAATTCAATCAGGGACCATCCGTAGGGTGTTTAATCGAGGAAGTCCCTCAACAGGAACAGTTGAGGGAGAAAAATCATCACTAGTACATCAAAATGTAAAATCAATATATAGTTTCAACTTAAATTACTCCGACTTAATAAATATAAATTGTTTCGTATCGTATAAAATTAATTCATTTCTAGTAGATTCTCAAGCCGACATATCTATTCTTAAGGTTTCTTGTCTAAAAAATTATATTAAAATAAATAAGCAAAATTAAGTCAATATTGTTGGTATAACAACTACTACAACTACATCTTTAGGCACTATTTTCACAAAATTATTAGTTGCTAACAACATTATTCCTCAAGTTTTTCATATAGTGTACGATGACTTTAACATACCATCCGATGGCATATTAGGAAAAGACTTCCTGAAAGAAAATAAATGTATAATAGATTACAATACAAAGACAGTTTCTTTTTACATCCTCAATACTTACAAAACAACCATCATACTAATTTTTCATGGTATTAGTAAAAATTCGTTTTTTCTTCCTCCAAGATGTGAGGCGTTTTGGGAATTCAGTTTGGAAAGTTTTGGTGAACCGATTTTTATTGACAGCCAAGAAGTATGTGAGGGTGTATTTATTAGTAAAAGTATCGTGAATTCACGAACCCCAGTTCTACGTATATTAAATACAACTGCAGAAATGAAATATGTTCAGAACTACAATATTAAGACTAGGAAACTCTCAGAATTTTACGTTTATTCAATTAATGAAAATCTTGCTTGTAATGATCATGTTCAAACGTTAAAAGATATTTTAAGAACCAAATGCCAAGTTATGTCGAAGATGACTTAATGCCAATATGTCAGAAATACGCAGGTATTTTTACATTAAAAGAGGTTAAAATGACTATAAATAACTTTTACAAGCAAAAGCTAAAGCTTAGCGATACATCTCCGGTTTATATAAAAAATTACAGACTGTCGAACACACAAAGGACCAGGATTAAAAACCAGGTTAAAAAGTTACTTGATAATGATTTAATTGAGCCAAGTATGTCGAATTATAATATTCCTCTAATTTTAGTCCCTATAAAAAGTCCTGATGATAGCAAATCATATCGCATGTTCGTTGATTTTAGAGAAATTAATAAAAAATTAATTGCGGATAAGTTTCCTCTGCCGATAATCTCGATAATCTTGGCCGAGCTAAATATTTCTCTGTTATTGATCTCTTTTCGGGCTTCCATCAAATTCCATTTCATCCAGATCAAGGATCATACCACTGGGAAGTTTTGCCTTTTGGGTTAAACGTAGAACCAAACTAATTTTCACGGATGATGTCCATAGCATTTTCAGGATTGGAGCCCAATAAAGCGTTCTTATACATAGATGACATTATTGTCATTGGCTGTAGTAAAAAGCATCATCTCACGAATTTGACTAATGTTTTTGACATATTAAAGAAATATAATTTAAAAATAAATCTTTTCAAATGTAATTTTTTTAGGCCAGAAGTTACATTTCTGGGACATAAATGTACTTCTGTCGGCCTACTTCCTGATGAGACCAAAATTTTAGCCATCAAAAAATATACAGTACCTACTGATAAAGACTCTGTCAAACGTTTTGTTGCATTCGCAAACTATTATCGAAGGTTTATACCTAATTTTGCTACACTGGTAGCACCACTTAATTATATCACAAGAAAGAAAGTGAATTTTCACTGGGATCAAGAATCGTTCGACAAAGTAAAATCCGAATTAATTTCTCCAAGGATCCTCCAATATCCGGACTTTACAAAACCGTTTTTAGTTACAGTCGATGCACCCCAAGTTGGATGTGGAGCAATATTAAGCCAGAATTTTAAAGGACATGAGCTTCCTATTTATTATGCTTCTAAAGCTTTCAACCACTTTGAAAAAAAAGAAACCTACTATCGAACAAGAACCTTTTTGCATTTTTTTTGCCATTACTCAATTTAGGCCGTATATCTATGGAACAAAATTCGTCGTAAGGACTGATCATAGACCACTCGTTTACCTCTTTAATATGAAGGATTCATCCTCAAGCCTGACCAAAATAAGACTAAAATTATCAGAATATAATTTCTCCATCGAATATATTAAAGGCAAAAACAATGTTGGAGCCGATGCACTTTTGCGAATTTCAGTTGACGAACTGAAAAACGGGGCAAGTAGCGATTTCATTATGGCCGTGACAACCCGCGGAATTTCAAGGCAAAATGAGAAGGACAAAAATCCGATAAAAAATTTTGATAACGTCAGATTACAAGTCTATGACAAGTTTGCACAAGATTTTAATAAGAAAATTTCGGAAATAAAGTCAGAAATTTATTATGATAAGGAAATAAAATAAGATAAAAGTATATATTAAATTCAAAATTAAATTTTATATAGATGTTAATATTGGTAACGAACATTAAATTTTGATGAAATGCTTTTGATGCTCCAGAAAGAAGCCAACAATAATAACATCTGTATTGCGGAATGGTCGAGAAATGATTCTTTTTTTTAGCGTATACAAAGGACAAGACTTAAAGAACCATGATAACATCATATTAACATCATTAGAAATTTTGTTAGTAAATCCGATAGAAACAGTAATTGACGAAGATCAGAAAAATATACTTTTAGAAATATATCATTTCGACCCGATTGTAGGCGGACATTGTGGAAGGAAAAGGTTGTATGAGAAATTAAAAACAAAATACTATTGGAAGGGAATGACCAGGAGTATTGCTTCTTTTATAGGAAAATGCAAAGAATGTAATTTAAATGAAGTAAGGAAAGGAAACAAGGAAAAATTAGTCTTAACTCCAACACCTGCGAAACCATTTGAGGTGGTAGTATTAGACACCATAGGCCCGTTACCATTATCAAAGTAAGCAAATAGATATGCATTAACGTTAATTTGTGATCATTCAAAATATCTGGTAACAATAGCTGTACCTGACAAGAGTGCAAAAACGATCGCACAAGTTATTTTTGAAAACGTTATGTTAATTTATGAGCCAATGAAAGTAATTAAGTTCAGAATACCAGTTGGGGTTTATTTGTTCGAACTAGTTGAGAAAAGAGTTATTTCAGACTCTGAAACAGAAGTTGTAGAAAGTGAGCACGAGAAGATGGAATACAATACTCCATGTGTAGTTACAACAATAACTGAATAAGAAAATAGTAACGTTAATGTAAAAAGTGTTGAAATGGCTTCAATAGAGGAAAAAACAAAATATATTTCAATGTGTTTTAATATTATTAGGGATAACTATGATGGCAATCCTCTTGTTCTTAGATCATTTATGGATAAAATTGGTCTTATCGAGGAACTCACACCACCTAACTTAAACACTTGTTTTATATCATTCACAAAATCAAGGTTAGATTGAAAGGCAAGAGAGGTTTATATGACTTTAACATGTTTTATATCATTCATTAAATCAAGGTTAGATGGAAAGGCTAGAGAGGTTTATATGACTTTAACATACCATCCGATGGCATATTAGGAAAAGACTTTCTGAAAGAAAATAAATGTATAATAGATTACAATACAATGACAGTTTCTTTTTACATCCCCAACACTTACAAAAGAACCATCATACCAATTTTTCATGGTATTAGTAAAAATTCGTTTTTTCTTCCTCCAAGATGTGAGGTGTTTCGGGAATTCAGTTTGGAAAGTTTTGGTGAACCGATTTTTATTGCCAGCCAAGAAGTATGTGAGGGTGTATTTATTAGTAAAAGTATCGTGCATTCACAAACCCCAGTTCTACGTATATTAAATACAACTGCAGAAATGAAATATGTTCAGAACTATAATATTAAGACTAGGAAACTCTCCGAATTTTACGTTTATTCAATTAACGAAAATCTTGCTTGTAATGATCATGTTCAAACGTTGAAAGATTTTTTGTGTGTGAAAACAGCAGAAGAAAATCGTGAAATAAAAAACAATTGTTTTAGTTTTGTGTTCATATATTTTATTTAATATATATATATATATATATATATATATATATATATATATATATATAAAAGGAGTAGAATTTAGGTCCTAACAGAGTAAATTAGTAAAATTCATAACCAAAGGGTTCAACCTAAACATTGCCGGCCACCTTGCAATAACACAGTTAAATGCAACATAAAAAGATAAATTTTAATTCGTTTTTTTGTTTTATTTTCAAATTCAAAAGTATGGTTTTTATTACAGATCCACCAACTGAACCCAATTAAGGGATGGTTTTGAGCAGACCCATGAACTGATTAAATACAATTTGATACGATTATATAGGCGATTGGCCAGATATAACCCACCCAAAAATTTTATATTGGGCCAGTGGACAGCCCGGACACGAATAAATTTTTCCTGTTAAAATTTGTGTGCTCAGTTGCTGAGAAATTCAAGCCTAAAGTTGAACTTTCGATTTGCTTTTCCTAATTCTTGTTTGAAATTCCGTTTCAAATGTGCCAACTCATTTTTGACCCACTTTTCCTTAAACAATTTGGCTCAAATTTGGTCCACGGGTCAATCTTGGATGACAATACAATATTTTGCTATCGTTAGGGTGGCCCCTATTTTCACTGAGGTATTTTCCGTATTTTCATTAGGATTGTCCAAATTTCAACTTTATGCCTAACAATACTTACATATTTCCCAGTTTTTGGTCAATTTTAAAACAAAACAGTGTAATTTAATTTTTCTTTAATTATATACATATTTATTTATAGTTATAAATAGATTCTAGGTAAATAAAATAACATTTAATATTAATGTTTGTATACTTTATTTTATTCAAATACTAAATTCAAATTATAATTATTATTCATTTGGCTGGAATATTTCCTGAAAATATTCTATATTCTGCTCTGTATTACCTGTGTCCTGTAGCAGTGCCTTAGCTTCGGCATTTAGTTCCGAATGATTCAATTTCCATTGACTTCGAATGCTAGAGATGAAGGGATCTGAAGTTGCCAATAATATATGAAATAAATCTTCATTTGTAGAAATTCGTGATATTTTTCTGGTATTATGTTCTCTGTAAAACCTGTAATCCTTGTTTCTTTTTTCCTGGGCTTCCTCTGACAAATCTCCAATTGGTAATAAAAGGTGCTTAGTGACCTCTTCTCCATGATAAAGAACATTACGCACTGTTGCTGACATATTTCTATATTTGTATTTGAATGTATATATAGCAGCGGTTTCCTTGGCGTAATCACCAAATTTTTTAGCATTTATTAGTTCATTGCACGCAAGTACTTCAGTAATTGTTTTAAATCTTGAAATAACATCTATATCAACACCTGTTATATCAGATGTAGTTTCGGGATCCAAAAAAAAATCTTCTTGCGGTGTTGCCATCGTTTGTGTTACCTGATCCTTGTTTTGGTTGATCTATAATCAACCCGTGCTTGAGAAATGCATCTTGAACTTGTTTCTTTTTCAATTTTCTTATCTCTTTGTTGGTGTCATTATTTCTTACTGATCCTGAAGCTCCGAAGTCTAAATCATCATCAATACAATCAACAGACTTTGTCGGTTCTTGGTTTAACTGACTTGATGTTGCTTTACATATAATACAGCTGGATGAAGCTTTTGTATCAGTCAAAGCCTGGGCAGTTGTTCCGTCTATCATAGATAGTATTAATTGGTAATTCAATTTAATAGTCTGTTCCTCTATGTCTAACTTTAATGGCCTTAGTGTTGAAATTTGAGCTCTAATGTCACTTACTTCATTCTTAATGGTATCATGAGTTTCCTTTTTAAATTCAAATTTTATTGGTCTGCAGTATTTTGTAGACGATGGAGTTTGGTTTTTCCAAATATAACTTTGTTTGTATTTATTTTATTGTCTTGATGACGATGACAATAAAATAAATACAAACAAATCGCCTTCTGAACACAGTGTTGCCAAAGATAATATGGATAGTGTAGAAAAACCCAAGACGCAAGTGGGAACGGACAGATACATAACTGTATTGAAAAGAGGTCGAAGCCCTAAATCTTCGCAGATTGCACCAATGTCTAAAGTACAAAAAGACAAGGACTCTACCGGAATAAATTCCCATAATCGTTTTGAAACAATTAAAATGTGCTGTATAATAAAGCCAAACCAAAAGAAATTTAAAACACGAGAGAAAAAAACATCAAAACTACTATACAAAATTAACATAAAGTGAGATCTAAACAATAACATTCAAACAATCACAAAAAAAACCAACGTTTGCTATAAACTCAACAAATGGTAAAACTGAAAACTATAACTAAAAAAAAAGAATAAGACTATGATTTAACATAATTTGTCATTAATTAAAACTTGAATGTAAAAATATAATTATCAAAAAGTGTAGTATTATAAAATAAAACTAGCTTTGTCCCAAAACTTATATACAGTGGCTCAGAAAACTGTACATACCCCTGAATATTTTTCAATTCTGGAAAGCCCGCTGGACATTTATAAAACAAATTTATAATAAACTACAACATTATAAGAATAAAATATAAAAACGTAATAATAATTCTAATTAATAAAACAATAAAAATCCTATTTTTGGGCACAGAAAAGTCTACATACTGGTAGGTTAGAAATGCTAATATTATCAATCATGCAAAATAAATAGTGCTACAATTTTTTGTTAGCTCTTAAGAAACTCATAGTTACTATTTTAATCTTATTTCCTATTAATATTTTTATTAAAGATCTCGGGAAGATAAAAGAAAATCGAAGAAACAATGCAGTGGAAAAAACAAATAGCTAGAATTTAATAATATTATGTCAGTTCACCTAGAAACAGTTCGAACTATACTTAGAAATTATGGATCTCATCCCACGAATAAGCCGTACATCAGCGATATTAATTAAACAAAACACATAGTATTTGCAAAAGCCCACATCATCAAATAAAACCTTCTCTGGGCTAATGTTATGTTAAGCGACGTCAGTAAATTCGGTTCTATTAGGAGACAGAGAGTTTAGCTTAAAAAGATGATGGAACTATTGCCTATATAATTTACTTCCAGTTACTACAATATTTACTTTCAACTGTGATACATGGTGGTGGCGATATCATGCTCTGGGGTCACATATCAGCTGCTGGTGTGGGCAATTTTGTATTGATTGGGATCACGATGGACCTATTTGTTAATTTAAATCTTCTTAAAGAAACTGATAAACAAATTGAGACTTAATACTGGCTGGTATTTTCAGCAAGACAGTGATACCAAGCACAATGCGGGCATTGTAAAAGAATTTTTTATTTTATATATGATGTAGTTCACCAACTGCATGATCAACTTCAGTCGCCCGATTTAAACCCATTGAGCACTTATGGGAAGAACTAGATCGCAGGATTAAAAAAAATACAAAAAATAAGCATAATCTAAAGAATTCACTAACTGAAGAATGGAATCACATTTTAGGAGAAGTTTTGGAATTTTTCATGAAAAATAAGCTGGAGACGGTTTAAAGCATATTTATGTACCCACAAAATATTAATTGGAACTTCAGAAATATTTATATAGACATTAAATCATTTTTTTATCTAGTATGTAGACTTTCTGTGCCTTAAAAATGATTATTTGCTGATTTTTTTAATAAATGAATTGAACCTTGATTTTTTTATCCACTATTATTACCTGTTCCTAATGACAATTTATTTGGTTAAAAGGAAATATATACATCTTGCTTATATTTCTTAGAATTGAAATTAATAAGGGGTATGTAGAGATTTCTGAGCCACTGTATACATATATAAATGCTATAAATGCTAAACAAATAAAAGAAGAATAATGACAAAAAATGTGTGTTGATAAATTTCTTCGTATATACAAAATATAAAAGCGAATATGTAAGTTAAAATTATATTTGCATTAAAAACAGTAAAATATGGAAACATTTTTTGAATTAAAAAAAGGAAAATAATAATGCAAAAAAAAAAAAAAAACAAAATATGAAAAATATATTTGTTAGAGATGAAACAGTGTTGGAAATAGCCATTATTATTTTGAAGAAAGAGAATCATAAAACGATAAACTCATGACGCAGTAAACATATTATGAATTCGCCTTTAATAAACCTATAAGTAAGAAGGGAAATAAAAGACAATTAAATAACACCAACAAATTGTGGGTTACCATCGCTGGCATGAATTAAAATGAAGAAGAGATGAAAAAACAACTCTAGATTTCATAAGTTTTATTAAAGAAAAAACAAAATATAAAATTTATAACTTTTTTTTAATATTATTTAATTTAACTACTTATTCTAGTTCCCTTGTAAAAATATTTACTAATGTAATAAAATTCTAAATTGTTAATTTATACATATATAAATTAGGAAATTATATAATAATGATGAAAAATAAAATAAAATTCTGTTAAAAATTCTATCAAAAATAAAAAAAATTATTTTAAATATGGAAAATGTATACATCCAGTAGGACTCAACTAAATTGAGTTTAGTAATAAATAATACATGTCTGAAACGGAAATTTTTGAAATTGAAAAATTTAATGACTTCGTATCAAACTTTTATAAAGTAAAGAAAAGAGTTTTGCAAAATCGTCCGATTTCGACAAAACAATACAAAATTGATGAGTATATTAATTTGTAGTAGAAACTTTTAATAATATGCTGCTGTATACAAAGCCACACAGTGAGCAATTACCTTACAATTTAAAATTAACAGTTCATAATAAAATAATTCAGTGTAAAGAAATATTGTTAAGTTGTTTTCCTAAATTGGAATGTAAGTTCAGAATACCAGTTGGGGTTGATTTGTTCGAACTAGTTGAGAAAAGAGTTATATCAGACTCTGAAACAGAAGTTGTAGAAAGTGAGGACGAGAAGAAGGAATACAATACTCCATGTGTAGTTACAGCAATAACTGAATCAGAAAATAGTAACTTTAACGTAAATAGTGTTGAAATGGCTTTAATAGAGGAAAAACAAAATATATTTCAATGTGTTGTAATATCATTATGGATAACTATGATGGCAATCCTCTTGTTCTTAGATCATTTATGGACTTATTAAGGAACTCATACCACCTAACTTAAACACTAGTTTTATATCATTAATAAAATCAAGGTTAGATGGAAAGGCCAGAGAGGTTTTACCAGAAAACATAACAGATATTAATGAAATTAAAAGTGCCCTTAAGGAACGAATTAAACCTGATAATTCTAAGGTTGTTGTAGGAATAATTGCAGCTTTAAATGTTAACAACAATTATGTAGATTTTTCAAAAACTGTTGAGGATTTGGCTGACGCCTTACAGCGATCTTTAGTAATGAAAGGAATAGCGAAAGAAAAGGCACATGAAATGGCAATAGAAGAAACAGTGAGTGTTTGTAGAAAGAATGCAAAGTCAGATATGGTAAAACCAATATTCGCAGCAAGCGTGTTTAAAGTACCGAAAGATGTGTTAGCGAAGTTAATAGTAGAAGATTCATCGGTAGAGAAAGATTTTAACGTCTTAGCAATGCGTAGCACACATTAGGCAAATTTTAGTAAAAAGAGACATCAGTTGCCAAGAGGTAATCAAAATTTTTCCTATAGACCAAAGGCATTTGGAAATTATCGTGGCAACAACAAGAACTATAACTATTCTAAAAATTTTAACAATCGGGGCGGATATAATAATAATAGCAATAGACACAGGGGAAAATATAATCCTCAATTCAATCAGGGACCATCCGTAGGGTTTTTAATCGAGGAAGTCCCTCAACAGGAACAGTTGAGGGAGAAAAATCATCACTAGTACATCAAAATGTAAAATCAATATATAGTTTCAACTTAAATTACTCCGACTTAATAAATATAAATTGTTTCGTATCGTATAAAATTAATTCATTTCTAGTAGATTCTCAAGCCGACATATCTATTCTTAAGGTTTCTTGTCTAAAAAATTATATTAAAATAAATAAGCAAAATTAAGTCAATATTGTTGGTATAACAACTACTACAACTACATCTTTAGGCACTATTTTCACAAAATTATTAGTTGCTAACAACATTATTCCTCAAGTTTTTCATATAGTGTACGATGACTTTAACATACCATCCGATGGCATATTAGGAAAAGACTTCCTGAAAGAAAATAAATGTATAATAGATTACAATACAAAGACAGTTTCTTTTTACATCCTCAATACTTACAAAAGAACCATCATACCAATTTTTCATGGTATTAGTAAAAATTCGTTTTTTCTTCCTCCAAGATATGAGGCGTTTTGGGAATTCAGTTTGGAAAGTTTTGGTGAACCGATTTTTATTGACAGCCAAGAAGTATGTGAGGGTGTATTTATTAGTAAAAGTATCGTGAATTCACGAACCCCAGTTCTACGTATATTAAATACAACTGCAGAAATGAAATATGTTCAGAACTACAATATTAAGACTAGGAAACTCTCAGAATTTTACGTTTATTCAATTAATGAAAATCTTGCTTGTAATGATCATGTTCAAACGTTAAAAGATATTTTAAGAACCAAATGCCAAGTTATGTCGAAGATGACTTAATGCCAATATGTCAGAAATACGCAGGTATTTTTACATTAAAAGAGGTTAAAATGACTATAAATAACTTTTACAAGCAAAAGCTAAAGCTTAGCGATACATCTCCGGTTTATATAAAAAATTACAGACTGTCGAACACACAAAGGACCAGGATTAAAAACCAGGTTAAAAAGTTACTTGATAATGATTTAATTGAGCCAAGTATGTCGAATTATAATATTCCTCTAATTTTAGTCCCTATAAAAAGTCCTGATGATAGCAAATCATATCGCATGTTCGTTGATTTTAGAGAAATTAATAAAAAATTAATTGCGGATAAGTTTCCTCTGCCGATAATCTCGATAATCTTGGCCGAGCTAAATATTTCTCTGTTATTGATCTCTTTTCGGGCTTCCATCAAATTCCATTTCATCCAGATCAAGGATCATACCACTGGGAAGTTTTGCCTTTTGGGTTAAACGTAGAACCAAACTAATTTTCACGGATGATGTCCATAGCATTTTCAGGATTGGAGCCCAATAAAGCGTTCTTATACATAGATGACATTATTGTCATTGGCTGTAGTAAAAAGCATCATCTCACGAATTTGACTAATGTTTTTGACATATTAAAGAAATATAATTTAAAAATAAATCTTTTCAAATGTAATTTTTTTAGGCCAGAAGTTACATTTCTGGGACATAAATGTACTTCTGTCGGCCTACTTCCTGATGAGACCAAAATTTTAGCCATCAAAAAATATACAGTACCTACTGATAAAGACTCTGTCAAACGTTTTGTTGCATTCGCAAACTATTATCGAAGGTTTATACCTAATTTTGCTACACTGGTAGCACCACTTAATTATATCACAAGAAAGAAAGTGAATTTTCACTGGGATCAACAGTGTCAAGAATCGTTCGACAAAGTAAAATCCGAATTAATTTCTCCAAGGATCCTCCAATATCCGGACTTTACAAAACCGTTTTTAGTTACAGTCGATGCACCCCAAGTTGGATGTGGAGCAATATTAAGCCAGAATTTTAAAGGACATGAGCTTCCTATTTATTATGCTTCTAAAGCTTTCAACCACTTTGAAAAAAAAGAAACCTACTATCGAACAAGAACCTTTTTGCAATTTTTTTGCCATTACTCAATTTAGGCCGTATATCTATGGAACAAAATTCGTCGTAAGGACTGATCATAGACCACTCGTTTACCTCTTTAATATGAAGGATTCATCCTCAAGCCTGACCAAAATAAGACTAAAATTATCAGAATATAATTTCTCCATCGAATATATTAAAGGCAAAAACAATGTTGGAGCCGATGCACTTTTGCGAATTTCAGTTGACGAACTGAAAAACGGGGCAAGTAGCGATTTCATTATGGCCGTGACAACCCGCGGAATTTCAAGGCAAAATGAGAAGGACAAAAATCCGATAAAAAATTCTGATAACGTCAGATTACAAGTCTATGACAAGTTTGCACAAGATTTTAATAAGAAAATTTCGGAAATAAAGTCAGAAATTTATTATGATAAGGAAATAAAATAAGATAAAAGTATATATTAAATTCAAAATTAAATTTTATATAGATGTTAATATTGGTAACGAACATTAAATTTTGATGAAATGCTTTTGATGCTCCAGAAAGAAGCCAACAATAATAACATCTGTATTGCGGAATGGTCGAGAAATGATTCTTTTTTTTAGCGTATACAAAGGACAAGACTTAAAGAACCATGATAACATCATATTAACATCATTAGAAATTTTGTTAGTAAATCCGATAGAAACAGTAATTGACGAAGATCAGAAAAATATACTTTTAGAAATATATCATTTCGACCCGATTGTAGGCGGACATTGTGGAAGGAAAAGGTTGTATGAGAAATTAAAAACAAAATACTATTGGAAGGGAATGACCAGGAGTATTGCTTCTTTTATAGGAAAATGCAAAGAATGTAATTTAAATGAAGTAAGGAAAGGAAACAAGGAAAAATTAGTCTTAACTCCAACACCTGCGAAACCATTTGAGGTGGTAGTATTAGACACCATAGGCCCGTTACCATTATCAAAGTAAGCAAATAGATATGCATTAACGTTAATTTGTGATCATTCAAAATATCTGGTAACAATAGCTGTACCTGACAAGAGTGCAAAAACGATCGCACAAGTTATTTTTGAAAACGTTATGTTAATTTATGAGCCAATGAAAGTAATTAAGTTCAGAATACCAGTTGGGGTTTATTTGTTCGAACTAGTTGAGAAAAGAGTTATTTCAGACTCTGAAACAGAAGTTGTAGAAAGTGAGCACGAGAAGATGGAATACAATACTCCATGTGTAGTTACAACAATAACTGAATAAGAAAATAGTAACGTTAATGTAAAAAGTGTTGAAATGGCTTCAATAGAGGAAAAAACAAAATATATTTCAATGTGTTTTAATATTATTAGGGATAACTATGATGGCAATCCTCTTGTTCTTAGATCATTTATGGATAAAATTGGTCTTATTGAGGAACTCACACCACCTAACTTAAACACTTGTTTTATATCATTCACAAAATCAAGGTTAGATTGAAAGGCAAGAGAGGTTTATATGACTTTAACATGTTTTATATCATTCATTAAATCAAGGTTAGATGGAAAGGCAAGAGAGGTTTATATGACTTTAACATACCATCCGATGGCATATTAGGAAAAGACTTTCTGAAAGAAAATAAATGTATAATAGATTACAATACAATGACAGTTTCTTTTGACATCCCCAACACTTACAAAAGAACCATCATACCAATTTTTCATGGTATTAGTAAAAATTCGTTTTTTCTTCCTCCAAGATGTGAGGTGTTTCGGGAATTCAGTTTGGAAAGTTTTGGTGAACCGATTTTTATTGCCAGCCAAGAAGTATGTGAGGGTGTATTTATTAGTAAAAGTATCGTGCATTCACAAACCCCAGTTCTACGTATATTAAATACAACTGCAGAAATGAAATATGTTCAGAACTATAATATTAAGACTAGGAAACTCTCCGAATTTTACGTTTATTCAATTAACGAAAATCTTGCTTGTAATGATCATGTTCAAACGTTGAAAGATTTTTTGTGTGTGAAAACAGCAGAAGAAAATCGTGAAATAAAAAACAATTGTTTTAGTTTTGTGTTCATATATTTTATTTAATATATATATATATATATATATATATATATATATATATATATATATATATATATATATATATATTATATATATATATATATATATAAAAGGAGTAGAATTTAGGTCCTAACAGAGTAAATTAGTAAAATTCATAACCAAAGGGTTCAACCTAAACATTGCCGGCCACCTTGCAATAACACAGTTAAATGCAACATAAAAAGATAAATTTTAATTCGTTTTTTTGTTTTATTTTCAAATTCAAAAGTATGGTTTTTATTACAGATCCACCAACTGAACCCAATTAAGGGATGGTTTTGAGCAGACCCATGAACTGATTAAATACAATTTGATACGATTATATAGGCGATTGGCCAGATATAACCCACCCAAAAATTTTATATTGGGCCAGTGGACAGCCCGGACACGAATAAATTTTTCCTGTTAAAATTTGTGTGCTCAGTTGCTGAGAAATTCAAGCCTAAAGTTGAACTTTCGATTTGCTTTTCCTAATTCTTGTTTGAAATTCCGTTTCAAATGTGCCAACTCATTTTTGACCCACTTTTCCTTAAACAATTTGGCTCAAATTTGGTCCACGGGTCAATCTTGGATGACAATACAATATTTTGCTATCGTTAGGGTGGCCCCTATTTTCACTGAGGTATTTTCCGTATTTTCATTAGGATTGTCCAAATTTCAACTTTATGCCTAACAATACTTACATATTTCCCAGTTTTTGGTCAATTTTAAAACAAAACAGTGTAATTTAATTTTTCTTTAATTATATACATATTTATTTATAGTTATAAATAGATTCTAGGTAAATAAAATAACATTTAATATTAATGTTTGTATACTTTATTTTATTCAAATACTAAATTCAAATTATAATTATTATTCATTAGGCTGGAATATTTCCTGAAAATATTCTATATTCTGCTCTGTATTACCTGTGTCCTGTAGCAGTGCCTTAGCTTCGGCATTTAGTTCCGAATGATTCAATTTCCATTGACTTCGAATGCTAGAGATGAAGGGATCTGAAGTTGCCAATAATATATGAAATAAATCTTCATTTGTAGAAATTCGTGATATTTTTCTGGTATTATGTTCTCTGTAAAACCTGTAATCCTTGTTTCTTTTTTCCTGGGCTTCCTCTGACAAATCTCCAATTGGTAATAAAAGGTGCTTAGTGACCTCTTCTCCATGATAAAGAACTTTACGCACTGTTGCTGACATATTTCTATATTTGTATTTGAATGTATATATAGCAGCGGTTTCCTTGGCGTAATCACCAAATTTTTTAGCATTTATTAGTTCATTGCACGCAAGTACTTCAGTAATTGTTTTAAATCTTGAAATAACATCTATATCAACACCTGTTATATCAGATGTAGTTTCGGGATCCAAAAAAAAAATCTTCTTGCGGTGTTGCCATCGTTTGTGTTACCTGATCCTTGTTTTGGTTGATCTATAATCAACCCGTGCTTGAGAAATGCATCTTGAACTTGTTTCTTTTTCAATTTTCTTATCTCTTTGTTGGTGTCATTATTTCTTACTGATCCTGAAGCTCCGAAGTCTAAATCATCATCAATACAATCAACCGACTTTGTCGGTTCTTGGTTCAACTGACTTGATGTTGCTTTACATATAATACAGCTGGATGAAGCTTTTGTATCAGTCAAAGCCTGGGCAGTTGTTCCGTCTATCATAGATAGTATTAATTGGTAATTCAATTTAATAGTCTGTTCCTCTATCTCTAACTTTAATGGCCTTAGTGTTGAAATTTGAGCTCTAATGTCACTTACTTCATTCTTAATGGTATCATGAGTTTCCTTTTTAAATTCAAATTTTATTGGTCTGCAGTATTTTGTAGACGATGGAGTTTGGTTTTTCCAAATATAACTTTGTTTGTATTTATTTTATTGTCTTGATGACGATGACAATAAAATAAATACAAACAAATCGCCTTCTGAACACAGTGTTGCCAAAGATAATATGGATAGTGTAGAAAAACCCAAGACGCAAGTGGGAACGGACAGATACATAACTGTATTGAAAAGAGGTCGAAGCCCTAAATCTTCGCAGATTGCACCAATGTCTAAAGTACAAAAAGACAAGGACTCTACCGGAATAAATTCCCATAATCGTTTTGATATCTTGGATAGTGAAACGAGTGTACATAAAACGGCAATTAAGTCGTTGAAACCACCTCCAGTTTATTTAAGGGAGAAAAATTCAAACGATTTAATAAAAAATTTAATTACAATTATTGGCGAGAACTCATTTTATGTAATTCCCATAAAGCGCGGTAACATTGATGAGACAAAAATACAATTTATTGATGAAAGTAGTTATCGTAAAGCAGTAAGCGAGTTTGAAAACTGCAAAAAGAACTTTTATACCTATCAGCTGAAGAGTAGCAAAGGTCTACAGGTAGTCATTAAAGGTGTAGATTCATACGTTGATCCAGCTGAAATAAGAGCCGGACTCCAAAAAGCGGGTTTTAAAATAAAAAGTGTAGATAATCTCCGTAATCGGGAACGTGTCCCCCAACCACTATTTCGCGTTGAACTGGAACCTGGAGATATCAGATTGAAGAAGAACGAAATGCACCCCATTTACAATCTGAAATACTTGTTACACCGTAAAATAACTGTAGAGGAGCCGCATAAGCGTCCAGGACCTGGCCAGTGTCTAAATTGTCAAGAATATGGTCATACTAGGGCTTACTGTAAGTTGCCTCCGGTTTGCGTTGTATGTGGCGAGCTACATTGTTCCGCCCAATGCGACAAAGCAAGGGATGATTCGAAAGTAAAAAAATGTAGCAATTGCGGTGGAAACCACACTGCTAACTACAGAGGCTGTCCAGTTTTTTCCATGGTAAGGAAAACCACTCAAAAACTAAATACTCCTGCTAAGCACCAACAATATCGAGCAAATGCTCATTATCCTCAGTTAGCCCAACCAACAACACAACATGTTTCATACGCTGATATGTTAAAAACCAATCATACTGCAGTACATAAAGCGACACCGACAACTAACTCTACTCCTAATTTGCAATCGCATCCTAAAGAACAAGCACCATCTGGTAATTTTAATCGTCTCGAAGCAAGCATCGAGACGTTAGTGCATTCGATAAACAGTTTTATGAGCTCTATGAACAGCATGATGCAAGAAATTGTACGCATGCAATCTACTATGTTGCAGGCGTTACTTAACAAACCATGAACTGTTTAAAAATATGTTTCTGGAACGCAAACGGCTTGCGCCGACACAAAAGTGAACTCGAGTACTTCCTTAAGAAGGAATAAATTGATGTCATGCTGGTTGCAGAGACTCACTTAACAACAAATAGCTTTTTTAAAATAAATGGCTATATCTTATATGACACCAAAGACCCCCGTGGCAGAGCATGTGGTGGTTCAGCAATACTAATAAAGGCTCGAATCAAACATTATTTACTGTGTGATTTTTGTGAAGATTACCTACAAGCAACAAACATCTGTATTGAAGAATTTCATCAAAACTTAGTTATTTCTTCGATTTATTCACCTCCTAGGTTTCAAATATCAGAGAGTCAATACAGCGATTTCTTCAAATCACTAGGTCCCTGTTTCATAGCATCAGGCGACTACAACGCTAAACATACGTTTTGGGGATCACGCCTAATAACTCCAAAAGGTCGTGTTTTGTTTGACACAATTTCAAAAATGCGTCTGAATGTGATATCGAGTGGACAACCCACCTATTGGCCTACTAATCGACAAAAAATACCGGATGTTATTGATTTTGGCGTGATTAAGGGTATTCCAAGAGAAACGATTAAAGCTGAAGCGTCACTTGAATTATCCTCAGATCATTCACCCACTATCGTCTATATATGGGACAAACAAAACATCATATCACCAATGACTACCACAAGCATTAATTGGATATAGAAAGTATCTCAGTACTCATTGTTCGGAAAACATCCCGCTAAGAACACCTGAAGACGTAGAGCGGAGTCTTATTGATTTTGACCAAAACCTCAAATCAGCTGCCCAACATTCAACAATAACCCGACAATTAGCTAGATACAATCAAATTTATTCTGCAGATATCGAACGGCTCTTGGCTGAAAAAAGAAAAATTCGTAGAGAATGGCAATCACAGAGATCTCCTCAACTCAAAAGCAGACTTAAAGAATGCACGAACCGGCTAAGAGACATGCTGGAATCTCGAAGAGTAGCATCCCTGAAAAACTATTTGGGAGACCTTGACGTAACTCCTCAATCAGATTATTCGTTATGGCGTGCTTGTAGAAACCTTAAAAGGCCAGTCTTACGTAAGCCTCCCTTGCGAACTTCAGCTGGAGGCTGGGCAAGGAGTGATACCGAAAAAGGAAATTTATTTGCTGAACATTTGAAAAAGGTTTTTACCCCAAATATATCGACTGATATAGTTGAGTTGCCAGTTCTCGAGGCTAGTGCTGCAGTACCGATAAGATTTGAATTTGGTGATCTAGAAAAGGCAATAACGGATTTGAACACCAAAAAAGCCCCTGGCGTTGATAAAACCAGTAACAAGATGTTAATTGAGTTGCCCCGTGTAGCTCGCAGAATAGTTCTTTTTATTTTTAATGCCATTTTACGTTTTGAGTACTTTCCCACAGATTGGAAGGTGTCCTTGGTTACCATGATTCCTAAACCAGGAAAAGACCACACAAAAATTGAATCATACAGACCTATAAGCCTTTTGTCAAATATGTCAAAGCTGTTTGAGAGGATGTTAATAACTAAGCTTAACCCTATTCTAAGCGACAAAGGATGTATTCCAAACCATGAATTCGGCTTCAGGAAAAAACATAGTACGATCGAACAAACTCACAGGTTAGTCAATGTTGTTAAGAAGACATTTGAAGAGAGAAAATACTGCTCTGCGCTTTTTATCGACGTTTCTCAAGCATTCGATAAGGTATGGCATGAAGGCCTAATATATAAGCTAAAACTGAATTTGCCAGTAAACCTATATAAGCTGCTAGATAGTTATTTAACCGAACGAAAATTTATTGTGAAAGAAGGAGATTTTTTGAGCTCACCCCAGCCAATCGGAGCCGGAGTTCCCCAAGGTAGTATATTGGGGCCCTTTTTATACTTATTGTATACTTCAGACATGCCAACTAGTAACCGAGTTCACACATCGACATTTGCTGACGACACAGCGTTTTTGAGCATTCACGAAAGACCCGAAGTAGCATCACGATATTTACAAGACCACATATCCAATTTAGAAAAATGGTTGAAGAAATGGAGAATAAAAGTGAATGAACAAAAATGTACTCACATAACTTTCACACTGCGCAGAAAATCTTGCCCCCTATTCGGATAAATAACCAAACAATACCTCAGCTTTCAGATGTCAAATATCTCGGCATACATCTTGACCGGCGCCTTACATGGAAACGGCACATAGAAACAAAGTTAACGCAAATGAAGTTGAAAGCAGTCCAACTAAACTGGCTAATTGGCAGAAATTCTACTCTAGCTTTAGACTGCAAACTTTTATTATACAAGTCAATTCTAAAACCAATATGGTGTTATGGCATTCAATTATGGGGCACTGCCTCAGCTACCAATGTAGAAAAAATTCAAAGGCGCCAAAATAAGACTCTACGTATTATTACATCTGCTCCCTGGTATATAAAAAATTCGAACATCCATAAAGATCTAAACGTGCCATCAGTTAAAGCAGAAATAGCGAAACTTGCCATAAGGTATTTAAAGAAGCTTGAAACTCATCCGAATCCACTGGCCCGTAACATACTAACTGAACCTGGTTACATTCGACTAAGAAGGAGGGACACTGCTGCTCTCATCCGTACATCAGAGGGATAACCCACAAATTACAGTAACCGTGAAACATACATTTTTTTTGTCCAGCACTGGTTGGACTTAACAAGTATATTTTTAGACTTAAGATATGAGTAATTATTGATAGTTCAATTATATTGAAGATACAATAAATAAAAAATGCGAAACAAAAAAAAAAAAAAAATATAACTTGTTTGCACTGTGCTGGACGAAGGTTCCGAGTCCTCTAAATTTTTTATCAATCGCAATGGTACAAATGACACCATGAACATATCTGTGTCAGAAATATCCTCACATAAAAATTGTTTATATTGTCTTTGTCCAGAAGACCCATCGCATTCCCCATTTACAAAAAAGAGTTAAATTGCAGTTTCCTTTTTTTCAACTCACTTACTTTAAGTGATTTTAGCAACCTTTCGGCTGTATGATCAAGTACAGCTTGCAGTTGTACCTGTGCCGAAATTGATGTGATTTTGATAGATTCCTTTGGAGGATAACGCTCCTTTTTAGCTGCAATTATGTGATGATATGACGGGTATAAATTTGAGCCTTTTTCGATTGCACGCAATCTGAGTTGAGTATATTGCTGTTTTTTTAACTCTAAATCCAGAAATCCTCATTTGTGAACTGTTTTTCCTGGTTTGCTGTCGGAATGCTTTTAAGGATCCGTTTTGTTCTCACCGGACTAGCAGAAATGACTTTTTCAATGATATCCACTTTCGTTAATTGTTTTTGTGATCGCAACTTGTAAGGAAAACTATCTTTAATGTTTTCACATCCGATTTCTTCATTTATATTCTTAAGTTTTCGTCTCTTAGATCTATGGCTACAGTTATCTAGCGATTTTTCTGGTCTTCCACCACTCTTCATATTTGTAGTTTCTGAAATCACCTGGATACTAAGTTCACCTTGTAACCAATGTTCAAAGCGCTTGCTTGTAAAATTTACTTTTACTATATTGAACTTCCTTGTAGCGTTTTTGCAATATTTTTACGAAATCAGATACTTTGTTTTTTATTTCCAATTGCGTTTCACTGCTGATAGCATTTATGTTCAATTTTCCTTCAATATGGTTTAGAACATCTTCTTTGTTTTTGTTTTTAAAATATTCTTCGGTCAATTCATTATAGCTGAAAGTTTCCATAGATTACGTACACACAAAAAAATATTAGAGCTATTATTACCTAGGCTAGCTCAGGTATTTTTCTTTTGTATGAAATTTTTAAGACAAAAACCAAGTTCAACTACCTAAGCTGATTTGGAAAACGTACAATAAATTTGCCTTTTTAAATCGAATACTTTTACAGAAATAAAATTTATTTCCAAATTATTGTGATTTATACTACATATAAAAATGTTAAACACAAAAAACTAAGTTTAACTACCTAAGTTGATTCGGTTTATACAAGTTTTCTATGGGAAAATTTGTCATATACAACTTATACTGGATTTTAAGGAAATTTTACCAAAAATTGTTTTGTGTACTAAAATTCTCAATTTTCGAATAAAATTAACTTTTTAGTTAGATTCCTCGCTTTCCCCTTACGTTTTGCTATCTGCAATTTGTACTTTTGGCAGTGAATGACTTCTAAAGTAAATTTACTAGCAATTTTGATAGAAATTTGTTTGTAAAAATGTTGAGTATTTTCATTAAAATAGAAAAAAGTGTTCTACGGGCGGATCCGGGCGGGTGCAAAAGTATATATAGGCTTAAAGAGAACACTTTAGCCTTTCTTTGGGTGGTTTCGGTTTTTTGTCCTTTTTTGTCCTTTAGAAGTTATATACTACTAAACTTCAAACTTTGCGAATATATGGAGGTTTCCAATTTTAAACATAACACCCTATTTACAAATTATACAGGGTGCGCATATACCATTTCTTAAAAACAACAGTTCACCCAACATAACAAAAAAATCCGCAGCTCAATATCGATAACAGTTTTTAAGAAATCGCTTATAATATGAGATCAAATATTACAATTTTTATTTTATTTTTAAATTAACATAAATTCTTTGCCTTTAGCAGCATGCCACGCCCACTACTGCGAATATTTTGACCCAATTTTTCGGCTACCTTAGTTTTGATCTGTTTTCTTTCTGGTGACATAAAAATTTTAAGAATCTGTGTCAACAAAAAATATAGGTTTTGGCCAATGAAAATTAATTCTGAACCACCGTGCGGCGTTTATTGCAAGGTGTAAAAGTGGTCTTATTGTTATTAATTTTGATTGATTCGTTTTTTTAATCAATTAATTATTAATATACAGATTTGCTGTTTTAAAATAAATCTTAATTAATAAAAAATTATTTCTGAGTGCTAAATTAAAACACTTTTAACTGAATTTGTCTGCCATATTCATTTAAATAATTCAATAAAATAATGTCGAAATTAAAACTAAATAGATTTATAAGAGCATCGGATGCTTTTATTAGTGACGTTACCTTTTAAGGCAGAGTTTCTTCATTCCCTTCATTCCCTGGGTCTTTCTCGACAGAATGTTATGGCCCAATTCTTGAGAAATGAGTCCTCACTTCTGCGGAAACCAGCTATCAAAGTATTATATGATAACGTGGTTAAAGAATATTTGACTCTGGGTCATATGAAACCTGTGGTAGCTGATTCAGCTAATTATTTTTTCTCGTGCTACCTACCTCATCACCCGGTAATTAAACCGGAAAGTAAGACTACGAAATTGCGTGTCGTATTTAATGCATCAAATAGAACCTCTAATGGAAGTAGTCTAAATGATTGCCTTTATGTGGGACCCACTTTGCAAACAGATTTAGTGCTACTTATTCTTCGTTGGAGGCTATTTAGATATGTTTTTAATTGCGATATTACTCAAATGTATAGACAAATTCGTCTTGATCCCGCTCATACGCCATATCAGCGTATACTTTTTCGATCCTCGACAACTGAAGAGGTAAAGACGTATGAGTTACAGACTGTAACTTTCGTTGTCAACTGTGCTCCTTATCTAGCAATAAGGACACTGTTACAGCTAGCAGAAGATTCAGAGGCTGAGTACCCTCTTGCTGCCAACATTTTGCGCAAGGATATGTACGTTGACGACGTATTAACCGGGGCTCACGATGTTTTATCTGCTCTGAAGGCTCGGGATCAATTACGAACTGTTTTGTCTTCAGCGAAATTTGAATTAAGGAAATGGACTTCGAACGAAATTAAAATCCTAGGGGACCTCCCCTCAAGTCATCTTGTTGATTCTAAACTGTTGATATTTATTGAATCCAGTAGTTCTAAGACACTGGGTATACAATGGAATGCTCAATTAGATTCGTTTTATTTTAAAGTAGAGCCTATTGCTAAGAAGTCAAACTACACAAAAAGGGAAGTTTTGTCTGCTATAGTGAAAGTATTTGATCCTGTAGGTTGGCTAGGCCCGGTTATCATTACAGAAAAAATTATTATGCAAAAAATTTGGCTGGATAACATTGGTTGGGATGATTTTTTGCTCCCCTTGACAGGACAAGAGTGGAAAAGATTTATCGCCTCCTATACTAAAGTAAATAGTATCCAGATTCCAAGGTGGGTACATTATGCTCCAAATATGTCAGCAGAATTACATGTTTTTTCAGACGCCTCGGAAAAAGCATACGTGGGGGCAGTGTATATTCGTATTGAGGCCTTTGACCAGATTTTCACAAACTTACTCAACTGCAAAACTAAAGTGGCCCCTATTAAATCTATTTCATTACCTCGTTTAGAACTTTGTGGAGCAGTTTTAGCTTCTAAACTTTTTAAAACTAGTAATGAAGTTGGCATACCAAATAAACAAGTGTATTGTTGGACCGACTCTACTATTGTACTTTGTTGGTTGAGAAAAACACCTAATAGCTGGACAACCTTTGTGGCTAATAGAGTTTGTAGGATTTAGGAGAATGTAGGGAACCATAATTGGTATCATGTTAGGTCGGAAGAAAATCCAGCGGACCTAGGCAGTAGAGGTCTTTCGCCCTCAGAATTGGCAAGAAGTGAACTATGGTAGCATGGACCCACTTGGCTTCGTGAGCCTAAAGCTCACTGGAGCATAAGGGATCTTTCCCCATTAGACACAGATGTTGAAGCCAAAGCGGTCAAGGTACACGCATCTTTCTTCTCGGACTATGAAGATGTTCTTGACCGATTTTCGAAATTTGATCACGCTCTTAGAGTATTAGCCTACATGTTTCGATTCTATTTTATGACACATTCGTCGCATAAAGGCAAGCAAACATTTGATACCACTTCAATTTCAAGCAATGAGATTATAAAAGTCAAGCTACGCTTAGCAATATTGGCTCAAAAGGTTAATTTTGCAGAGGAATATAAAGCTCACTTATCAAAAGAGCCTATTTCATCAAAAAGCTCACTACAATCGCTTAATCCTTTCTTAGATGCTAATGGAGTAATGAGACTAAATGGTCGGTTAGCAAAATCGCTATCCTTGTGTTATACAGAAAAATATCCGATTATTTTGCCCTATTCATGTCGTTTTACAGTTCTTTTAGCAGAATTCGTACATTTAATTTCGATTCATGGTGGTAATCAGTTGATGTTGAGAATTATTCGTATTGAATATTGGGTACCCCGTCTTAACGTCCTAGTTCGAACTATAATAAATCGTTGCAAACGCTGCATATTAGATAAAAAACGCTCGTGTAGTCAGATAATGGCAGCATTACCTCCAGAACGCACTACTTTAGACCGGCCTTTTACTTTTTTACAAAATCACTACTGGAGTGGATTTTGCCGGTCCTTTTGATTTGAAAAGTTTTACTGGCAGGTCCTGTCGAATAACGAAAGCGTATTTATGCATCTTCGTTTGTTTTTCCACCAAAGCAGTCCATTTAGAAGCTACGACTGATTTAACGTCAGATGCGTTCTTGGCTGCCTTACATCGGTTTATTGCTCGACGAGGTTGTTCATTGACAATATTTTCCGATAATGGCACTAATTTCGTGGGAGCTTCCCGTGAGATTGAGAGAGATTTCCGAACGTTTTTGGTGGAGAGCCAGGCTCGACTGTGTTCTACCTTTGGCGTTCAGGGTATTTCATGGCGGTTTATCCCTGCTGGTGCGCCTCATATGGGAGGCCTATGGGAAGCTGCTGTTAAAAGTTTTAAACACCATTTTCGAAATTAAGCTCAATCAGTAAAATATACATTCGAAGAGCTTTCTACTATACTTGCGCGAATAGAGACTTCCTGGAATTCCTGACTCTTATGCCCCATGTCAGAAAATCCTAATGAGCCCGTAGTTCTAACCCCGTTCCATTTCTTAATAGGTGGTCCAATATTGGCCCCACCAGAACCATCAGTAAACGAATCGCCCATAGGTTTAGTGAATCGTTATCGAAAGATGAAGGCATTTTCTCATGATTTCTGTCGACGATGGAATTGCATAAACGCTATAAATGGAAATTTCCTGAAAGGTACATAGCCGTAGATGACTTGGTTGCTATTCGCCATGAACAATTATCTCCAACTTCCTGGAAATTAGGTCGCGTAATTAAAACATATCCTGACATATAGTGACGATCATATTCGCGTCGCGGATGTTCGCACAGAGAACGGGGTTGTGAAACGACCAATCACGAAGCTGGTCATTTTGACCAATTAACTTATATATATTTACCATTTATTAATCCTCATTGTTTTCTAATACTATGGCTACCTTACCAACAAATTTTGAAAATGCCTTACTAGAGGATTACGAGGAAGCTATGGAGGTAGCAGATCGAGCTACAGTGGCACTCAGCACTCCGGGGTCAACAACAGATTTAATGGCAGTGGAATCTCTAGCTCCACCAACCCTTTGTAATCCAAATGAGCCTCCTGTTGCGGTACCAAAAGCTGTAGATCATTCGTTAACTACATCCCCCAGCTTGGTGGACAGCTCTGGTCCGGAAAATGATTTGCGGGCGAAGAAAAGGGCACGTTCCAGTGTACCCAGCTGGAGCCTCTGCAAAAAAACGGATCCTCTCAGGGCGTGCTTTCGTTTTCGCCAGCTAGCCCACGAGAAGAAATTTCGTCACGTTTTGATTTGGGGCCATTGTTCACGTTGCTTGGCCAGCAATCACACGTTGAAGTCCTGCCAAAGCGTGCGAAAATGTAACAAGTGTCAGGGGGATCATAACAGTCTGCTGCATTCCCCGAAACAGGTTGAAGAAAAGGGAACGAAAATATTAAAGAAAGAACTGAAAAATAAAATTGTGAATACTGTGCCTTCACCCATTGCCAGTGTAACATCGTTACCACTGCGCTATGTGGTGTACTTTTCGCCAACACTGCAGGTGAAGCTTCATCTGGGCAATCGGCAGATTCAGGTTCGTACGGCACTAGACCTCTGCTGTATCACTAGTTATATAAGCGAACCACTAGTTCGAAATCCTAAAATTGCTGTCACGGTGTCCTATTGCCGCATAACCATTCAATCCGTATATGATCCTCTGGAAAAAAATGATCCTGACGGAAAAAGTTGCAAAAATGAAGGGTATAAAAACCCCAATAGAGGACGTTGCAGAGACTGTTCGGGAATATTTTCCTGGCATGCAGGTGGCAGATCCAACGTTCTACCACTCAGGCCATGCTGCACTGGTGCTCGGTCCGGAACTGAGCACACAAATTTTAACAGGAAAAATTTATTCGTGTCCGGGCTGTCCACTGGCCCAATATAAAATTTTTGGGTGGGTTATATCTGGCCAATCGCCTATATAATCGTATCAAATTGTATTTAATCAGTTCATGGGTCTGCTCAAAACCATCCCTTAATTGTGTTCAGTTGGTGGATCTGTAATAAAAACCATACTTTTGAATTTGAAAATAAA